>OZ020493.1:11507583-12031718 GCA_963971405.1 Psococerastis gibbosa | reverse complement strand
TGCGAAGTTACCTAGAACAAAGCACATAGATGTAAGATATAAATTTATTACTGATCTAGTAAAGAACAAGGTAGTAGAAGTAAAACATGTTCCAAGTAGTGAACAAGCAGCAGATATTTTTACAAAAGCTCTACCTAATTCTTCATTTGAAAAGTTTAGAAAAATGCTTGTTGATTAAACTTTTTATTGTATTTCTATATAATGAAGGAATTTTATTTTATTTTACTAAAAGTTTGGAATTTAATTATTCATGCAAAAATTAAGGGGAGGATGTTGAAATAATTTTTTAAATTATAATTTTTGCTATTTCATAATAAAATAATAATAAAATTAAAAATAATAATAATGAAAATAAATATTAATTTAATAATATTTTTGTTTGTCTATGACATTGTCTGTGACACTGTTTAGAGTTTACAATGTTTTTTTACTTCCTTGCTACAAAGATGGCGAATACACAATATTAATTCAAAGTGTGATATTTTTTTATCTATAAATTTAAAACCGATCCAAGGCATAACCCAACAACAGTGAGCCAAAATAAGCCAAATTAAGACACCAGTGTCATATCAAGACCTTTAAAAAAAATAAAATAAGTAAATAGCTATTTTTCTTATTCTTGTCGAATGAATTTTTTTTAGCTACATTTACACCGATGAACACGCAGGAACAATTGCTCAATGTTAAGTACAATACATTTAGCCAAAATAAGCAAAACTAAGGCACACATATCTTTTTAAAGCCTTTAAAAAAAAAAAAAAAAAGTAAATAGCTATTTTTCTTATTCTTGTCGAATGAATTTTTTTTAGCTACATTTACACCGATGAACACGCAGGAGCAATTGCCCAATGTTAAGTACAATACAATGAGCCAAAATAAGCAAAATTAAGACACCCTTATCATATCAAGACCTTTAAAAAAAATAAAATAAGGAAATAGCTATTTTTTTTATTCTTGTCGAATGAATTTTTTTAGCAACATTTAAACCGATGAACACGCAGGAGCAATTGTTTAATGTCAAGTACAATAAAATGAGTCAAAATAAGCAAAATTAAGACACCTATATCTTTTTAAAACCTTTAAAAAAATAAAATAAGTAAATAGCTATTTTTCTTATTCTTGTCGAATGAATTTTTTTTAGCTACATTTACACCGTTGAACACGCAGGAGCAATTGCTCAATGTTAAGTACAATACAATGAGCCAAAATAAGCCAAATTAAGACACCCGTGTCATATCAAGACCTTTAAAAAAAATAAAATAACTATATAGCTATTTTTCGTATTCTTGTCGAATGAATTTTTTTTAGCTACATTTACACCGATGAACACGCAGGAGCAATTGCTCAATGTTAACTACAATACAGTGAGCCAAAATAAGCCCAATTAAGACACCCGTGTCATATCAAGACCTTTAAAAAAAATAAAATAACTATATAGCTATTTTTCGTATTCTTGTCGAATGAATTTTTTTTAGCTACATTTACACCGGCGAACACGCAGGAGCAAGTGGCCAATGTTTAGTACAATACAATGAGCCTAAATAAGCAAAATTAAGACACCTACATCTTTTTAAGTTCTTTAAAAAAAATAAAATAAGTAAATAGCTATTTTTCGTATTCTTGTCGAATGAATTTTTTTTAGCTACATTTACACCGATGAACACGCAGGAGCAATAGTTCAATGTTAATTACAACACAGTGAGCCAAAATAAGCCAAATCAAGACACCCGTGTCATATCAAGACCGTTAAAAAAAAAAAAAAAGTATATAGCTATTTTTCGTATTCTTGTCGAATGAATTTTTTGTAGCTACATTTACACCGAAGAACACGCAGGAGCAAGTGGCCAATATTAAGTACAATACATTGAGCCAAAATAAGCCAAACTAAGGCACATATATCTTTTAAAAGCCTTTTAAAAAAATAAAATAAGTAAATAGCTATTTTTCTTATTCTTGTCGAATGAATTTTTTTTAGCTACATTTACACCGATGAACACGCAGGAGCAATTGCCCAATGTTATGTACAATACAATGAGCCAAAATAAGCAAAATTAAGACTCCTATATCTTTTTAAAACCTTTAAAAAAATAAAATAAGTAAATAGCTATTTTTCATATTCTTCTCGAATGAATTTTTTTTGGCTACATTTACACCGATGAACACGCAGGAGCAATTGCTCAATGTTAATTACAATACAATGAGCCAAAATAAGCCAAATTAAGACACCCGTGTCATATCAAGACCTTTAAAAAAAATAAAATAATTATATAGCTATTTTTCGTATTCTTGTCGAATGAATTTTGTTTAGCTACATTTACTCCGATGAACACGCAGGAGCAATTGCTCAATGTTGAGTGCAATACAGTGAGCCAAAATAAGCAAAATTTAGACACCTATATCTTTTTAAGACCTTTAAAAAAATAAAATAAGTAAATAGCTATTTTTCTTATTCTTGTCGAATGAATTTTTTTTAGCTACATTTACACCGATGAACACGCAGGAGCAATTGCTCAATGTTGATTACAATACAATGAGCCAAAATAAGCCAAATTAAGACACCCGTGTCATATCAAGACCTTTAAAAAAAATAAAATAACTATATAGCTATTTTTCGTATTCTTGTCGAATGAATTTTGTTTAGCTACATTTACTCCGATGAACACGCAGGAGCAATTGCTCAATGTTGAGTGCAATACAATGAGCCAAAATAAACAAAATTTAGACACCCTTATCATATCAAGACCTTGAAAAAAAATAATATAAGTAAATAGCAATTTTTTTTATTCTTGTCGAATGAATTTTTTTAAGCAACATTTACTCCGATGAACACGCAGGAGCAATTGCTCAATGTTGAGTGCAATACAATGAGCCAAAATAAACAAAATTAAGACACCTATATCTTTTTAAAACCTTTAAAAAAAAAATAAGTAAATAGCTATTTGTCTTATTCTTGTCGAATGAATTTTTTTTAGCTACATTTACACCGATGAACACGCAGGAGCAATTGCTCAATGTTAATTACAATAAAATGAGCCGAAATAAGCCAAATTAAGACACCCGTGTCATATCAAGACCTTTAAAAAAAATAAAATAAGTATATAGCTATTTTTCGTATTCATGTCGAATGAATTTTTCGTAGCTACATTTACACCGATGAACACAATGGAGCAATTGCCTGATGTTAGATACAGTACAGTGAGCCAAAATAAGCAATATTAAGACACCCATATCGTTTCAAGACCTTTAAAAAAAAAAAAATAAGTAAATAGCTATTTTTCGTATTCTTGTAGTATGAATTTTTTTAAGCTACATTTACACCGATGAACACGCAGGAGCAATTGCTCAATATTAAATACAATACATTGAGCCAAAATAAGCAAAATTAAGACACCAATATCTTTTAAAGACCTTTAAAAAAAAAAAAAAGTATATAGCTATTTTTTGTATTCATGTCGAATGAATTTTTTGTAGCTACATTTACACCGATGAACACGCAGGAGCAATTGCTCAATGTTAATTACAACACAGTGAGCCATAATAAGCCAAATTAAGACACCCGTGTCATATCAAGACCTTTAAAAAAAAAAAAATAAGTATATAAATATTTTTCGTATTCTTGTCGAATGAATTTTTTGCAGCTACATTTACACCGAAGAACACGCAGGAGCAAGTGGCCAATGTTAAGTACAATACATTGAGCCAAAATAAGCAAAACTAAGACACCTGTATCTTTTTAAGACCTTTAAAAAAATTAAATAAGTAAATAGCTATTTTTCTTATTCTTGTCGAATGAATTTTTTTTAGCTACATTTACACCGATGAACACGCAGGAACAATTGCTCAATGTTAAGTACAATACATTGAGCCAAAATAAGCAAAACTAAGACACCTATATCTTTTTAAGACCTTTAAAAAAATTAAATAAGTAAATAGCTATTTTTCTTATTCTTGTCGAATGAATTTTTTTTAGCTACATTTACACCGATGAACACGCAGGAACAATTGCTCAATGTTAAGTACAATACATTGAGCCAAAATATGCAAAACTAAGACACCTGTATCTTTTTAAGACCTTTAAAAAAATTAAATAAGTAAATAGCTATTTTTCTTATTCTTGTCGAATGAATTTTTTTTAGCTACATTTACACCGATGAACACGCAGGCGCAATTGCTCAATATTAAGTACAATACATTGAGCCAAAATAAGCAAAACTAAGACACCTGTATCTTTTTAAGACCTTTAAAAAAATTAAATAAGTAAATAGCTATTTTTCTTATTCTTGTCGAATGAATTTTTTTTAGCTACATTTACACCGATGAACACGCAGGAACAATTGCTCAATGTTAAGTACAATACATTGAGCCAAAATAAGCAAAACTAAGACACCTATATCTTTTTAAGACCTTTAAAAAAATTAAATAAGTAAATAGCTATTTTTCTTATTCTTGTCGAATGAATTTTTTTTAGCTACATTTACACCGATGAACACGCAGGAACAATTGCTCAATGTTAAGTACAATACATTGAGCCAAAATATGCAAAACTAAGACACCTGTATCTTTTTAAGACCTTTAAAAAAATTAAATAAGTAAATAGCTATTTTTCTTATTCTTGTCGAATGAATTTTTTTTAGCTACATTTACACCGATGAACACGCAGGCGCAATTGCTCAATATTAAGTACTACACAATGTACCTAAACAAGCAAAATTATGACACCTATATCTTTTTAAGACCTTTAAAAAAATAAAATAAGTAAATAGCTATTTTTCTTATTCTTGTCGAATGAATTTTTTTTAGCTACATTTACACCGATGAACACGCAGGAACAATTGCTCAATGTTAAGGACAATACATTGAGCCAAAATAAGCAAAACTAAGGCACCTATATATTTTTAAAGCCTTTAAAAAAAATAAACTAAGTAAATAGCTATTTTTCTTATTCTTGTCGAATGAATTTTTTTTAGCTACATTTACACCGATGAACACGCAGGAGCAATTGCCCAATGTTAAGTACAATACAATGAGCCAAAATATGCAAAATTAAGACACCCTTATCATATCAAGACCTTTAAAAAAAATAAAATAAGTAAATAGCTATTTTTTTTATTCTTGTCGAATGAATTTTTTTTAGCAACATTTAAACCGATGAACACGCAGGAGCAATTGTTTAATGTCAAGTACAATAAAATGAGCCAAAATATGCAAAATTAAGACACCTATATCTTTTTAAAACCTTTAAAAAAATTAAATAAGTAAATAGCTATTTTTCATATTCTTGTCGAATGAATTTTTTTTAGCTACATTTACACCGATGAACACGCAGGAGCAATTGCTCAATGTTAAGTACAATACAATGAGCCAAAATAAGCCAAATTAAGACACCCGTGTCATATCAAGACCTTTAAAAAAAATAAAATAACTATATAGCTATTTTTCGTATTCTTGTCGAATGAATTTTTTTTAGCTACATTTACACCGATGAACACGCAGGAGCAATTGCTCAATGTTAACTACAATACAGTGAGCCAAAATAAGCCCAATTAAGACACCCGTGTCATATCAAGACCTTTAAAAAAAATAAAATAACTATATAGCTATTTTTCGTATTCTTGTCGAATGAATTTTTTTTAGCTACATTTACACCGATGAACACGCAGGAGCAATTGCTCAATATTAAATACAACACAGTGAGCCAAAATAAGCCAAATTAAGACACCCGCGTCATATCAAGACCTTTTAAAAAAAAAATAAGTATATAGCTATTTTTCGTATTCTTGTCGAATGAATTTTTTGTAGCTACATTTACACCGGCGAACACGCAGGAGCAAGTGGCCAATGTTTAGTACAATACAATGAGCCTAAATAAGCAAAATTAAGACACCTACATCTTTTTAAGTTCTTTAAAAAAAATAAAATAAGTAAATAGCTATTTTTCTTATTCTTGTCGAATGAATTTTTTTTAGCTACATTTACACCGATGAACACGCAGGAGCAATTGCTCAATGTTAATTACAATACAATGAGCCAAAATAAGCCAAATTAAGACACCCGTGTCATATCAAGACCTTAAAAAAAAATAAAATAAGTATATAGCTATTTTTCGTATTCTTGTCGAATGAATTTTGTTTGGCTACATTTACACCGATGAACACAAAGGAGCAATTGCTCAATGTTAAGTACTACACAATGTACCTAAACAAGCAAAATTATGACACCTATATCTTTTTAAGACCTTTAAAATAATAAAATAAGTAAATAGCTATTTTTCTTATTCTTGTCGAATGAATTTTTTTTAGCTACATTTACACCGATGAACACGCAGGAGCAATTGCTCAATATTAAATACAATACATTGAGCCAAAATAAGCAAAATTAAGACACCTATATCTTTTAAAGACCTTTAAAAAAAAAAAAGAAGTATATAGCTATTTTTTGTATTCTTGTCGAATGATTTTTTTTGCAGCTATATTTACATCGATGAACAATCAGGAGCTATTGCTCAATGTTAATTACAACACAGTTGTTGAAATAATTTTTTAAATTATAATTTTTGCTATTTCATAATAAAATAATAATAAAATTAAAAATAATAATAATGAAAATAAATATTAATTTAATAATATTTTTGTTTGTCTATGACATTGTCTGTGACACTGTTTAGAGTTTACAATGTTTTTTTACTTCCTTGCTACAAAGATGGCGAATACACAATATTAATTCAAAGTGTGATATTTTTTATCTATAAATTTAAAACCGATCCAAGGCATAACCCAACAGGTTATGGGCCCAGATAAATCGGGAAACCAAGATGTTCCGTAAAATCAATTAAAAAGAAAAATTAAAAATAATAATTAAAATTGTCGCGTGTGCAAAGTGCTTGTGTAACCTAATCTTACCAGTACACCATGCACGAAGACGTAAAAATTGAAAAATTAAATGGTCCAAACTACCTCACGTGGAAATTTCAAATAGATGTCATCTTAAAATCGATATATGCGTACGACATTGCAACCGGAACGGAACCTTTACCAAGTATCCTTACCAAGGATAAAAAAGATGATACATCGTGGATAAAAACTGACATAAAAGCTCAACGACTAATTGTAACCTCAGTGGATAGCAGCCAAATTGTGCATTTACTAACATGTACAACATCAGCCGAAATGTATAAAGCATTAAATGATCTCTACAATAAGGACACTCATCAACAAAAATGTTCTCTTCTAACGGATTTTTACAACTTTAAATTGGAAGATGTCAACAAGGGAATTGCTGAAATAAAAATAATTATCCATAGACTAGCTTCATTGGGAGAAAAGTTAACAGACGAGATGGTTGTAACAAAGATTGTATCTTCTCTTCCCGAAAAATTCAACGCCTTCAGAAGTGCTTGGGAGTCAGTCACTGCAAAAGATAAGACGCTTGCCAATCTTTTTTCTCGCCTTCAATTAGAGGACGAACGATGTGGAAACAACACAGTAGCATTCAAAACACTAGCCCAAGGTAAAAGTACTCTATCTAATTCTAATTTTAAAAATAAAAATGAACTTTTCTGTACGTATTGCAAATTAAGAAATCATAGGATTGAAAAATGTTTTAAAAAAGCTAGAGATGAAAGAAATACGCTTTATTGCGGAATTTGTAAAAAGAGGAATTCGCACCGATCCTCAGAGTGTTTTTTCCGTAACAGAAATAGAGAAAATGGTGACAGCAATAATAATAAAGTTTTTTTGGTATCTAAAAATTCCAATTACTTTAATAATAATAAAAGTATTAGCTTAGCTGTCGATAGTGCAGCAAGTAAACATTTAGTTAATAATTTAAATTGTCTTGAGAATAGTAATCCTGCAATATCAAAATTCAGTTTAGCAAAAAAGAATGAATCCTTATTTGGAACGGCCATAGGAACATTAAAGAGTGAGAGTGTGACATTAAACAATGTAGTTTACGTACCGGAGTTATCTCAAAATCTTCTTTCTGTTAAAAAAATCACCGATAAAGGTGGGTTTGTATTATTTTCAAAAGGAAACGTAGAAATTATTAATTCAAAATTCGAAACTGTCATGGAAGGTAAAGAAAATAACGGTTTGTTCGTTGTTAATTTAAAATATGGTAAAAACCAAAATTTAAAAAATAGAGAAAATATTTTTTCTGTGAATGATTATGACGACATTTATGAATGGCATAGAAAATTAGGTCATATTAGTTTTAAAAATTTGCAAAGACTTGCAACAATGTCAGATGGAATAAAAATAACTAAAAATTCTTTAGATATTAAAAATTGTGAAATTTGTATTAAAGCTCGACATGCTCGTGATCCCTTTAGTGGAAATTTAAAGCGTGCTACTCGAATGCTCGAAATAATTCATAGTGACGTCGAAGGTCCCTTTGAAATTGAATCTATTGATCAATGCAAATATTATGTATCAATAATTGATGATTTTACGTGTTATAGTGAAGTACATCCTATAAAAGCAAAATCAGACGCAGCAAATGTTATAAAAAATTTTATTTTGCGAGCCGAAAATGAAAAAGGTTTAAAAGTATGCAGATTTAAATGTGACGGTGGAGGTGAATACCTGCCATTAAAACAATGGTTTTATAATAGAGGAATATTTTTTGATGTAACTGCTAGTTATAGTCCTCAAATGAACCCTCGTTCAGAAAGATTAAATCGGACAATTACTGAAAAAATAAGAAGTTTACTCTTTGATAGTAATGTTAATAAAAATTTATGGAGTGAAGCGGCTAAGACAAGTTGTTTTTTACTTAATCGCAGTCCAACAGTTAATAGCAAGGCAACGCCTATAGAAAATTGGACTGGAAAAAGACCAGATTTAAAAAATTTAAAAATTTTTGGTTCTGAAGCTTATGCTAAAATTCTACCTCGTGTTAAGAAGCTTGATGAAAGATCAAGAAAATTGATATTCGTTGGTTATAATCATAATGGTTATCGTTTGTTTGACCCAAACATTAAAAAGATTGTTATTTCTAGGGATGTTATTTTTCCTGAAAACTCACTTAAAATTAAAAATAAGCTAAAACCTGAAGAAATGGTAAAACTTGATTTTAATGTTTCAGAATTTTTCAAGGATTCAGAGTCTGAATCAGACAAGCACCAAGTGAGCCCACGTAGAGTCAATGAATCTGTGGAGGAAATAATCAGTGAAAATGATCCTGACGGTGAGTCTGAATCAGAACCTGAAACTCCAAAGGAATACCCTTATAAATTAAGAAGTAGAATTAATCTACGGAAACCTGCTACACTTGATGATTGTGAAACTAATTTAACTGATCTATTTGATGATAGCGTATATTTAACGTTTGAAGAAGCCGTAAAAGGCAATGAATGTAAAGAATGGGTAGATGCTGTAGAGAAGGAGAAAGAATCGTTGATTTCTAATAAAACTTGGATTTATATTCCAAAAGCAGAAGCTGAAAATAATAAGATTTTGACTTCTCGCTGGATTTTTCGCAAAAAAGATAATAATACTTTTAAAGCCAGACTCGTTGTAAGAGGTTTCGAACAAGAAAATGGCATAGATTTTACCGATATATTTAGTCCAGTGGTAGATTCAAATAGTTTACGATTGTTATTTGCTTTAGCAGCAAAGAAAAAAATGCTAATTGCTTCATTTGATATAAAATCTGCATTTTTAAATAGCGATCTTAATGAGAAAATTTTTATGCATATTCCGGAAGGATTTAAAAACGCTAAAAACAAAGACAAAGTATGTCTATTAAAAAAGTCATTGTACGGACTTAAACAATCTCCAGCATTGTGGAATTCTAAGTTGAATGATTATTTATTATCGATTGGTTTACAGAGATTAAAATCAGATCCTTGTATTTATTGTAATACTGATAAAAGCTTGATAATTTCAATTCATGTTGATGATGGATTAATAATAAGTAAAAATGAATTGATGTTGAATGATTTTGTAAAAAAGCTAAGCAAACTTTGCGAAGTTACCTAGAACAAAGCACATAGATGTAAGATATAAATTTATTACTGATCTAGTAAAGAACAAGGTAGTAGAAGTAAAACATGTTCCAAGTAGTGAACAAGCAGCAGATATTTTTACAAAAGCTCTACCTAATTCTTCATTTGAAAAGTTTAGAAAAATGCTTGTTGATTAAACTTTTTATTGTATTTCTATATAATGAAGGAATTTTATTTTATTTTACTAAAAGTTTGGAATTTAATTATTCATGCAAAAATTAAGGGGAGGATGTTGAAATAATTTTTTAAATTATAATTTTTGCTATTTCATAATAAAATAATAATAAAATTAAAAATAATAATAATGAAAATAAATATTAATTTAATAATATTTTTGTTTGTCTATGACATTGTCTGTGACACTGTTTAGAGTTTACAATGTTTTTTTACTTCCTTGCTACAAAGATGGCGAATACACAATATTAATTCAAAGTGTGATATTTTTTTATCTATAAATTTAAAACCGATCCAAGGCATAACCCAACAACAGTGAGCCAAAATAAGCCAAATTAAGACACCAGTGTCATATCAAGACCTTTAAAAAAAATAAAATAAGTAAATAGCTATTTTTCTTATTCTTGTCGAATGAATTTTTTTTAGCTACATTTACACCGATGAACACGCAGGAACAATTGCTCAATGTTAAGTACAATACATTTAGCCAAAATAAGCAAAACTAAGGCACACATATCTTTTTAAAGCCTTTAAAAAAAAAAAAAAAAAGTAAATAGCTATTTTTCTTATTCTTGTCGAATGAATTTTTTTTAGCTACATTTACACCGATGAACACGCAGGAGCAATTGCCCAATGTTAAGTACAATACAATGAGCCAAAATAAGCAAAATTAAGACACCCTTATCATATCAAGACCTTTAAAAAAAATAAAATAAGGAAATAGCTATTTTTTTTATTCTTGTCGAATGAATTTTTTTAGCAACATTTAAACCGATGAACACGCAGGAGCAATTGTTTAATGTCAAGTACAATAAAATGAGTCAAAATAAGCAAAATTAAGACACCTATATCTTTTTAAAACCTTTAAAAAAATAAAATAAGTAAATAGCTATTTTTCTTATTCTTGTCGAATGAATTTTTTTTAGCTACATTTACACCGTTGAACACGCAGGAGCAATTGCTCAATGTTAATTACAATACAATGAGCCTAAATAAGCCAAATTAAGACACCCGTGTCATATCAAGACCTTTAAAAAAAAAAAAAATAAGTATATAGCTATTTTTCGTATTCTTGTCGAATGAATTTTTTGTAGCTACATTTACACCGAGAACACGCTGGAGCAAGTGGCCAATGTTAAGTACAATACATTGAGCCAAAATAAGCAAAACTAAGACACCTATATCTTTTTAAGACCTTTAAAAAAATAAAATAAGTAAATAGCTATTTTTCTTATTCTTGTCGAATGAATTTTTTTTAGCTACATTTACACCGATGAACACGCCGGAACAATTGCTCAATGTTAAGTACAATACATTGAGCCAAAATAAGCAAAACTAAGGCACCTATATCTTTTTAAAGCCTTTAAAAAAAATAAACTAAGTAAATAGCTATTTTTCTTATTCTTGTCGAATGAATTTTTTGTAGCTACATTTACACCGGCGAACACGCAGGAGCAAGTGGCCAATGTTTAGTACAATACAATGAGCGTAAATAAGCAAAATTAAGACACCTATATCTTTTTAAGACCTTTAAAAAAAATAAAATAAGTAAATAGCTATTTTTCTTTTTCCTGTCGAATGAATTTTTTTTAGCTACATTTACACCGATGAACACGCAGGAACAATTGTTCAATGTTAAGTACAATACATTGAGACAAAATAAGCAAAATAAAGGCACCTATATCTTTTTAAAACCTTTAAAAAAAATAAAATAAGTAAATAGCTATTTTTCGTATTCTTGTCGAATGAATTTTTTTTAGCTACATTTACACCGATGAACACGCAGGAGCAATTGCTCAATATTAAATACAATACATTGAGCCAAAATAAGCAAAATTAAGACACCTATATCTTTTAAAGACCTTTAAAAAAATAAGAAGTATATAGCTATTTTTTGTATTCTTGTCGAATGAATTTTTCGTAGCTACATTTACACCGATGAACACGCAGGAGCAATTGCTCAATGTTAATTACAACACAATGAGCCAAAATAAGCAAAATTAAGACACCCGTGTCATATCAAGACCTTCAAAAAAAAAAAATAAGTATATAGCTATTTTTCGTATTCTTGTCGAATGAATTTTTTGTAGCTACATTTACACCGGCGAACACGCAGCAGCAAGTGGCCAATGTTTAGTACAATACAATGAGCGTAAATAAGCAAAATTAAGACACCTATATCTTTTTAAGACCTTTAAAAAAAATAAAATAAGTAAATAGCTATTTTTCGTATTCTTGTCGAATGAATTTTTTTTAGCTACATTTACACCGATGAACACGCACGAACAATTGCTCAATGTTAAGTACAATACATTGAGACAAAATAAGCAAAATTAAGGCACCTATATCTTTTTAAAACCTTTAAAAAAAATAAAATAAGTAAATAGCTATTTTTCTTATTCTTGTCGAATGAATTTTTTTTAGCTACATTTACACCGATGAACACGCAGGAGCAATTGCTCAATGTTAATTACAATACAATGAGCCAAAATAAGCCAAATTAAGACACCCGTGTCATATCAAGACCTTAAAAAAAATAAAATAAGTATATAGCTATTTTTCGTATTCTTGTCGAATGAATTTTGTTTAGCTACATTTACTCCGATGAACACGCAGGAGCAATTGCTCAATGTTAAGTACAGTACAATGAGTCAAAATAAGCAAAATTTAGACACGCATATCATTTCAAGATCATTAAAAAAAATAAAATATGTATATAGTTATTTTTCGTATTCTTGTCGAATGAATTTTTTGTAGCTACATTTACACTGATGAACACGCAGGAGCAATTGCTCAATGTTAAGTACTACACAATGTACCTAAACAAGCAAAATTATGACACCTATATCTTTTTAAGACCTTTAAAAAAATAAAATAAGTAAATAGCTATTTTTCTTATTCTTGTCGAATGAATTTTTTTTAGCTACATTTACACCGATGAACACGCAGGAGCAATTGCTCAATATTAAATACAATACATTGAGCCAAAATAAGCAAAATTAAGACACCTATATCTTTCAAAGACCTTTAAAAAAAAAAAAAAGTATATAGCTATTTTTAGTATTCTTGTCGAATGAATTTTTTGTAGCTACATTTACACCGATGAACACGCAGGAGCAATTGCTCAATGTGAATTACAACACAGTGAGCCAAAATAAGCCAAATTAAGACACCCTTGTCATATCAAGACCTTTAAAAAAAAAAAAAAATTATATAGCAATTTTTCGTATTCTTGTCGAATGAATTTTTTGTAGCTACATTTACACCGATGAACACGCAGGAACAATTGCTCAATGTTAAGTATAATACATTCAGCCAAAATAAGCAAAACTAAGGCACATATATCTTTTTAAAGCCTTTAAAAAAAATATAATAAGTAAATAGCTATTTTTCTTATTCTTGTCGAATGAATTTTTTTTAGCTACATTTACACCGATGAACACGCAGGAGCAATAGTTCAATGTTAATTACAACACAGTGAGCCAAAATAAGCCAAATCAAGACACCCGTGTCATATCAAGACCGTTAAAAAAAAAAAAAAAGTATATAGCTATTTTTCGTATTCTTGTCGAATGAATTTTTTGTAGCTACATTTACACCGAAGAACACGCAGGAGCAAGTGGCCAATATTAAGTACAATACATTGAGCCAAAATAAGCCAAACTAAGGCACATATATCTTTTAAAAGCCTTTAAAAAAAATAAAATAAGTAAATAGCTATTTTTCTTATTCTTGTCGAATGAATTTTTTTTAGCTACATTTACACCGATGAACACGCAGGAGCAATTGCCCAATGTTATGTACAATACAATGAGCCAAAATAAGCAAAATTAAGACTCCTATATCTTTTTAAAACCTTTAAAAAAATAAAATAAGTAAATAGCTATTTTTCATATTCTTCTCGAATGAATTTTTTTTGGCTACATTTACACCGATGAACACGCAGGAGCAATTGCTCAATGTTAATTACAATACAATGAGCCAAAATAAGCCAAATTAAGACACCCGTGTCATATCAAGACCTTTAAAAAAAATAAAATAATTATATAGCTATTTTTCGTATTCTTGTCGAATGAATTTTGTTTAGCTACATTTACTCCGATGAACACGCAGGAGCAATTGCTCAATGTTGAGTGCAATACAGTGAGCCAAAATAAGCAAAATTTAGACACCTATATCTTTTTAAGACCTTTAAAAAAATAAAATAAGTAAATAGCTATTTTTCTTATTCTTGTCGAATGAATTTTTTTTAGCTACATTTACACCGATGAACACGCAGGAGCAATTGCTCAATGTTGATTACAATACAATGAGCCAAAATAAGCCAAATTAAGACACCCGTGTCATATCAAGACCTTTAAAAAAAATAAAATAACTTTATAGCTATTTTTCGTATTCTTGTCGAATGAATTTTGTTTAGCTACATTTACTCCGATGAACACGCAGGAGCAATTGCTCAATGTTGAGTGCAATACAATGAGCCAAAATAAACAAAATTTAGACACCCTTATCATATCAAGACCTTGAAAAAAAATAATATAAGTAAATAGCAATTTTTTTTATTCTTGTCGAATGAATTTTTTTAAGCAACATTTACTCCGATGAACACGCAGGAGCAATTGCTCAATGTTGAGTGCAATACAATGAGCCAAAATAAACAAAATTAAGACACCTATATCTTTTTAAAACCTTTAAAAAAAAAATAAGTAAATAGCTATTTGTCTTATTCTTGTCGAATGAATTTTTTTTAGCTACATTTACACCGATGAACACGCAGGAGCAATTGCTCAATGTTAATTACAATAAAATGAGCCGAAATAAGCCAAATTAAGACACCCGTGTCATATCAAGACCTTTAAAAAAAATAAAATAAGTATATAGCTATTTTTCGTATTCATGTCGAATGAATTTTTCGTAGCTACATTTACACCGATGAACACAATGGAGCAATTGCCTGATGTTAGATACAGTACAGTGAGCCAAAATAAGCAATATTAAGACACCCATATCTTTTCAAGACCTTTAAAAAAAAAAAATAAGTAAATAGCTATTTTTCGTATTCTTGTAGTATGAATTTTTTTAAGCTACATTTACACCGATGAACACGCAGGAGCAATTGCTCAATATTAAATACAATACATTGAGCCAAAATAAGCAAAATTAAGACACCAATATCTTTTAAAGACCTTTAAAAAAAAAAAAAGTATATAGCTATTTTTTGTATTCATGTCGAATGAATTTTTTGTAGCTACATTTACACCGATGAACACGCAGGAGCAATTGCTCAATGTTAATTACAACACAGTGAGCCATAATAAGCCAAATTAAGACACCCGTGTCATATCAAGACCTTTAAAAAAAAAAAAATAAGTATATAAATATTTTTCGTATTCTTGTCGAATGAATTTTTTGCAGCTACATTTACACCGAAGAACACGCAGGAGCAAGTGGCCAATGTTAAGTACAATACATTGAGCCAAAATAAGCAAAACTAAGACACCTGTATCTTTTTAAGACCTTTAAAAAAATTAAATAAGTAAATAGCTATTTTTCTTATTCTTGTCGAATGAATTTTTTTTAGCTACATTTACACCGATGAACACGCAGGAACAATTGCTCAATGTTAAGTACAATACATTGAGCCAAAATAAGCAAAACTAAGACACCTATATCATTTTAAGACCTTTAAAAAAATTAAATAAGTAAATAGCTATTTTTCTTATTCTTGTCGAATGAATTTTTTTTAGCTACATTTACACCGATGAACACGCAGGAACAATTGCTCAATGTTAAGTACAATACATTGAGCCAAAATATGCAAAACTAAGACACCTGTATCTTTTTAAGACCTTTAAAAAAATTAAATAAGTAAATAGCTATTTTTCTTATTCTTGTCGAATGAATTTTTTTTAGCTACATTTACACCGATGAACACGCAGGCGCAATTGCTCAATATTAAGTACTACACAATGTACCTAAAAAAGCAAAATTATGACACCTATATCTTTTTAAGACCTTTAAAAAAATAAAATAAGTAAATAGCTATTTTTCTTATTCTTGTCGAATGAATTTTTTTTAGCTACATTTACACCGATGAACACGCAGGAGCAATTGCTCAATATTAAATACAATACATTGAGCCAAAATAAGCAAAATTAAGACACCTATATCTTTTCAAGACCTTTAAAAAAAAAGAAGTATATAGCTATTTTTTGTATTCTTGTCGAATGAATTTTTTGTAGCTACATTAACACCGATGAACACGCAGGAGCAATAGTTCAATGTTAATTACAACACAGTGAGCCAAAATAAGCCAAATCAAGACACCCGTGTCATATCAAGACCGTTAAAAAAAAAAAAAAGTATTTAGCTATTTTTCGTATTCTTGTCGAATGAATTTTTTGTAGCTACATTTACACCGAAGAACACGCAGGAGCAAGTGGCCAATATTAAGTACAATACATTGAGCCAAAATAAGCAAAACTAAGGCACATATATCTTTTTAAAGCCTTTAAAAAAAATAAAATAAGAAAATAGCTATTTTTCTTATTCTTGTCGAATGAATTTTTTTTAGCTACATTTACACCGATGAACACGCAGGAGCAATTGCCCAATGTTATGTACAATACAATGAGCCAAAATAAGCAAAATTAAGACTCCTATATCTTTTTAAAACCTTTAAAAAAATAAAATAAGTAAATAGCTATTTTTCTTATTCTTCTCGAATGAATTTTTTTTGGCTACATTTACACCGATGAACACGCAGGAGCAATTGCTCAATGTTAATTACAATACAATGAGCCAAAATAAGCCAAATTAAGACACCCGTGTCATATCAAGACCTTTAAAAAAAATAAAATAACTATATAGCTATTTTTCGTATTCTTGTCGAATGAATTTTGTTTAGCTACATTTACTCCGATGAACACGCAGGAGCAATTGCTCAATGTTAAGTACTACACAATGTACCTAAACAAGCAAAATTATGACACCTATATCTTTTTAAGACCTTTAAAAAAATAAAATAAGTAAATAGCTATTTTTCTTATTCTTGTCGAATGAATTTTTTTTAGCTACATTTACACCGATGAACACGCAGGAGCAATTGCTCAATATTAAATACAATACATTGAGCCAAAATAAGCAAAATTAAGACACCTATATCTTTCAAAGACCTTTAAAAAAAAAAAAAAGTATATAGCTATTTTTAGTATTCTTGTCGAATGAATTTTTTGTAGCTACATTTACACCGATGAACACGCAGGAGCAATTGCTCAATGTGAATTACAACACAGTGAGCCAAAATAAGCCAAATTAAGACACCCTTGTCATATCAAGACCTTTAAAAAAAAAAAATAATTATATAGCAATTTTTCGTATTCTTGTCGAATGAATTTTTTGTAGCTACATTTACACCGATGAACACGCAGGAACAATTGCTCAATGTTAAGTACAATACATTCAGCCAAAATAAGCAAAACTAAGGCACATATATCTTTTTAAAGCCTTTAAAAAAAATATAATAAGTAAATAGCTATTTTTCTTATTCTTGTCGAATGAATTTTTTTTAGCTACATTTACACCGATGAACACGCAGGAGCAATAGTTCAATGTTAATTACAACACAGTGAGCCAAAATAAGCCAAATCAAGACACCCGTGTCATATCAAGACCGTTAAAAAAAAAAAAAAAAGTATATAGCTATTTTTCGTATTCCTGTCGAATGAATTTTTTGTAGCTACATTTACACCGAAGAACACGCAGGAGCAAGTGGCCAATATTAAGTACAATACATTGAGCCAAAATAAGCCAAACTAAGGCACATATATCTTTTAAAAGCCTTTAAAAAAAATAAAATAAGTAAATAGCTATTTTTCTTATTCTTGTCGAATGAATTTTTTTTAGCTACATTTACACCGATGAACACGCAGGAGCAATTGCCCAATGTTATGTACAATACAATGAGCCAAAATAAGCAAAATTAAGACTCCTATATCTTTTTAAAACCTTTAAAAAAATAAAATAAGTAAATAGCTATTTTTCATATTCTTCTCGAATGAATTTTTTTTGGCTACATTTCCACCGATGAACACGCAGGAGCAATTGCTCAATGTTAATTACAATACAATGAGCCAAAATAAGCCAAATTAAGACACCCGTGTCATATCAAGACCTTTAAAAAAAATAAAATAACTATATAGCTATTTTTCGTATTCTTGTCGAATGAATTTTGTTTAGCTACATTTACTCCGATGAACACGCAGGAGCAAGTGCTCAATGTTGAGTGCAATACAGTGAGCCAAAATAAGCAAAATTAAGACACCTATATCTTTTTAAGACCTTTAAAAAAATAAAATAAGTAAATAGCTATTTTTCTTATTCTTGTCGAATGAATTTTTTTTAGCTACATTTACACCGATGAACACGCAGGAGCAATTGCTCAATGTTGATTACAATACAATGAGCCAAAATAAGCCAAATTAAGACACCCGTGTCATATCAAGACCTTTAAAAAAAATAAAATAACTATATAGCTATTTTTCGTATTCTTGTCGAATGAATTTTGTTTAGCTACATTTACTCCGATGAACACGCAGGAGCAATTGCTCAATATTAAATACAATACATTGAGCCAAAATAAGCAAAATTAAGACACCTATATCTTTTCAAGACCTTTAAAAAAAAAGAAGTATATAGCTATTTTTTGTATTCTTGTCGAATGAATTTTTTGTAGCTACATTAACACCGATGAACACGCAGGAGCAATAGTTCAATGTTAATTACAACACAGTGAGCCAAAATAAGCCAAATCAAGACACCCGTGTCATATCAAGACCGTTAAAAAAAAAAAAAAAGTATTTAGCTATTTTTCGTATTCTTGTCGAATGAATTTTTTGTAGCTACATTTACACCGAAGAACACGCAGGAGCAAGTGGCCAATATTAAGTACAATACATTGAGCCAAAATAAGCAAAACTAAGGCACATATATCTTTTTAAAGCCTTTAAAAAAAATAAAATAAGAAAATAGCTATTTTTCTTATTCTTGTCGAATGAATTTTTTTTAGCTACATTTACACCGATGAACACGCAGGAGCAATTGCCCAATGTTATGTACAATACAATGAGCCAAAATAAGCAAAATTAAGACTCCTATATCTTTTTAAAACCTTTAAAAAAATAAAATAAGTAAATAGCTATTTTTCTTATTCTTCTCGAATGAATTTTTTTTGGCTACATTTACACCGATGAACACGCAGGAGCAATTGCTCAATGTTAATTACAATACAATGAGCCAAAATAAGCCAAATTAAGACACCCGTGTCATATCAAGACCTTTAAAAAAAATAAAATAACTATATAGCTATTTTTCGTATTCTTGTCGAATGAATTTTGTTTAGCTACATTTACTCCGATGAACACGCAGGAGCAATTGCTCAATGTTAAGTACTACACAATGTACCTAAACAAGCAAAATTATGACACCTATATCTTTTTAAGACCTTTAAAAAAATAAAATAAGTAAATAGCTATTTTTCTTATTCTTGTCGAATGAATTTTTTTTAGCTACATTTACACCGATGAACACGCAGGAGCAATTGCTCAATATTAAATACAATACATTGAGCCAAAATAAGCAAAATTAAGACACCTATATCTTTCAAAGACCTTTAAAAAAAAAAAAAAGTATATAGCTATTTTTAGTATTCTTGTCGAATGAATTTTTTGTAGCTACATTTACACCGATGAACACGCAGGAGCAATTGCTCAATGTGAATTACAACACAGTGAGCCAAAATAAGCCAAATTAAGACACCCTTGTCATATCAAGACCTTTAAAAAAAAAAAATAATTATATAGCAATTTTTCGTATTCTTGTCGAATGAATTTTTTGTAGCTACATTTACACCGATGAACACGCAGGAACAATTGCTCAATGTTAAGTACAATACATTCAGCCAAAATAAGCAAAACTAAGGCACATATATCTTTTTAAAGCCTTTAAAAAAAATATAATAAGTAAATAGCTATTTTTCTTATTCTTGTCGAATGAATTTTTTTTAGCTACATTTACACCGATGAACACGCAGGAGCAATAGTTCAATGTTAATTACAACACAGTGAGCCAAAATAAGCCAAATCAAGACACCCGTGTCATATCAAGACCGTTAAAAAAAAAAAAAAAGTATATAGCTATTTTTCGTATTCCTTTCGAATGAATTTTTTGTAGCTACATTTACACCGAAGAACACGCAGGAGCAAGTGGCCAATATTAAGTACAATACATTGAGCCAAAATAAGCCAAACTAAGGCACATATATCTTTTAAAAGCCTTTAAAAAAAATAAAATAAGTAAATAGCTATTTTTCTTATTCTTGTCGAATGAATTTTTTTTAGCTACATTTACACCGATGAACACGCAGGAGCAATTGCCCAATGTTATGTACAATACAATGAGCCAAAATAAGCAAAATTAAGACTCCTATATCTTTTTAAAACCTTTAAAAAAATAAAATAAGTAAATAGCTATTTTTCTTATTCTTCTCGAATGAATTTTTTTTGGCTACATTTACACCGATGAACACGCAGGAGCAATTGCTCAATGTTAATTACAATACAATGAGCCAAAATAAGCCAAATTAAGACACCCGTGTCATATCAAGACCTTTAAAAAAAATAAAATAACTATATAGCTATTTTTCGTATTCTTGTCGAATGAATTTTGTTTAGCTACATTTACTCCGATGAACACGCAGGAGCAATTGCTCAATGTTGAGTGCAATACAGTGAGCCAAAATAAGCAAAATTTAGACACCTATATCTTTTTAAGACCTTTAAAAAAATAAAATAAGTAAATAGCTATTTTTCTTATTCTTGTCGAATGAATTTTTTTAGCTACATTTACACCGATGAACACGCAGGAGCAATTGCTCAATGTTGATTACAATACAATGAGCCAAAATAAGCCAAATTAAGACACCCGTGTCATATCAAGACCTTTAAAAAAAATAAAATAACTATATAGCTATTTTTCGTGTTCTTGTCGAATGAATTTTGTTTAGCTACATTTACTCCGATAAACACGCAGGAGCAATTGCTCAATGTTGAGTGCAATACAATGAGCCAAAATAAGCAAAATTTAGACACCCTTATCATATCAAGACCTTTAAAAAAAAATAATATAATTAAATAGCAATTTTTTTTATTCTTGTCGAATGAATTTTTTTTAGCAACATTTAAACCGATGAATACGCAGGAGCAATTGCTCAATGTCAAGTACAATGCAATGAGCCAAAATAAGCAAAACTAAGACACCTATATCTTTTTAAAACCTTCAAAAAAATAAAATAAGTAAATAGCTATTTTTCTTATTCTTCTCGAATGAATTTTTTTTGGCTACATTTACACCGATGAACACGCAGGAGCAATTGCTCAATGTTAATTACAATACAATGAGCCAAAATAAGCCAAATTAAGACACCCGTGTCATATCAAGACCTTTAAAAAAAATAAAATAAGTATATAGCTATTTTTCGTATTCTTGTCGAATGAATTTTTTGTAGCTACATTTACACCGATGTACACGCAGGAGCAAGTGGTCAATGTTAAGTACAATACAATGAGCCTAAATAAGCAAAATTAAGACACCTATATCTTTTTAAGACCTTTAAAAAAAATAAAATAAGTAAATAGCTATTTTTCTTATTCTTGTCGAATGAATTTTTTTTAGCTACATTTACACCGATGAACACGCAAGAGCAATTGCTCAATGTTAATTACATGATAATGAGCCAAAATAAGCCAAATTAAGACACCCGTGTCATATCAAGACCTTTAAAAAAAATAAAATAACTATATAGCTATTTTTCGTATTCTTGTCGAATGAATTTTTTTTAGCTACATTTACACCGATGAACACGCAGGAGCAATTGCTCAATATTAAATACAATACATTGAGCCAAAATAAGCAAAATTAAGACACCTATATCTTTTAAAGACCTTTAAAAAAAAAAAGAAGTATATAGCTATTTTTTGTATTCTTGTCGAATGAATTTTTTGTAGCTACATTTACACCGATGAACACGCAGGAGCAATTGCTCAATGTTAATTACAACACAATGAGCCAAAATAAGCCAAATTAAGACACCCGTGTCATATCAAGACCTTCAAAAAAAAAAAATAAGTATATAGCTATTTTTCGTATTCTTGTCGAATGAATTTTTTGTAGCTACATTTACACCGGCGAACACGCAGGAGCAAGTGGCCAATGTTTAGTACAATACAATGAGCGTAAATAAGCAAAATTAAGACACCTATATCTTTTTAAGACCTTTAAAAAAAATAAAATAAGTAAATAGCTATTTTTCTTATTCTTGTCGAATGAATTTTTTTTAGCTACATTTACACCGATGAACACGCAGGAACAATTGCTCAATGTTAAGTACAATACATTGAGACAAAATAGGCAAAATTAAGGCACCTATATCTTTTTAAAACCTTTAAAAAAAATAAAATAAGTAAATAGCTATTTTTCTTATTCTTGTCGAATGAATTTTTTTTTAGCTACATTTACACCGATGAACACGCAGGAGCAATTGCTCAATGTTAATTACAATACAATGAGCCAAAATAAGCCAAATTAAGACACCCGTGTCATATCAAGACCTTAAAAAAAATAAAATAAGTATATAGCTATTTTTCGTATTCTTGTCGAATGAATTTTGTTTAGCTACATTTACTCCGATGAACACGCAAGAGCAATTGCTCAATGTTAAGTACAGTACAATGAGTCAAAATAAGCAAAATTAAGACACGCATATCATTTCAATACCATTAAAAAAAATAAAATATGTATATAGTTATTTTTCGTATTCTTGTCGAATGAATTTTTTGTAGCTACATTTACACTGATGAACACGCAGGAGCAATTGCTCAATGTTAAGTACTACACAATGTACCTAAACAAATAAAATTATGACACCTATATCTTTTTAAGACCTTTAAAAAAATAAAATAAGTAAATAGCTATTTTTCTTATTCTTGTCGAATGAATTTTTTTTAGCTACATTTACACCGATGAACACGCAGGAGCAATTGCTCAATATTAAATACAATACATTGAGCCAAAATAAGCAAAATTGAGACACCTATATCTTTCAAAGACCTTTAAAAAAAAAAAAAAGTAAATAGCTATTTTTTGTATTCTTGTCGAATGAATTTTTTGTAGCTACATTTACACCGATGAACACGCAGGAGCAATTGCTCAAAGTTAACTACAATACTTTGAGCCAAAATAAGCAAAATTAAGACACCTATATCTTTTCAAGACCTTTAAAAAAAAAAAATAAGTGTATAGCAATTTTTCGTATTCTTGTCGAATGATTTTTTTGTAGCTACATTTACACCGATGAACACGCAGGAACAATTGCTCAATGTTAAGTACAATACATTTAGCCAAAGTAAGCAAAACTAAGGCACATATATCTTTTTAAAGCCTTTAAAAAAAATAAAATAAGTAAATAGCTAATTTTCTTATTCTTGTCGAATGAATTTTTTTTAGCTACATTTACACCGATGAACTCGCAGGAGCAATTGCCCAATGTTAAGTACAATACAATAAGCCAAAATAAGCAAAATTAAGACACCCTTATCATATCAAGACCTTTAAAAAAAAAAAAATAAGTAAATAGCTATTTTTTTTATTCTTGTCGAATGAATTTTTTATAGCAACATTTAAACCGATGATCACGCAGGAGCAATTGTTTAATGTCAAGTACAATAAAATGAGCCAAAATAAGCAAAATTAAGACACCTATAATCTATATCTTTTTAAAACCTTTAAAAAAATAAAATAAGTAAATAGCTATTTTTCTTATTCTTGTCGAATGAATTTTTTGTAGCTAACATTTACACCGATGAACACGCAGGAGCAATTGCTCAATGTTAATTACAATACAATGAGCCAAAATAAGCCAAATTAAGACACCCTTGTCATATCAAGACCTTTAAAAAAAATAAAATAACTATATAGCTATTTTTCGTATTCTTGTCGAATGAATTTTGTTTAGCTACATTTACTCCGATGAACACGCAGGAGCAATTGCTCAATGTTGAGTGCAATACAATGAGCCCAAATAAGCAAAATTTAGACACCTATATCTTTTTATGACCTTTAAAAAAAATAAAATAAGTAAATAGCTATTTTTCTTATTCTTGTCGAATGAATTTTTTTTAGCTACATTTACACCGATGAACACGCAGGAGCAATTGCTCAAAGTTAACTACAATACTTTGAGCCAAAATAAGCCAAATTAAGACACCCGTGTCACATCAAGACCTTTAAAAAAAATAAAATAACTATATAGCTATTTTTCGTATTCTTGTCGAATGAATTTTGTTTAGCTACATTTACTCCGATGAACACGCAGGAGCAATTGCTCAATGTTAAGTACTACACAATGTACCTAAACAAATAAAATTATGACACCTATATCTTTTTAAGACCTTTAAAAAAATAAAATAAGTAAATAGCTATTTTTCGTATTCTTGTCGAATGAATTTTTTGTAGCTACATTTACACTGATGAACACGCAGGAGCAATTGCTCAATGTTAAGTACTACACAATGTACCTAAACAAATAAAATTATGACACCTATATCTTTTTAAGACCTTTAAAAAAATAAAATAAGTAAATAGCTATTTTTCTTATTCTTGTCGAATGAATTTTTTTTAGCTACATTTACACCGATGAACACGCAGGAGCAATTGCTCAATATTAAATACAATACATTGAGCCAAAATAAGCAAAATTGAGACACCTATATCTTTCAAAGACCTTTAAAAAAAAAAAAAAGTAAATAGCTATTTTTTGTATTCTTGTCGAATGAATTTTTTGTAGCTACATTTACACCGATGAACACGCAGGAGCAATTGCTCAAAGTTAACTACAATACTTTGAGCCAAAATAAGCAAAATTAAGACACCTATATCTTTTCAAGACCTTTAAAAAAAAAAAATAAGTGTATAGCAATTTTTCGTATTCTTGTCGAATGATTTTTTTGTAGCTACATTTACACCGATGAACACGCAGGAACAATTGCTCAATGTTAAGTACAATACATTTAGCCAAAGTAAGCAAAACTAAGGCACATATATCTTTTTAAAGCCTTTAAAAAAAATAAAATAAGTAAATAGCTAATTTTCTTATTCTTGTCGAATGAATTTTTTTTAGCTACATTTACACCGATGAACTCGCAGGAGCAATTGCCCAATGTTAAGTACAATACAATAAGCCAAAATAAGCAAAATTAAGACACCCTTATCATATCAAGACCTTTAAAAAAAAAAAAATAAGTAAATAGCTATTTTTTTTATTCTTGTCGAATGAATTTTTTATAGCAACATTTAAACCGATGATCACGCAGGAGCAATTGTTTAATGTCAAGTACAATAAAATGAGCCAAAATAAGCAAAATTAAGACACCTATAATCTATATCTTTTTAAAACCTTTAAAAAAATAAAATAAGTAAATAGCTATTTTTCTTATTCTTGTCGAATGAATTTTTTGTAGCTAACATTTACACCGATGAACACGCAGGAGCAATTGCTCAATGTTAATTACAATACAATGAGCCAAAATAAGCCAAATTAAGACACCCTTGTCATATCAAGACCTTTAAAAAAAATAAAATAACTATATAGCTATTTTTCGTATTCTTGTCGAATGAATTTTGTTTAGCTACATTTACTCCGATGAACACGCAGGAGCAATTGCTCAATGTTGAGTGCAATACAATGAGCCAAAATAAGCAAAATTTAGACACCTATATCTTTTTATGACCTTTAAAAAAAATAAAATAAGTAAATAGCTATTTTTCTTATTCTTGTCGAATGAATTTTTTTTAGCTACATTTACACCGATGAACACGCAGGAGCAATTGCTCAAAGTTAACTACAATACTTTGAGCCAAAATAAGCCAAATTAAGACACCCGTGTCACATCAAGACCTTTAAAAAAAATAAAATAACTATATAGCTATTTTTCGTATTCTTGTCGAATGAATTTTGTTTAGCTACATTTACTCCGATGAACACGCAGGAGCAATTGCTCAATGTTGAGTGCAATACAATGAGCCAAAATAAACAAAATTTAGACACCCTTATCATATCAAGACCTTGAAAAAAAATAATATAAGTAAATAGCAATTTTTTTTATTCTCGTCGAATGAATTTTTTTAAGCAACATTTAAACCGATGAATACGCAGGAGCAATTGCTCAATGTCAAGTACAATACAATGAGCCAAAATAAACAAAATTAAGACACCTATATCTTTTTAAAACCTTTAAAAAAAAAATAAGTAAATAGCTATTTGTCTTATTCTTGTCGAATGAATTTTTTTTAGCTACATTTACACCGATGAACACGCAGGAGCAATTGCTCAATGTTAATTACAATACAATGAGCCAAAATAAGCCAAATTAAGACACCCGTGTCATATCAAGACCTTTAAAAAAAATAAAATAAGTATATAGCTATTTTTCGTATTCTTGTCGAATGAATTTTTCGTAGCTACATTTACACCGATGAACACAATGGAGCAATTGCCTGATGTTAGATACAGTACAATGAGCCAAAATAAGCAATATTAAGACACCCATATCTTTTCAAGACCTTTAAAAAAAATAAAATAAGTAAATAGCTATTTTTCGTATTCTTGTCGTATGAATTTTTTGAAGCTACATTTACACCGATGAACACGCAGGAGCAATTGCTCAATATTAAATACAATACATTGAGCCAAAATAAGCAAAATTAAGACACCAATATCTTTTAAAGACCTTTAAAAAAAAAAAAAAGTATATAGCAATTTTTTGTATTCTTGTCGAATGAATTTTTTGTAGCTACATTTACACCGATGAACACGCAGGAGCAATTGCTCAATGTTAATTACAACACAGTGAGCCATAATAAGCCAAATTAAGACACCCGTGTCATATCAAGACCTTTAAAAGAAATAAAATAACTATATAGCTATTTTTCGTATTCTTGTCGAATGAATTTTTTGTAGCTACATTTACACCGAAGAACACGCAGGAGCAAGTGGCCAATGTTAAGTACAATACATTGAGCCAAAATAAGCAAAACTAAGACACCTGTATCTTTTTAAGACCTTTAAAAAAATTAAATAAGTAAATAGCTATTTTTCTTATTCTTGTCGAATGAATTTTTTTTAGCTACATTTACACCGATGAACACGCAGGAACAATTGCTCAATGTTAAGTTTAATACATTGAGCCAAAATAAGCAAAACTAAGACACCTATATCTTTTTAAGACCTTTAAAAAAATTAAATAAGTAAATAGCTATTTTTCTTATTCTTGTCGAATGAATTTTTTTTAGCTACATTTACACCGATGATCACGCAGGCGCAATTGCTCAATATTAAGTACTACACAATGTACCTAAACAAGCAAAATTATGACACCTATATCTTTTTAAGACCTTTAAAAAAACAAAATAAGTAAATAGCTATTTTTCTTATTCTTGTCGAATGAATTTTTTTTAGCTACATTTACACCGATGAACACGCAGGAGCAATTGCTCAATATTAAATACAATACATTGAGCCAAAATAAGCAAAATTAAGACACCTATATCTTTTCAAGACCTTTAAAAAAAAAAGAAGTATATAGCTATTTTTTGTATTCTTGTCGAATGAATTTTTTGTAGCTACATTAACACCGATGAACACGCAGGAGCAATAGTTCAATGTTAATTACAACACAGTGAGCCAAAATAAGCCAAATCAAGACACCCGTGTCATATCAAGACCGTTAAAAAAAAAAAAAGTATATAGCTATTTTTCGTATTCTTGTCGAATGAATTTTTTGTAGCTACATTTACACCGAAGAACACGCAGGAGCAAGTGGCCAATATTGAGTACAATACATTGAGCCAAAATAAGCAAAACTAAGGCACATATATCTTTTTAAAGCCTTTAAAAAAAATAAAATAAGTAAATAGCTATTTTTCTTATTCTTGTCGAATGAATTTTTTTTAGCTACATTTACACCGATGAACACGCAGGAGCAATTGCCCAATGTTATGTACAATACAATGAGCCAAAATAAGCAAAATTAAGACACCTATATCTTTTTAAAAACCTTTAAAAAAATAAAATAAGTAAATAGCTATTTTTCTTATTCTTCTCGAATGAATTTTTTTTGGCTACATTTACACCGATGAACACGCAGGAGCAATTGCTCAATGTTAATTGCAATACAATGAGCCAAAATAAGCCAAATTAAGACACCCGTGTCATATCAAGACCTTTAAAAAAAATAAAATAACTATATAGCTATTTTTCGTATTCTTGTCGAATGAATATTGTGTAGCTACATTTACTCCGATGAACACGCAGGAGCAATTGCTCAATGTTAAGTGCAATACAGTGAGCCAAAATAGGCAAAATTTAGACATCTATATCTTTTTAAGACCTTTAAAAAAATAAAATAAGTAAATAGCTATTTTTCTTATTCTTGTCGAATGAATTTTTTTTAGCTACATTTACACCGATGAACACGCAGGAGCAATTGCTCAATGTTGATTACAATACAATGAGCCAAAATAAGCCAAATTAAGACACCCGTGTCATATCAAGACCTTTAAAAAAAATAAAATAACTTAATAGCTATTTTTCGTATTCTTGTCGAATGAATTTTGTTTAGCTACATTTACTCCGATGAACACGCAGGAGCAATTGCTCAATGTTGAGTGCAATACAATGAGCCAAAATAAGCAAAATTTAGACACCCTTATCATATCAAGACCTTTAAAAAAAATAATATAAGTAAATAGCAATTTTTTTTATTCTTGTCGAATGAATTTTTTTTAGCAACATTTAAACCGATGATTACGCAGGAGCAATTGCTCAATGTCAAGTACAATGCAATGAGCCAAAATAAGCAAAACTAAGACACCTATATCTTTTTAAAACCTTCAAAAAAATAAAATAAGTAAATAGCTATTTTTCTTATTCTTCTCGAATGAATTTTTTTTGGCTACATTTACACCGATGAACACGCAGGAGCAATTGCTCAATGTTAATTACAATACAATGAGCCAAAATAAGCCAAATTAAGACACCCGTGTCATATCAAGACCTTTAAAAAAAATAAAATAAGTATATAGCTAATTTTCGTATTCTTGTCGAATGAATTTTTTGTAGCTACATTTACACCGATGTACACGCAGGAGCAAGTGGTCAATGTTAAGTACAATACAATGAGCCTAAATAAGCAAAATTAAGACACCTATATCTTTTTAAGACCTTTAAAAAAAAAAAATAAGTAAATAGCTATTTTTCTTATTCTTGTCGAATGAATTTTTTTTAGCTACATTTACACCGATGAACACGCAAGAGCAATTGCTCAATGTTAATTACAAGATAATGAGCCAAAATAAGCCAAATTAAGACACCCGTGTCATATCAAGACCTTTAAAAAAAATAAAATAACTATATAGCTATTTTTCGTATTCTTGTCGAATGAATTTTTTTTAGCTACATTTACACCGATGAACACGCAGGAGCAATTGCTCAATATTAAATACAATACATTGAGCCACAATAAGCAAAATTAAGACACCTATATCTTTTAAAGACCTTTAAAAAAAAAAAGAAGTATATAGCTATTTTTTGTATTCTTGTCGAATGAATTTTTTGTAGCTACATTTACACCGATGAACACAAAGGAGCAATTGCTCAATGTTAATTACAACACAATGAGCCAAAATAAGCCAAATTAAGACACCCGTGTCATATCAAGACCTTCAAAAAAAAAAAATAAGTATATAGCTATTTTTCGTATTCTTGTCGAATGAATTTTTTGTAGCTACATTTACACCGGCGAACACGCAGGAGCAAGTGGCCAATGTTTAGTACAATACAATGAGCGTAAATAAGCAAAATTAAGACACCTATATCTTTTTAAGACCTTTAAAAAAAATAAAATAAGTAAATAGCTATTTTTCTTATTCTTGTCGAATGAATTTTTTTTAGCTACATTTACACCGATGAACACGCAGGAACAATTGCTCAATGTTAAGTACAATACATTGAGACAAAATAGGCAAAATTAAGGCACCTATATCTTTTTAAAACCTTTAAAAAAAATAAAATAAGTAAATAGCTATTTTTCTTATTCTTGTCGAATGAATTTTTTTTTAGCCACATTTACACCGATGAACACGCAGGAGCAATTGCTCAATGTTAATTACAATACAATGAGCCAAAATAAGCCAAATTAAGACACCCGTGTCATATCAAGACCTTAAAAAAAATAAAATAAGTATATAGCTATTTTTCGTATTCTTGTCGAATGAATTTTGTTTAGCTACATTTACTCCGATGAACACGCAAGAGCAATTGCTCAATGTTAAGTACAGTACAATGAGTCAAAATAAGCAAAATTAAGACACGCATATCATTTCAATACCATTAAAAAAAATAAAATATGTATATAGTTATTTTTCGTATTCTTGTCGAATGAATTTTTTGTAGCTACATTTACACTGATGAACACGCAGGAGCAATTGCTCAATGTTAAGTACTACACAATGTACCTAAACAAATAAAATTATGACACCTATATCTTTTTAAGACCTTTAAAAAAATAAAATAAGTAAATAGCTATTTTTCTTATTCTTGTCGAATGAATTTTTTTTAGCTACATTTACACCGATGAACACGCAGGAGCAATTGCTCAATATTAAATACAATACATTGAGCCAAAATAAGCAAAATTGAGACACCTATATCTTTCAAAGACCTTTAAAAAAAAAAAAAGTAAATAGCTATTTTTTGTATTCTTGTCGAATGAATTTTTTGTAGCTACATTTACACCGATGAACACGCAGGAGCAATTGCTCAATGTGAATTACAACACACTGAGCCAAAATAAGCCAAATTAAGACACCCTTGTCATATCAAGACCTTTAAAAAAAAAAAATAAGTATATAGCAATTTTTCGTATTCCTGTCGAATGAATTTTTTGTAGCTACATTTACACCGATGAACACGCAGGAACAATTGCCCAATGTTAAGTACAATACAATAAGCCAAAATAAGCAAAATTAAGACACCCTTATCATATCAAGACCTTTAAAAAAAATAAAATAAGTAAATAGCTATTTTTTTTATTCTTGTCGAATGAATTTTTTATAGCAACATTTAAACCGATGAACACGCAGGAGCAATTGTTTAATGTCAAGTACAATAAAATGAGCCAAAATAAGCAAAATTAAGACACCTATAATCTATTTCTTTTTAAAACCTTTAAAAAAATAAAATAAGTAAATGGCTATTTTTCTTATTCTTGTCGAATGAATTTTTTGTAGCTAACATTTACACTGATGAACACGCAGGAGCAATTGCTCAATGTTAATTACAATACAATGAGCCAAAATAAGCCAAATTAAGACACCCTTGTCATATCAAGACCTTTAAAAAAAATAAAATAACTATATAGCTATTTTTCGTATTCTTGTCGAATGAATTTTGTTTAGCTACATTTACTCCGATGAACACGCAGGAGCAATTGCTCAATGTTGAGTGCAATACAATGAGCCAAAATAAGCAAAATTTTGACACCTATATCTTTTTATGACCTTTAAAAAAAATAAAATAAGTAAATAGCTATTTTTTTTATTCTTGTCGAATGAATTTTTTTTAGCTACATTTACACCGATGAACACGCAGGAGCAATTGCTCAAAGTTAACTACAATACTTTGAGCCAAAATAAGCCAAATTAAGACACCCGTGTCATATCAAGACCTTTAAAAAAAATAAAATAACTATATAGCTATTTTTCGTATTCTTGTCGAATGAATTTTGTTTAGCTACATTTACTCCGATGAACACGCAGGAGCAATTGCTCAATGTTGAGTGCAATACAATGAGCCAAAATAAACAAAATTTAGACACCCTTATCATATCAAGACCTTGAAAAAAAATAATATAAGTAAATAGCAATTTTTTTTATTCTCGTCGAATGAATTTTTTTAAGCAACATTTAAACCGATGAATACGCAGGAGCAATTGCTCAATGTCAAGTACAATACAATGAGCCAAAATAAGCAAAATTAAGACACCTATATCTTTTTAAAACCTTTAAAAAAAAAAATAAGTAAATAGCTGTTTGTCTTATTCTTGTCGAATGAATTTTTTTTAGCTACATTTACACCGATGAACACGCAGGAGCAATTGCTCAATGTTAATTACAATACAATGAGCCAAAATAAGCCAAATTAAGACACCCTTGTCATATCAAGACCTTTAAAAAAAATAAAATAAGTATATAGCTATTTTTCGTATTCTTGTCGAATGAATTTTTCGCAGCTACATTTACACCGATGAACACAATGGAGCAATTGCCTGATGTTAGATACAGTACAATGAGCCAAAATAAGCAATATTAAGACACCCATATCTTTTCAAGACCTTTAAAAAAAATAAAATAAGTAAATAGCTATTTTTCGTATTCTTGTCGTATGAATTTTTTGAAGCTACATTTACACCGATGAACACGCAGGAGCAATTGCTCAATATTAAATACAATACATTGAGCCAAAATAAGCAAAATTAAGACACCAATATCTTTTAAAGACCTTTAAAAAAAAAAAAAGTATATAGCTATTTTTTGTATTCTTGTCGAATGAATTTTTTGTAGCTACATTTACACCGATGAACACGCAGGAGCAATTGCTCAATGTTAATTACAACACAGTGAGCCATAATAAGCCAAATTAAGACACCCGTGTCATATCAAGACCTTTAAAAAAAAAAATAAGTATATAGCTATTTTTCGTATTCTTGTCGAATGAATTTTTGTAGCTACATTTACACCGAAGAACACGCAGGAGCAAGTGGCCAATGTTAAGTACAATACATTGAGCCAAAATAAGCAAAACTAAGACACCTATATCTTTTTAAGACCTTTAAAAAAATTAAATAAGTAAATAGCTATTTTTCTTATTCTTGTCGAATGAATTTTTTTTAGCTACATTTACACCGATGATCACGCAGGCGCAATTGCTCAATATTAAGTACTACACAATGTACCGAAACAAGCAAAATTATGACACCTATATCTTTTTAAGACCTTTAAAAAAATAAAATAAGTAAATAGCTATTTTTCTTATTCTTGTCGAATGAATTTTTTTTAGCTACATTTACACCGATGAACACGCAGGAGCAATTGCTCAATATTAAATACAACACATTGAGCCAAAATAAGCAAAATTAAGACACCTATATCTTTTCAAGACCTTTAAAAAAAAAAGAAGTATATAGCTATTTTTTGTATTCTTGTCGAATGAATTGTTTGTAGGTACATTAACACCGATGAACACGCAGGAGCAATAGTTCAATGTTAATTACAACACAGTGAGCCAAAATAAGCCAAATCAAGACACCCGTGTCATATCAAGACCGTTAAAAAAAAAAAAAGTATATAGCTATTTTTCGTATTCTTGTCGAATGAATTTTTTGTAGCTACATTTACACCGAAGAACACGCAGGAGCAAGTGGCCAATATTGAGTACAATACATTGAGCCAAAATAAGCAAAACTAAGGCACATATATCTTTTTAAAGCCTTTAAAAAAAATAAAATAAGTAAATAGCTATTTTTCTTATTCTTGTCGAATGAATTTATTTTAGCTACATTTACACCGATGAACACGCAGGAGCAATTGCCCAATGTTATGTACAATACATTGAGCCAAAATAAGCAAAATTAAGACACCTATATCTTTTTAAAACCTTTAAAAAAATAAAATAAGTAAATAGCTATTTTTCTTATTCTTCTCGAATGAATTTTTTTTGGCTACATTTACACCGATGAACACGCAGGAGCAATTGCTCAATGTTAATTACAATACAATGAGCCAAAATAAGCCAAATTAAGACACCCGTGTCATATCAAGACCTTTAAAAAAAATAAAATAACTATATAGCTATTTTTCGTATTCTTGTCGAATGAATATTGTTTAGCTACATTTACTCCGATGAACACGCAGGAGCAATTGCTCAATGTTAAGTGCAATACAGTGAGCCAAAATAGGCAAAATTTAGACACCTATATCTTTTTAAGACCTTTAAAAAAATAAAATAAGTAAATAGCTATTTTTCTTATTCTTGTCGAATGAATTTTTTTTAGCTACATTTACACCGATGAACACGCAGGAGCAATTGCTCAATGTTGATTACAATACAATGAGCCAAAATAAGCCAAATTAAGACACCCGTGTCATATCAAGACCTTTAAAAAAAATAAAATAACTTAATAGCTATTTTTCGTATTCTTGTCGAATGAATTTTGTTTAGCTACATTTACTCCGATGAACACGCAGGAGCAATTGCTCAATGTTGAGTGCAATACAATGAGCCAAAATAAGCAAAATTTAGACACCCTTATCATATCAAGACCTTTAAAAAAAATAATATAAGTAAATAGCAATTTTTTTTATTCTTGTCGAATGAATTTTTTGTAGCAACATTTAAACCGATGAATACGCAGGAGCAATTGCTCAATGTCAAGTACAATGCAATGAGCCAAAATAAGCAAAACTAAGACACCTATATCTTTTTAAAACCTTTAAAAAAATAAAATAAGTAAATAGCTATTTTTCTTATTCTTGTCGAATGAATTTTTTTTAGCTACATTTACACCGATGAACACGCAGGAGCAATATCTCAATGTTAATTACAATACAATGAGCCAAAATAAGCCAAATTAAGACACCTATATCTTTTTAAGACCTTTAAAAAAAATAAAATAAGTAAATAGCTATTTTTCTTATTCTTGTCGAATGAATTTTTTGTAGCTACATTTACACCGATGTACACGCAGGAGCAAGTGGTCAATGTTAAGTACAATACAATGAGCCTAAATAAGCAAAATTAAGACACCTATATCTTTTTAAGACCTTTAAAAAAAATAAAATAAGTAAATAGCTATTTTTCTTATTCTTGTCGAATGAATTTTTTTTAGCTACATTTACACCGATGAACACGCAGGAGCAATTGCTCAATATTAAATACAATACATTGAGCCAAAATAAGCAAAATTAAGACACCTATATCTTTTAAAGACCTTTAAAAAAAAAAGAGGTATATAGCTATTTTTTGTATTCTTGTCGAATGAATTTTTTGTAGCTACATTTACACCGAAGAACACGCAGGAGCAAGTGGCCAATGTTAAGTACAATACATTGAGCCAAAATAAGCAAAACTAAGACACCTATATCTTTTTAAGACCTTTAAAAAAAATAAAATAAGTAAATAGCTATTTTTCTTATTCTTGTCGAATGAATTTTTTTTAGCTACATTTACACCGATGAACACGCAGGAACGATTGCTCAATGTTAAGTACAATACATTCAGCCTAAATAAGCAAAACTAAGGCACATATATCTTTTTAAAGCCTTTAAAAAAATAAAATAAGTAAATAGCTATTTTTCTTATTCTTGTCGAATGAATTTTTTTTAGCTACATTTACACCGAGGAACACGCAGGAGCAATTGCCCAATGTTAAGTACAATACAATGAGCCAAAATAAGCAAAATTAAGACACCCTTATCATGTGAAGACCTTTAAAAAAAATAAAATAAGTAAATAGCTATTTTTTTTATTCTTGTCGAATGAATTTTTTTCAGCAACATTTAAACCGATGAACACGCAGGAGCAATTGTTTAATGTCAAGTACAATAAAATGAGTCAAAATAAGCAAAATTAAGACACCTATATCTTTTTAAAACCTTTAAAAAAATAAAATAAGTAAATAGCTATTTTTCTTATTCTTGTCGAATGAATTTTTTTTAGCTACGTTTACACCGATGAACACGCAGGAGCAATTGCTCAATGTTAATTACAATACAATGAGCCTAAATAAGCCAAATTAAGACACCCGTGTCATATCAAGACCTTTAAAAAAAAAAAAAATAAGTATATAGCTATTTTTCGTATTCTTGTCGAATGAATTTTTTGTAGCTACATTTACACCGAAGAACACGCAGGAGCAAGTGGCCAATGTTAAGTACAATACATTGAGCCAAAATAAGCAAAACTAAGACACCTATATCTTTTTAAGACCTTTAAAAAAAATAAAATAAGTAAATAGCTATTTTTCTTATTCTTGTCGAATGAATTTTTTTTAGCTACATCTACACCGATGAACACGCCGGAACAATTGCTCAATGTTAAGTACAATACATTGAGCCAAAATAAGCAAAACTAAGGCACCTATATCTTTTTAAAGCCTTTAAAAAAATAAACTAAGTAAATAGCTATTTTTCTTATTCTGTCGAATGAATTTTTTTTAGCTACATTTACACCGACGAACACGCAGGAGCAATTGCCCAATGTTAAGTACAATACAATGAGCCAAAATAAGCAAAATTAAGACACCCTTATCATATCAAGACCTTTAAAAAAAATAAAATAAGTAAATAGCTATTTTTCGTATTCTTGTCGAATGAATTTTTTGTAGCAACATTTAAACCGATGAACACGCAGGAGCAATAGTTTAATGTCAAGTACAATAAAATGAGCCAAAATAAGCAAAATTAAGACACCTATATCTTTTTAAAACCTTTAAAAAAATAAAATAAGTAAATAGCTATTTTTCTTATTCTTGTCGAATGAATTTTTTTTAGCTACATTTACACCGATGAACACGCAGGAGCAATTGCTCAATGTTAATTACAATACAACGAGCCAAAATAAGCCAAATTAAGACACCCGTGTCATATCAAGACCTTTAAAAAAAATAAAATAACTATATAGCTATTTTTCGTATTCTTGTCGAATGAATTTTTTTTAGCTACATTTACACCGATGAACACGCAGGAGCAATTGCTCAATGTTGATTACAACACAGTGAGCCAAAATAAGCCAAATTAAGACACCCGTGTCATATCAAGACCTTCAAAAAAAAAAAAATAAGTATATAGCTATTTTTCGTATTCTTGTCGAATGAATTTTTTGTAGCTACATTTACACCGGCGAACACGCAGGAGCAAGTGGCCAATGTTTAGTACAATACAATGAGCGTAACTAAGCCACATTAAGACACCTATATCTTTTTAAGACCTTTAAAAAAAATAAAATAAGTAAATAGCTATTTTTCTTATTCTTGTCGAATGAATTTTTTTTAGCTACATTTACACCGATGAACACGCAGGAACAATTGCTCAATGTTAAGTACAATACATTGAGACAAAATAAGCAAAATAAAGGCACCTATATCTTTTTAAAACCTTTAAAAAAAATAAAATAAGTAAATAGCTATTTTTCTTATCTTGTCGAATGAATTTTTTGTAGCTACATTTACACCGATGAACACGCAGGAGCAATTGCTCAATGTTAAGTACTACACAATGTACCTAAACAAGCAAAACTTTGACACCTATATCTTTTTAAGACCTTTAAAAAAATAAAATAAGTAAATAGCTATTTTTCTTATTCTTGTCGAAAGAATTTTTTTTAGCTACATTTACACCGATGAACACGCAGGAGCAATTGCTCAATATTAAGTACAATACATTGAGCCAAAGTAAGCAAAATTAAGACACCTATACCTTTTAAATACCTTTTAAAAAAAAAAAGAAGTATATAGTTTTTTTTTGTATTCTTGTCGAATGAATTTTTTGTAGCTACATTTACACCGATGAACACGCAGGAGCAATTGCTCAATGTTAATTACAACACAGTGAGCCAAAATAAGCCAAATTAAGACACCCGTGTCATATCAAGACCTTTAAAAAAAAAAATAAGTATATAGCTATTTTTCGTATTCTTGTCGAATGAATTTTTTGTAGCTACATTTACACCGAAGAACACGCAGGAGCAAGTGGCCAATGTTAAGTACAATACATTGAGCCAAAATAAGCAAAACTAAGACACCTATATCTTTTTAAGACCTTTAAAAAAAATAAAATAAGTAAATAGCTATTTTTCTTATTCTTGTCGAATGAATTTTTTTTAGCTACATTTACACCGATGAACACGCCGGAACAATTGCTCAATGTTAAGTACAATACATTGAGCCAAAATAAGCAAAATTAAGACACCTATATCTTTTTAAAACCTTTAAAAAAAAAATAAGTAAATAGCTATTTGTCTTATTCTTGTCGAATGAATTTTTTTTAGCTACATTTACACCGATGAACACGCAGGAGCAATTGCTCAATGTTAATTACAATACAATGAGCCAAAATAAGCCAAATTAAGACACCCGTGTCATATCAAGACCTTTAAAAAAAATAAAATAAGTATATAGCTATTTTTCGTATTCTTGTCGAATGAATTTTTCGTAGCTACATTTACACCGATGAACACAATGGAGCAATTGCCTGATGTTAGATACAGTACAATGAGCCAAAATAAGCAATATTAAGACACCCATATCTTTTCAAGACCTTTAAAAAAAATAAAATAAGTAAATAGCTATTTTTCGTATTCTTGTCGTATGAATTTTTTTAAGCTACATTTACACCGATGAACACGCAGGAGCAATTGCTCAATATTAAATACAATACATTGAGCCAAAATAAGCAAAATTAAGACACCAATATCTTTTAAAGACCTTTAAAAAAAAAAAAAAGTATATAGCTATTTTTTGTATTCTTGTCGAATGAATTTTTTGTAGCTACATTTACACCGATGAACACGCAGGAGCAATTGCTCAATGTTAATTACAACACAGTGAGCCATAATAAGCCAAATTAAGACACCCGTGTCATATCAAGACCTTTAAAAAAAAAAATAAGTATATAGCTATTTTTCGTATTCTTGTCGAATGAATTTTTTGTAGCTACATTTACACCGAAGAACACGCAGGAGCAAGTGGCCAATGTTAAGTACAATACATTGAGCCAAAATAAGCAAAACTAAGACACCTGTATCTTTTTAAGACCTTTAAAAAAATTAAATAAGTAAATAGCTATTTTTCTTATTCTTGTCGAATGAATTTTTTTTAGCTACATTTACACCGATGAACACGCAGGAACAATTGCTCAATGTTAAGTACAATACATTGAGCCAAAATAAGCAAAACTAAGACACCTATATCTTTTTAAGACCTTTAAAAAAATTAAATAAGTAAATAGCTATTTTTCTTATTCTTGTCGAATGAATTTTTTTTAGCTACATTTACACCGATGATCACGCAGGCGCAATTGCTCAATATTAAGTACTACACAATGTACCTAAACAAGCAAAATTATGACACCTATATCTTTTTAAGACCTTTAAAAAAATAAAATAAGTAAATAGCTATTTTTCTTATTCTTGTCGAATGAATTTTTTTTAGCTACATTTACACCGATGAACACGCAGGAGCAATTGCTCAATATTAAATACAATACATTGAGCCAAAATAAGCAAAATTAAGACACCTATATCTTTTTAAAACCTTTAAAAAAATAAAATAAGTATATAGCTATTTTTTGTATTCTTGTCGAATGAATTTTTTGTAGCTACATTAACACCGATGAACACGCAGGAGCAATTGCTCAATGTTAATTACAATACAATGAGCCTAAATAAGCCAAATTAAGACACCCGTGTCATATCAAGACCTTTAAAAAAAAAAAAATAAGTATATAGCTATTTTTCGTATTCTTGTCGAATGAATTTTTTGTAGCTACATTTACACCGAAGAACACGCAGGAGCAAGTGGCCAATGTTAATTACAACACAGTGAGCCAAAATAAGCCAAATTAAGACACCTATATCTTTTTAAGACCTTTAAAAAAAATAAAATAAGTAAATAGCTATTTTTCTTATTCTTGTCGAATGAATTTTTTTTAGCTACATCTACACCGATGAACACGCCGGAACAATTGCTCAATGTTAAGTACAATACATTGAGCCAAAATAAGCAAAACTAAGGCACCTATATCTTTTTAAAGCCTTTAAAAAAAATAAACTAAGTAAATAGCTATTTTTCTTATTCTGTCGAATGAATTTTTTTTAGCTACATTTACACCGACGAACACGCAGGAGCAATTGCCCAATGTTAAGTACAATACAATGAGCCAAAATAAGCAAAATTAAGACACCCTTATCATATCAAGACCTTTAAAAAAAATAAAATAAGTAAATAGCTATTTTTCGTATTCTTGTCGAATGAATTTTTTGTAGCAACATTTAAACCGATGAACACGCAGGAGCAATAGTTTAATGTCAAGTACAATAAAATGAGCCAAAATAAGCAAAATTAAGACACCTATATCTTTTTAAAACCTTTAAAAAAATAAAATAAGTAAATAGCTATTTTTCTTATTCTTGTCGAATGAATTTTTTTTAGCTACATTTACACCGATGAACACGCAGGAGCAATTGCTCAATGTTAATTACAATACAATGAGCCAAAATAAGCCAAATTAAGACACCCGTGTCATATCAAGACCTTTAAAAAAAATAAAATAACTATATAGCTATTTTTCGTATTCTTGTCGAATGAATTTTTTTTAGCTACATTTACACCGACGAACACGCAGGAGCAAGTGGCCAATGTTTAGTACAATACAATGAGCGTAACTAAGCAAAATTAAGACACCTATATCTTTTAAAGACCTTTAAAAAAAAAAGAAGTATATAGCTATTTTTTGTATTCTTGTCGAATGAATTTTTTGTAGCTACATTTACACCGATGAACACGCACGAGCAATTGCTCAATGTCGATTACAACACACTGAGCCAAAATAAGCCAAATTAAGACACCCGTGTCATATCAAGACCTTCAAAAAAAAAAAAAATAAGTATATAGCTATTTTTCGTATTCTTGTCGAATGAATTTTTTGTAGCTACATTTACACCGGCGAAGACGCAGGAGCAAGTGGCCAATGTTTAGTACAATACAATGAGCGTAACTAAGCAAAATTAAGACACCTATATCTTTTTAAGACCTTTAAAAAAAATAAAATAAGTAAATAGCTATTTTTCTTATTCTTGTCGAATGAATTTTTTTTAGCTACATTTACACCGATGAACACGCAGGAACAATTGCTCAATGTTAATTACAACACAGTGAGCCATAATAAGCCAAATTAAGACACCCGTGTCATATCAAGACCTTTAAAAAAAAAAATAAGTATATAGCTATTTTTCGTATTCTTGTCGAATGAATTTTTTGTAGCTACATTTACACCGAAGAACACGCAGGAGCAAGTGGCCAATGTTAAGTACAATACATTGAGCCAAAATAAGCAAAACTAAGACACCTGTATCTTTTTAAGACCTTTAAAAAAATTAAATAAGTAAATAGCTATTTTTCTTATTCTTGTCGAATGAATTTTTTTTAGCTACATTTACACCGGCGAACACGCAGGAGCAATTGCTCAATATTAAATGCAATACATTGAGCCAAAATAAGCAAAATTAAGACACCTATATCTTTTAAAGACCTTTAAAAAAAAAAGAAGTATATAGCTATTTTTTGTATTCTTGTCGAATGAATTTTTTGTAGCTACATTTACACCGATGAACACGCAGGAGCAATTGCTCAATGTTGATTACAACACAGTGAGCCAAAATAAGCCAAATTAAGACACCCGTGTCATATCAAGACCTTCAAAAAAAAAAAAAATAAGTATATAGCTATTTTTCGTATTCTTGTCGAATGAATTTTTTGTAGCTACATTTACACCGGCGAACACGCAGGAGCAAGTGGCCAATGTTTAGTACAATACAATGAGCGTAACTAAGCAAAATTAAGACACCTATATCTTTTTAAGACCTTTAAAAAAAATAAAATAAGTAAATAGCTATTTTTCTTATTCTTGTCGAATGAATTTTTTTTAGCTACATTTACACCGATGAACACGCAGGAACAATTGCTCAATGTTAAGTACAATACATTGAGACAAAATAAGCAAAATAAAGGCACCTATATCTTTTTAAAACCTTTAAAAAAAATAAAATAAGTAAATAGCTATTTTTCGTATTCTTGTCGAATGAATTTTTTGTAGCTACATTTACACCGATGAACACGCAGGAGCAATTGCTCAATGTTAAGTACTACACAATGTACCTAAACAAGCAAAACTTTGACACCTATATCTTTTTAAGACCATTAAAAAAATAAAATAAGTAAATAGCTATTTTTCTTAATCTTGTCGAATGAATTTTTTTTAGCTACATTTACACCGATGAACACGCAGGAGCAATTGCTCAATATTAAGTACAATACATTGAGCCAAAGTAAGCAAAATTAAGACACCTATACCTTTTAAAGACCTTTTAAAAAAAAAAAGAAGTATATAGTTTTTTTTTGTATTCTTGTCGAATGAATTTTTTGTAGCTACATTTACACCGATGAACACGCAGGAGCAATTGCTCAATGTTAATTACAACACAGTGAGCCAAAATAAGCCAAATTAAGACACCCGTGTCATATCAAGACCTTTAAAAAAAAAAATAAGTATATAGCTATTTTTCGTATTCTTGTCGAATGAATTTTTTGTAGCTACATTTACACCGAAGAACACGCAGGAGCAAGTGGCCAATGTTAAGTACAATACATTGAGCCAAAATAAGCAAAACTAAGACACCTATATCTTTTTAAGACCTTTAAAAAAAATAAAATAAGTAAATAGCTATTTTTCTTATTCTTGTCGAATGAATTTTTTTTAGCTACATTTACACCGATGAACACGCCGGAACAATTGCTCAATGTTAAGTACAATACATTGAGCCAAAATAAGCAAAATTAAGACACCTATATCTTTTTAAAACCTTTAAAAAAAAAATAAGTAAATAGCTATTTGTCTTATTCTTGTCGAATGAATTTTTTTTAGCTACATTTACACCGATGAACACGCAGGAGCAATTGCTCAATGTTAATTACAATACAATGAGCCAAAATAAGCCAAATTAAGACACCCGTGTCATATCAAGACCTTTTAAAAAAAATAAAATAAGTATATAGCTATTTTTCGTTTTCTTGTCGAATGAATTTTTCGTAGCTACATTTACACCGATGAACACAATGGAGCAATTGCCTGATGTTAGATACAGTACAGTGAGCCAAAATAAGCAATATTAAGACACCCATATCTTTTCAAGACCTTTAAAAAAAATAAAATAAGTAAATAGCTATTTTTCGTATTCTTGTCGTATGAATTTTTTTAAGCTACATTTACACCGATGAACACGCAGGAGCAATTGCTCAATATTAAATACAATACATTGAGCCAAAATAAGCAAAATTAAGACACCAATATCTTTTAAAGACCTTTAAAAAAAAAAAAAAGTATATAGCTATTTTTTGTATTCTTGTCGAATGAATTTTTTGTAGCTACATTTACACCGATGAACACGCAGGAGCAATTGCTCAATGTTAATTACAACACAGTGAGCCATAATAAGCCAAATTAAGACACCCGTGTCATATCAAGACCTTTAAAAAAAAAAATAAGTATATAGCTATTTTTCGTATTCTTGTCGAATGAATTTTTTGTAGCTACATTTACACCGAAGAACACGCAGGAGCAAGTGGCCAATGTTAAGTACAATACATTGAGCCAAAATAAGCAAAACTAAGACACCTGTATCTTTTTAAGACCTTTAAAAAAATTAAATAAGTAAATAGCTATTTTTCTTATTCTTGTCGAATGAATTTTTTTTAGCTACATTTACACCGATGAACACGCAGGAACAATTGCTCAATGTTAAGTACAATACATTGAGCCAAAATAAGCAAAACTAAGACACCTATATCTTTTTAAGACCTTTAAAAAAATTAAATAAGTAAATAGCTATTTTTCTTATTCTTGTCGAATGAATTTTTTTTAGCTACATTTACACCGATGATCACGCAGGCGCAATTGCTCAATATTAAGTACTACACAATGTACCTAAACAAGCAAAATTATGACACCTATATCTTTTTAAGACCTTTAAAAAAATAAAATAAGTAAATAGCTGTTTTTCTTATTCTTGTCGAATGAATTTTTTTTAGCTACATTTACACCGATGAACACGCAGGAGCAATTGCTCAATATTAAATACAATACATTGAGCCAAAATAAGCAAAATTAAGACACCTATATCTTTTCAAGACCTTTAAAAAAAAAAGAAGTATATAGCTATTTTTCGTATTCTTGTCGAATGAATTTTTTGTAGCTACATTTACACCGAAGAACACGCAGGAGCAAGTGGCCAATATTGAGTACAATACATTGAGCCAAAATAAGCAAAACTAAGGCACATATATCTTTTTAAAGCCTTTAAAAAAAATAAAATAAGTAAATAGCTATTTTTCTTATTCTTGTCGAATGAATTTTTTTTAGCTACATTTACAGCGATGAACACGCAGGAGCAATTGCCCAATGTTATGTACAATACAATGAGCCAAAATAAGCAAAATTAAGACACCTATATCTTTTTAAAACCTTTAAAAAAATAAAATAAGTAAATAGCTATTTTTCTTATTCTTCTCGAATGAATTTTTTTGGCTACATTTACACCGATGAACGCGCAGGAGCAATTGCTCAATGTTAATTACAATACAATGAGCCAAAATAAGCAAAATTAAGACACCCGTGTCATATCAAGACCTTTAAAAAAAATAAAATAACTATATAGCTATTTTTCGTATTCTTGTCGAATGAATTTTGTTTAGCTACATTTACTCCGATGAACACGCAGGAGCAATTGCTCAATGTTGAGTGCAATACAGTGAGCCAAAATAAGCAAAATTTAGACACCTATATCTTTTTAAGACCTTTAAAAAAATAAAATAAGTAAATAGCTATTTTTCTTATTCTTGTCGAATGAATTTTTTTTAGCTACATTTACACCGATGAACACGCAGGAGCAATATCTCAATGTTAATTACAATACAATGAGCCAAAATAAGCCAAATTAAGACACCTATATCTTTTTAAAACCTTTAAAAAAATAAAATAAGTAAATAGCTATTTTTCTTATTCTTCTCGAATGAATTTTTTTTGGCTACATTTACACCGATGAACACGCAGGAGCAATTGCTCAATGTTGATTACAATACAATGAGCCAAAATAAGCCAAATTAAGACACCCGTGTCATATCAAGACCTTTAAAAAAAATAAAATAACTATATAGCTATTTTTCGTATTCTTGTCGAATGAATTTTGTTTAGCTACATTTACTCCGATGAACACGCAGGAGCAATTGCTCAATGTTGAGTGCAATACAATGAGCCAAAATAAGCAAAATTTAGACACCCTTATCATATCAAGACCTTTAAAAAAAATAATATAAGTAAATAGCAATTTTTTTTATTCTTGTCGAATGAATTTTTTTTAGCAACATTTAAACCGATGAATACGCAGGAGCAATTGCTCAATGTCAAGTACAATGCAATGAGCCAAAATAAGCAAAACTAAGACACCTATATCTTTTTAAAACCTTTAAAAAAATAAAATAAGTAAATAGCTATTTTTCTTATTCTTGTCGAATGAATTTTTTTTAGCTACATTTACACCGATGAACACGCAGGAGCAATATCTCAATGTTAATTACAATACAATGAGCCAAAATAAGCCAAATTAAGACACCCGTGTCATATCAAGACCTTTAAAAAAAATAAAATAAGTATATAGCTATTTTTCGTATTCTTGTCGAATGAATTTTTTGTAGCTACATTTACACCGATGTACACGCAGGAGCAAGTGGTCAATGTTAAGTACAATACAATGAGCCTAAATAAGCAAAATTAAGACACCTATATCTTTTTAAGACCTTTAAAAAAAATAAAATAAGTAAATAGCTATTTTTCTTATTCTTGTCGAATGAATTTTTTTTAGCTACATTTACACCGATGAACACGCATGAGCAATTGCTCAATATTAAATACAATACATTGAGCCAAAATAAGCAAAATTAAGACACCTATATCTTTTAAAGACCTTTAAAAAAAAAAAGAAGTATATAGCTATTTTTTGTATTCTTGTCGAATGAATTTTTTGTAGCTACATTTACACCGATGAACACGCAGGAGCAATTGCTCAATGTTAATTACAACACAGTGAGCCAAAATAAGCCAAATTAAGACACCAGTGTCATATCATGACCTTTAAAAAAAAAATAAGTATATAGCTATTTTTCGTATTCTTGTCGAATGAATTTTTTGTAGCTACATTTACACCGAAGAACACGCAGGAGCAAGTGGCCAATGTTAAGTACAATACATTGAGCCAAAATAAGCAAAACTAAGACACCTATATCTTTTTAAGACCTTTAAAAAAAATAAAATAAGTAAATAGCTATTTTTCTTATTCTTGTCGAATGAATTTTTTTTAGCTACATTTACACCGATGAACACGCAGGAACAATTGCTCAATGTTAAGTACAATACATTCAGCCTAAATAAGCAAAACTAAGGCACATATATCTTTTTAAAGCCTTTAAAAAAATAAAATAAGTAAATAGCTATTTTTCTTATTCTTGTCGAATGAATTTTTTTCAGCAACATTTAAACCGATGAACACGCAGCAGCAATTGTTTAATGTCAAGTACAATAAAATGAGTCAAAATAAGCAAAATTAAGACACCTATATCTTTTTAAAACCTTTAAAAAAATAAAATAAGTAAATAGCTATTTTTCTTATTCTTGTCGAATGAATTTTTTTTAGCTACGTTTACACCGATGAACACGCAGGAGCAATTGCTCAATGTTAATTACAATACAATGAGCCTAAATAAGCCATATTAAGACACCCGTGTCATATCAAGACCTTTAAAAAAAAAAAAAATAAGTATATAGCTATTTTTCGTATTCTTGTCGAATGAATTTTTTGTAGCTACATTTACACCGAAGAACACGCAGGAGCAAGTGGCCAATGTTAAGTACAATACATTGAGCCAAAATAAGCAAAACTAAGACACCTATATCTTTTTAAGACCTTTAAAAAAAATATAATAAGTAAATAGCTATTTTTCTTATTCTTGTCGAATGAATTTTTTTTAGCTACATCTACACCGATGAACACGCCGGAACAATTGCTCAATGTTAAGTACAATACATTGAGCCAAAATAAGCAAAACTAAGGCACCTATATCTTTTTAAAGCCTTTAAAAAAAATAAACTAAGTAAATAGCTATTTTTCTTAATCTGTGGAATGAATTTTTTTTTAGCTACATTTACACCGACGAACACGCAGGAGCAATGGCCCAATGTTAAGTACAATACAATGAGCCAAAATAAGCAAAATTAAGACACCCTTATCATATCAAGACCTTTAAAAAAAATAAAATAAGTAAATAGCTATTTTTCGTATTCTTGTCGAATGAATTTTTTGTAGCAACATTTAAACCGATGAACACGCAGGAGCAATAGTTTAATGTCAAGTACAATAAAATGAGCCAAAATAAGCAAAATTAAGACACCTATATCTTTTTAAAACCTTTAAAAAAATAAAATAAGTAAATAGCTATTTTTCTTATTCTTGTCGAATGAATTTTTTTTAGCTACATTTACACCGATGAACACGCAGGAGCAATTGCTCAATGTTAATTACAATACAATGAGCCAAAATAAGCCAAATTAAGACACCCGTGTCATATCAAGACCTTTAAAAAAAATAAAATAACTATATAGCTATTTTTCGTATTCTTGTCGAATGAATTTTTTTTAGCTACATTTACACCGATGAACACGCAGGAGCAATTGCTCAATATTAAATGCAATACATTGAGCCAAAATAAGCAAAATTAAGACACCTATATCTTTTAAAGACCTTTAAAAAAAAAAGAAGTATATAGCTATTTTTTGTATTCTTGTCGAATGAATTTTTTGTAGCTACATTTACACCGATGAACACGCAGGAGCAATTGCTCAATGTTAATTACAACACAGTGAGCCAAAATAAGCCAAATTAAGACACCCGTGTCATATCAAGACCTTCAAAAAAAAAAAAATAAGTATATAGCTATTTTTCGTATTCTTGTCGAATGAATTATTTGTAGCTACATTTACACCGGCGAACACGCAGGAGCAAGTGGCCAATGTTTAGTACAATACAATGAGCGTAAATAAGCAAAATTAAGACACCTATATCTTTTTAAGACCGTTAAAAAAAATAAAATAAGTAAATAGCTATTTTTCTTATTCTTGTCGAATGAATTTTTTTTTAGCTACATTTACACCGATGAACACGCAGGAACAATTGCTCAATGTTAAGTACAATACATTGAGACAAAATAAGCAAAATAAAGGCACCTATATCTTTTTAAAACCTTTAAAAAAATAAAATAAGTAAATAGCTATTTTTCGTATTCTTGTCGAATGAATTTTTTGTAGCTACATTTACACCGATGAACACGCAGGAGCAATTGCTCAATGTTAAGTACTACACAATGTACCTAAACATGCAAAACTTTGACACCTATATCTTTTTAAGACCTTTAAAAAAAATAAAATAAGTAAATAGCTATTTTTCTTATTCTTGTCGAATGAATTTTTTTTAGCTACATTTACACCGATGAACACGCATGAGCAATTGCTCAATATTAAATACAATACATTGAGCCAAAATAAGCAAAATTAAGACACCTATATCTTTTAAAGACCTTTAAAAAAAAAAAGAAGTATATAGCTATTTTTTGTATTCTTGTCGAATGAATTTTTTGTAGCTACATTTACACCGATGAACACGCAGGAGCAATTGCTCAATGTTAATTACAACACAGTGAGCCAAAATAAGCCAAATTAAGACACCAGTGTCATATCATGACCTTTAAAAAAAAAAATAAGTATATAGCTATTTTTCGTATTCTTGTCGAATGAATTTTTTGTAGCTACATTTACACCGAAGAACACGCAGGAGCAAGTGGCCAATGTTAAGTACAATACATTGAGCCAAAATAAGCAAAACTAAGACACCTATATCTTTTTAAGACCTTTAAAAAAAATAAAATAAGTAAATAGCTATTTTTCTTATTCTTGTCGAATGAATTTTTTTTAGCTACATTTACACCGATGAACACGCAGGAACAATTGCTCAATGTTAAGTACAATACATTCAGCCTAAATAAGCAAAACTAAGGCACATATATCTTTTTAAAGCCTTTAAAAAAATAAAATAAGTAAATAGCTATTTTTCTTATTCTTGTCGAATGAATTTTTTTTAGCTACATTTACACCGAGGAACACGCAGGAGCAATTTCCCAATGTTAAGTACAATACAATGAGCCAAAATAAGCAAAATTAAGACACCCTTATCATATCAAGACCTTTAAAAAAATAAAATAAGTAAATAGCTATTTTTTTTATTCTTGTCGAATGAATTTTTTTCAGCAACATTTAAACCGATGAACACGCAGCAGCAATTGTTTAATGTCAAGTACAATAAAATGAGTCAAAATAAGCAAAATTAAGACACCTATATCTTTTTAAAACCTTTAAAAAAATAAAATAAGTAAATAGCTATTTTTCTTTTTCTTGTCGAATGAATTTTTTTTAGCTACATTTACACCGATGAACACGCAGGAGCAATTGCTCAATGTTAATTACAATACAATGAGCCAAAATAAGCCAAATTAAGACACCCGTGTCATATCAAGACCTTTAAAAAAAATAAAATAACTATATAGCTATTTTTCGTATTCTTGTCGAATGAATTTTTTTTAGCTACATTTACACCGATGAACACGCAGGAGCAATTGCTCAATATTAAATGCAATACATTGAGCCAAAATAAGCAAAATTAAGACACCTATATCTTTTAAAGACCTTTAAAAAAAAAAAGAAGTATATAGCTATTTTTTGTATTCTTGTCGAATGAATTTTTTGTAGCTACATTTACACCGATGAACACGCAGGAGCAATTGCTCAATGTTAATTACAACACAGTGAGCCAAAATAAGCCAAATTAAGACACCCGTGTCATATCAAGACCTTCAAAAAAAAAAAAAAAAAAGTATATAGCTATTTTTCGTATTCTTGTCGAATGAATTATTTGTAGCTACATTTACACCGGCGAACACGCAGGAGCAAGTGGCCAATGTTTAGTACAATACAATGAGCGTAAATAAGCAAAATTAAGACACCTATATCTTTTTAAGACCGTTAAAAAAAATAAAATAAGTAAATAGCTATTTTTCTTATTCTTGTCGAATGAATTTTTTTTTAGCTACATTTACACCGATGAACACGCAGGAACAATTGCTCAATGTTAAGTACAATACATTGAGACAAAATAAGCAAAATAAAGGCACCTATATCTTTTTAAAACCTTTAAAAAAATAAAATAAGTAAATAGCTATTTTTCGTATTCTTGTCGAATGAATTTTTTGTAGCTACATTTACACCGATGAACACGCAGGAGCAATTGCTCAATGTTAAGTACTACACAATGTACCTAAACAAGCAAAACTTTGACACCTATATCTTTTTAAGACCTTTAAAAAAAATAAAATAAGTAAATAGCTATTTTTCTTATTCTTGTCGAATGAATTTTTTTTAGCTACATTTACACCGATGAACACGCATGAGCAATTGCTCAATATTAAATACAATACATTGAGCCAAAATAAGCAAAATTAAGACACCTATATCTTTTAAAGACCTTTAAAAAAAAAAAGAAGTATATAGCTATTTTTTGTATTCTTGTCGAATGAATTTTTTGTAGCTACATTTACACCGATGAACACGCAGGAGCAATTGCTCAATGTTAATTACAACACAGTGAGCCAAAATAAGCCAAATTAAGACACCAGTGTCATATCATGACCTTTAAAAAAAAAAATAAGTATATAGCTATTTTTCGTATTCTTGTCGAATGAATTTTTTGTAGCTACATTTACACCGAAGAACACGCAGGAGCAAGTGGCCAATGTTAAGTACGATACATTGAGCCAAAATAAGCAAAACTAAGACACCTATATCTTTTTAAGACCTTTAAAAAAAATAAAATAAGTAAATAGCTATTTTTCTTATTCTTGTCGAATGAATTTTTTTTAGCTACATTTACACCGATGAACACGCAGGAACAATTGCTCAATGTTAAGTACATTACATTCAGCCTAAATAAGCAAAACTAAGGCACATATATCTTTTTAAAGCCTTTAAAAAAATAAAATAAGTAAATAGCTATTTTTCTTATTCTTGTCGAATGAATTTTTTTTAGCTACATTTACACCGAGGAACACGCAGGAGCAATTGCCCAATGTTAAGTACAATACAATGAGCCAAAATAAGCAAAATTAAGACACCCTTATCATATCAAGACCTTTAAAAAAATAAAATAAGTAAATAGCTATTTTTTTTATTCTTGTCGAATGAATTTTTTTCAGCAACATTTAAACCGATGAACACGCAGCAGCAATTGTTTAATGTCAAGTACAATAAAATGAGTCAAAATAAGCAAAATTAAGACACCTATATCTTTTTAAAACCTTTAAAAAAATAAAATAAGTAAATAGCTATTTTTCTTATTCTTGTCGAATGAATTTTTTTTAGCTACGTTTACACCGATGAACACGCAGGAGCAATTGCTCAATGTTAATTACAATACAATGAGCCTAAATAAGCCATATTAAGACACCCGTGTCATATCAAGACCTTTAAAAAAAAAAAAAATAAGTATATAGCTATTTTTCGTATTCTTGTCGAATGAATTTTTTGTAGCTACATTTACACCGAAGAACACGCAGGAGCAAGTGGCCAATGTTAAGTACAATACATTGAGCCAAAATAAGCAAAACTAAGACACCTATATCTTTTTAAGACCTTTAAAAAAAATAAAATAAGTAAATAGCTATTTTTCTTATTCTTGTCGAATGAATTTTTTGTAGCTACATTTACACCGATGAACACGCAGGAGCAATTGCTCAATGTTAATTACAACACAGTGAGCCAAAATAAGCCAAATTAAGACACCCGTGTCATATCAAGACCTTCAAAAAAAAATAAAATAAGTAAATAGCTATTTTTCTTATTCTTGTCGAATGAATTTTTTTTAGCTACATTTACACCGATGAACACGCCGGAACAATTGCTCAATGTTAAGTACAATACATTGAGCCAAAATAAGCAAAATTAAGACACCTATATCTTTTTAAAACCTTTAAAAAAAAAATAAGTAAATAGCTATTTGTCTTATTCTTGTCGAATGAATTTTTTTTAGCTACATTTACACCGATGAACACGCAGGAGCAATTGCTCAATGTTAATTACAACACAGTGAGCCAAAATAAGCCAAATTAAGACACCCGTGTCATATCAAGACCTTCAAAAAAAAAAAAAATAAGTATATAGCTATTTTTCGTATTCTTGTCGAATGAATTATTTGTAGCTACATTTACACCGGCGAACACGCAGGAGCAAGTGGCCAATGTTTAGTACAATACAATGAGCGTAAATAAGCAAAATTAAGACACCTATATCTTTTTAAGACCGTTAAAAAAAATAAAATAAGTAAATAGCTATTTTTCTTATTCTTGTCGAATGAATTTTTTTTTAGCTACATTTACACCGATGAACACGCAGGAACAATTGCTCAATGTTAAGTACAATACATTGAGACAAAATAAGCAAAATAAAGGCACCTATATCTTTTTAAAACCTTTAAAAAAATAAAATAAGTAAATAGCTATTTTTCGTATTCTTGTCGAATGAATTTTTTGTAGCTACATTTACACCGATGAACACGCAGGAGCAATTGCTCAATGTTAAGTACTACACAATGTACCTAAACAAGCAAAACTTTGACACCTATATCTTTTTAAGACCTTTAAAAAAATAAAATAAGTAAATAGCTATTTTTCTTATTCTTGTCGAATGAATTTTTTTTAGCTACATTTACACCGATGAACACGCAGGAGCAATTGCTCAATATTAAGTACAATACATTGAGCCAAAATAAGCAAAATTAAGACACCTATACCTTTTAAAGACCTTTTAAAAAAAAAAAGAAGTATATAGTTTTTTTTTGTATTCTTGTCGAATGAATTTTTTGTAGCTACATTTACACCGATGAACACGCAGGAGCAATTGCTCAATGTTAATTACAACACAGTGAGCCAAAATAAGCCAAATTAAGACACCCGTGTCATATCAAGACCTTTAAAAAAAAAAAAATAAGTATATAGCTATTTTTCGTATTCTTGTCGAATGAATTTTTTGTAGCTACATTTACACCGAAGAACACGCAGGAGCAAGTGGCCAATGTTAAGTACAATACATTGAGCCAAAATATGCAAAACTAAGACACCTATATCTTTTTAAGACCTTTAAAAAAAATAAAATAAGTAAATAGCTATTTTTCTTATTCTTGCCGAATGAATTTTTTTTAGCTACATTTACACCGATGAACACGCCGGAACAATTGCTCAATGTTAAGTACAATACATTGAGCCAAAATAAGCAAAACTAAGGCACCTATATCTTTTTAAAGCCTTTAAAAAAAATAAACTAAGTAAATAGCTATTTTTCTTATTCTTGTCGAATGAATTTTTTTTAGCTACATTTACACCGATGAACACGCAGGAACAATTGCTCAATGTTAAGTACAATACATTGAGACAAAATAAGCAAAATAAAGGCACCTATATCTTTTTAAAACCTTTAAAAAAATAAAATAAGTAAATAGCTATTTTTCGTATTCTTGTCGAATGAATTTTTTGTAGCTACATTTACACCGATGAACACGCAGGAGCAATTGCTCAATGTTAAGTACTACACAATGTACCTAAACAAGCAAAACTTTGACACCTATATCTTTTTAAGACCTTTAAAAAAATAAAATAAGTAAATAGCTATTTTTCTTATTCTTGTCGAATGAATTTTTTTTAGCTACATTTACACCGATGAACACGCAGGAGCAATTGCTCAATATTAAGTACAATACATTGAGCCAAAATAAGCAAAATTAAGACACCTATACCTTTTAAAGACCTTTTAAAAAAAAAAAGAAGTATATAGTTTTTTTTTGTATTCTTGTCGAATGAATTTTTTGTAGCTACATTTACACCGATGAACACGCAGGAGCAATTGCTCAATGTTAATTACAACACAGTGAGCCAAAATAAACAAAATTAAGACACCCGTGTCATATCAAGACCTTTAAAAAAAAAAAATAAGTATATAGCTATTTTTCGTATTCTTGTCGAATGAATTTTTTGTAGCTACATTTACACCGAAGAACACGCAGGAGCAAGTGGCCAATGTTAAGTACAATACATTGAGCCAAAATAAGCAAAACTAAGACACTTATATCTTTTTAAGACCTTTAAAAAAAATAAAATAAGTAAATAGCTATTTTTCTTATTCTTGCCGAATGAATTTTTTTTAGCTACATTTACACCGATGAACACGCCGGAACAATTGCTCAATGTTAAGTACAATACATTGAGCCAAAATAAGCAAAACTAAGGCACCTATATCTTTTTAAAGCCTTTAAAAAAAATAAACTAAGTAAATAGCTATTTTTCTTACTCTTGTCGAATGAATTTTTTTTAGCTACATTTACACCGATGAACACGCAGGAACAATTGCTCAATGTTAAGTACAATACATTGAGACAAAATAAGCAAAATAAAGGCACCTATATCTTTTTAAAACCTTTAAAAAAAATAAAATAAGTAAATAGCTATTTTTCGTATTCTTGTCGAATGAATTTTTTGTAGCTACATTTACACCGATGAACACGCAGGAGCAATTGCTCAATGTTAAGTACTACACAATGTACCTAAACAAGCAAAACTTTGACACCTATATCTTTTTAGGACCTTTAAAAAAATAAAATAAGTAAATAGCTATTTTTCTTATTCTTGTCGAATGAATTTTTTTTAGCTACATTTACACCGATGAACACGCAGGAGCAATTGCTCAATATTAAGTACAATACATTGAGCCAAAATAAGCAAAATTAAGACACCTATACCTTTTAAAGACCTTTTAAAAAAAAAAGAAGTATAGGTTTTTTTTTGTATTCTTGTCGAATGAATTTTTTGTAGCTACATTTACACCGATGAACACGCAGGAGCAATTGCTCAATGTTAATTACAACACAGTGAGCCAAAATAAGCCAAATTAAGACACCCGTGTCATATCAAGACCTTTAAAAAAAAAAAATAAGTATATAGCTATTTTTCGTATTCTTGTCGAATGAATTTTTTGTAGCTACATTTACACCGAAGAACACGCAGGAGCAAGTGGCCAATGTTAAGTACAATACATTGAGCCAAAATAAGCAAAACTAAGACACCTATATCTTTTTAAGACCTTTAAAAAAAATAAAATAAGTAAATAGCTATTTTTCTTATTCTTGTCGAATGAATTTTTTTTAGCAACATTTAAACCGATGAATACGCCGGAAATATTGCTCAATGTTAAGTACAATACATTGAGCCAAAATAAGCAAAACTAAGGCACCTATATCTTTTTTAAGCCTTTAAAAAAATAAAATAAGTAAATAGCTATTTTTCTTATTCTTGTCGAATGAATTTTTTTTAGCTACATTTACACCGATGAACACGCAGGAGCAATTGCTCAATGTTAATTACAATACAATGAGCCAAAATAAGCCAAATTAAGACACCCGTGTCATATCAAGACCTTTAAAAAAAATAAAATAACTATATAGCTATTTTTCGTATTCTTGTCGAATGAATTTTTTTTAGCTACATTTACACCGATGAACACGCAGGAGCAATGGCTCAATATTAAATACAATACATTGAGCCAAAATAAGCAAAATTAAGACACCTATATCTTTTAAAGACCTTTAAAAAAAAAAAAAAGAAGTATTTAGCTATTTTTTGTATTCTTGTCGAATGAATTTTTTGTAGCTACATTTACACCGATGAACACGCAGGAGCAATTGCTCAATGTTAATTACAACACAATGATCCAAAATAAGCCAAATTAAGACACCCGTGTCATATCAAGACCTTCAAAAAAAAAAAAAAATAAGTATATAGCTATTTTTCGTATTCTTGTCGAATGAATTTTTTGTAGCTACATTTACACCGGCGAACACGCAGGAGCAAGTGGCCAATGTTTAGTACAATACAATGAGCGTAAATAAGCAAAATTAAGACACCTATATCTTTTTAAGACCTTTAAAAAAAATAAAATAAGTAAATAGCTATTTTTCTTATTCTTGTCGAATGAATTTTTTTTAGCTACATTTACACCGATGAACACGCAGGAACAATTGCTCAATGTTATGTACAATACATTGAGACAAAATAAGCAAAATTAAGGCACCTATATCTTTTTAAAACCTTTAAAAAAAATAAAATAAGTAAATAGCTATTTTTCTTATTCTTGTCGAATGAATTTTTTTTAGCTACATTTACACCGATGAACACGCAGGAGCAATTGCTCAATATTAAATACAATACATTGAGCCAAAATAAGCAAAATTAAGTCACCTATATCTTTTAAAGACCTTTAAAAAAAAAAAGAAGTATATAGCTATTTTTTGTATTCTTGTCAAATGAATTTTTTGTAGCTACATTTACACCGATGGACACGCAGGAGCAATTGCTCAATGTTAATTACAACACAGTGAGCCAAAATAAGCCAAATTAAGACACCAGTGTCATATCATGACCTTTAAAAAAAAAAATAAGTATATAGCTATTTTTCGTATTCTTGTCGAATGAATTTTTCGTAGCTACATTTACACCGAAGAACACGCAGGAGCAAGTGGCCAATGTTAAGTACAATACATTGAGCCAAAATAAGCAAAACTAAGACACCTATATCTTTTTAAGACCTTTAAAAAAAATAAAATAAGTAAATAGCTATTTTTCTTATTCTTGTCGAATGAATTTTTTTTAGCTACATTTACACCGATGAACACGCAGGAACAATTCCTCAATGTTAAGTACAATACATTCAGCCTAAATAAGCAAAACTAAGGCACATATATCTTTTTAAAGCCTTTAAAAAAATAAAATAGGTAAATAGCTATTTTTCTTATTCTTGTCGAATGAATTTTTTTTAGCTACATTTACACCGAGGAACACGCAGGAGCAATTGCCCAATGTTAAGTACAATACAATGAGCCAAAATAAGCAAAATTAAGACACCCTTATCATATCAAGACCTTTAAAAAAATAAAATAAGTAAATAGCTATTTTTTTTATTCTTGTCGAATGAATTTTTTTCAGCAACATTTAAACCGATGAACACGCAGGAGCAATTGTTTAATGTCAAGTACAATAAAATGAGTCAAAATAAGGAAAATTAAGACACCTATATCATTTTAAAACCTTTAAAAAAATAAAATAAGTAAATAGCTATTTTTCTTATTCTTGTCGAATGAATTTTTTTTAGCTACGTTTACACCGATGAACACGCAGGAGCAATTGCTCAATGTTAATTACAATACAATGAGCCTAAATAAGCCAAATTAAGACACCCGTGTCATATCAAGACCTTTAAAAAAAAAAAAAAATAAGTATATAGCTATTTTTCGTATTCTTGTCGAATGAATTTTTTGTAGCTACATTTACACCGAAGAACACGCAGGAGCAAGTGGCCAATGTTAAGTACAATACATTGAGCCAAAATAAGCAAAACTAAGACACCTATATCTTTTTAAGACCTTTAAAAAAAATAAAATAAGTAAATAGCTATTTTTCTTATTCTTGTCGAATGAATTTTTTTTAGCTACATCTACACCGATGAACACGCCGGAACAATTGCTCAATGTTAAGTACAATACATTGAGCCAAAATAAGCAAAACTAAGGCACCTATATCTTTTTAAAGCCTTTAAAAAAAATAAACTAAGTAAATAGCTATTTTTCTTATTCTGTCGAATGAATTTTTTTTAGCTACATTTACACCGACGAACACGCAGGAGCAATTGCACAATGTTAAGTACAATACAATGAGTCAAAATAAGCAAAATTAAGACACCCTTATCTTATCAAGACCTTTAAAAAAAATAAAATAAGTAAATAGCTAGTTTTCGTATTCTTGTCGAATGAATTTTTTGTAGCAACATTTAAACCGATGAACACGCAGGAGCAATAGTTTAATGTCAAGTACAATAAAATGAGCCAAAATAAGCAAAATTAAGACACCTATATCTTTTTAAAACCTTTAAAAAAATAAAATAAGTAAATAGCTATTTTTCTTATTCTTGTCGAATGAATTTTTTTTAGCTACATTTACACCGATGAACACGCAGGAGCAATTGCTCAATGTTAATTACAATACAATGAGCCAAAATAAGCCAAATTAAGACACCCGTGTCATATCAAGACCTTTAAAAAAAATAAAATAACTATATAGCTATTTTTCGTATTCTTGTCGAATGAATTTTTTTTAGCTACATTTACACCGATGAACACGCAGGAGCAATTGCTCAATATTAAATGCAATACATTGAGCCAAAATAAGCAAAATTAAGACACCTATATCTTATAAAGACCTTTAAAAAAAAAAAGAAGTATATAGCTATTTTTTGTATTCTTGTCGAATGAATTTTTTGTAGCTACATTTACACCGATGAACACGCAGGAGCAATTGCTCAATGTTAATTACAACACAGTGAGCCAAAATAAGCCAAATTAAGACACCCGTGTCATATCAAGACCTTCAAAAAAAAAAAAATAAGTATATAGCTATTTTTCGTATTCTTGTCGAATGAATTTTTTGTAGCTACATTTACACCGGCGAACACGCAGGAGCAAGTGGCCAATGTTTAGTACAATACAATGAGCGTAAATAAGCAAAATTAAGACACCTATATCTTTTTAAGACCGTTAAAAAAAATAAAATAAGTAAATAGCTATTTTTCTTATTCTTGTCGAATGAATTTTTTTTTAGCTACATTTACACCGATGAACACGCAGGAACAATTGCTCAATGTTAAGTACAATACATTGAGACAAAATAAGCAAAATAAAGGCACCTATATCTTTTTAAAACCTTTAAAAAAATAAAATAAGTAAATAGCTATTTTTCGTATTCTTGTCGAATGAATTTTTTGTAGCTACATTTACACCGATGAACACGCAGGAGCAGTTGCTCAATGTTAAGTACAATACAATGAGCCAAAATAAGCAAAATTAAGACACCCGTGTCATATCAAGACCTTAAAAAAAATAAAATAAGTATATAGCTATTTTTCGTATTCTTGTCGAATGAATTTTGTTTAGCTACATTTACTCCGATGAACACGCAAGAGCAATTGCTCAATGTTAAGTACAGTACAATGAGTCAAAATAAGCAAAATTAAGACACGCATATCATTTCAATACCATTAAAAAAAATAAAATATGTATATAGTTATTTTTCGTATTCTTGTCGAATGAATTTTTTGTAGCTACATTTACACTGATGAACACGCAGGAGCAATTGCTCAATGTTAAGTACTACACAATGTACCTAAACAAATAAAATTATGACACCTATATCTTTTTAAGACCTTTAAAAAAATAAAATAAGTAAATAGCTATTTTTCTTATTCTTGTCGAATGAATTTTTTTTAGCTACATTTACACCGATGAACACGCAGGAGCAATTGTTCAATATTAAATACAATACATTGAGCCAAAATAAGCAAAATTGAGACACCTATATCTTTCAAAGACCTTTAAAAAAAAAAAAAGTAAATAGCTATTTTTTGTATTCTTGTCGAATGAATTTTTTGTAGCTACATTTACACCGATGAACACGCAGGAGCAATTGCTCAATGTGAATTACAACACACTGAGCCAAAATAAGCCAAATTAAGACACCCTTGTCATATCAAGACCTTTAAAAAAAAAAAATAAGTATATAGCAATTTTTCGTATTCTTGTCGAATGAATTTTTTGTAGCTACATTTACACCGATGAACACGCAGGAACAATTGCCCAATGTTAAGTACAATACAATAAGCCAAAATAAGCAAAATTAAGACACCCTTATCATATCAAGACCTTTAAAAAAAATAAAATAAGTAAATAGCTATTTTTTTTATTCTTGTCGAATGAATTTTTTATAGCAACATTTAAACCGATGAACACGCAGGAGCAATTGTTTAATGTCAAGTACAATAAAATGAGCCAAAATAAGCAAAATTAAGACACCTATAATCTATTTCTTTTTAAAACCTTTAAAAAAATAAAATAAGTAAATAGCTATTTTTCTTATTCTTGTCGAATGAATTTTTTGTAGCTAACATTTACACTGATGAACACGCAGGAGCAATTGCTCAATGTTAATTACAATACAATGAGCCAAAATAAGCCAAATTAAGACACCCTTGTCATATCAAGACCTTTAAAAAAAATAAAATAACTATATAGCTATTTTTCGTATTCTTGTCGAATGAATTTTGTTTAGCTACATTTACTCCGATGAACACGCAGGAGCAATTGCTCAATGTTGAGTGCAATACAATGAGCCAAAATAAGCAAAATTTAGACACCTATATCTTTTTATGACCTTTAAAAAAAATAAAATAAGTAAATAGCTATTTTTCTTATTCTTGTCGAATGAATTTTTTTTAGCTACATTTACACCGATGAACACGCAGGAGCAATTGCTCAAAGTTAACTACAATACTTTGAGCCAAAATAAGCCAAATTAAGACACCCGTGTCATATCAAGACCTTTAAAAAAAATAAAATAACTATAAAGCTATTTTTCGTATTCTTGTCGAATGAATTTTGTTTAGCTACATTTACTCCGATGAACACGCAGGAGCAATTGCTCAATGTTGAGTGCAATACAATGAGCCAAAATAAACAAAATTTAGACACCCTTATCATATCAAGACCTTGAAAAAAAATAATATAAGTAAATAGCAATTTTTTTTATTCTCGTCGAATGAATTTTTTTAAGCAACATTTAAACCGATGAATACGCAGGAGCAATTGCTCAATGTCAAGTACAATACAATGAGCCAAAATAAGCAAAATTAAGACACCTATATCTTTTTAAAACCTTTAAAAAAAAAAAAAAGTAAATAGCTGTTTGTCTTATTCTTGTCGAATGAATTTTTTTTAGCTACATTTACACCGATGAACACGCAGGAGCAATTGCTCAATGTTAATTACAATACAATGAGCCAAAATAAGCCAAATTAAGACACCCGTGTCATATCAAGACCTTTAAAAAAAATAAAATAAGTATATAGCTATTTTTCGTATTCTTGTCGAATGAATTTTTCGTAGCTACATTTACACCGATGAACACAAAGGAGCAATTGCCTGATGTTAGATACAGTACAGTGAGCCAAAATAAGCAATATTAAGACACCCATATCTTTTCAAGACCTTTAAAAAAAATAAAATAAGTAAATAGCTATTTTTCGTATTCTTGTCGTATGAATTTTTTGAAGCTACATTTACTCCGATGAACACGCAGGAGCAATTGCTCAAAATTAAATACAATACATTGAGCCAAAATAAGCAAAATTAAGACACCAATATCTTTTAAAGACCTTTAAAAAAAAAAAAAGTATATAGCTATTTTTTGTATTCTTGTCGAATGAATTTTTTGTAGCTACATTTACACCGATGAACACGCAGGAGCAATTGCTCAATGTTAATTACAACACAGTGAGCCATAATAAGCCAAATTAAGACACCCGTGTCATATCAAGACCTTTAAAAAAAAAAATAAGTATATAGCTATTTTTCGTATTCTTGTCGAATGAATTTTTTGTAGCTACATTTACACCGAAGAACACGCAGGATTAAGTGGCCAATGTTAAGTACAATACATTGAGCCAAAATAAGCAAAACTAAGACACCTATATCTTTTTAAGACCTTTAAAAAAATTAAATAAGTAAATAGCTATTTTTCTTATTCTTGTCGAATGAATTTTTTTTAGCTACATTTACACCGATGATCACGCAGGCGCAATTGCTCAATATTAAGTACTACACAATGTACCGAAACAAGCAAAATTATGACACCTATATCTTTTTAAGACCTTTAAAAAAATAAAATAAGTAAACAGCTATTTTTCTTATTCTTGTCGAATGAAATTTTTTTAGCTACATTTACACCGATGAACACGCAGGAGCAATTGCTCAATATTAAATACAACACATTGAGCCAAAATAAGCAAAATTAAGACACCTATATCTTTTCAAGACCTTTAAAAAAAAAAGAAGTATATAGCTATTTTTTGTATTCTTGTCGAATGAATTTTTTGTAGGTACATTAACACCGATGAACACGCAGGAGCAATAGTTCAATGTTAATTACAACACAGTGAGCCAAAATAAGCCAAATCAAGACACCCGTGTCATATCAAGACCGTTAAAAAAAAAAAAAGTATATAGCTATTTTTCGTATTCTTGTCGAATGAATTTTTTGTAGCTACATTTACACCGAAGAACACGCAGGAGCAAGTGGCCAATATTGAGTACAATACATTGAGCCAAAATAAGCAAAACTAAGGCACATATATCTTTTTAAAGCCTTTAAAAAAAATAAAATAAGTAAATAGCTATTTTTCTTATTCTTGTCGAATGAATTTATTTTAGCTACATTTACACCGATGAACACGCAGGAGCAATTGCCCAATGTTATGTACAATACAATGAGCCAAAATAAGCAAAATTAAGACACCTATATCTTTTTAAAACCTTTAAAAAAATAAAATAAGTAAATAGCTATTTTTCTTATTCTTCTCGAATGAATTTTTTTTGGCTACATTTACACCGATGAACACGCAGGAGCAATTGCTCAATGTTAATTACAATACAATGAGCCAAAATAAGCCAAATTAAGACACCCGTGTCATATCAAGACCTTTAAAAAAAATAAAATAACTATATAGCTATTTTTCGTATTCTTGTCGAATGAATATTGTTTAGCTACATTTACTCCGATGAACACGCAGGAGCAATTGCTCAATGTTAAGTGCAATACAGTGAGCCAAAATAGGCAAAATTTAGACACCTATATCTTTTTAAGACCTTTAAAAAAATAAAATAAGTAAATAGCTATTTTTCTTATTCTTGTCGAATGAATTTTTTTTAGCTACATTTACACCGATGAACACGCAGGAGCAATTGCTCAATGTTGATTACAATACAATGAGCCAAAATAAGCCAAATTAAGACACCCGTGTCATATCAAGACCTTTAAAAAAAATAAAATAACTTAATAGCTATTTTTCGTATTCTTGTCGAATGAATTTTGTTTAGCTACATTTACTCCGATGAACACGCAGGAGCAATTGCTCAATGTTGAGTGCAATACAATGAGCCAAAATAAGCAAAATTTAGACACCCTTATCATATCAAGACCTTTAAAAAAAATAATATAAGTAAATAGCAATTTTTTTTATTCTTGTCGAATGAATTTTTTGTAGCAACATTTAAACCGATGAATACGCAGGAGCAATTGCTCAATGTCAAGTACAATGCAATGAGCCAAAATAAGCAAAACTAAGACACCTATATCTTTTTAAAACCTTTAAAAAAATAAAATAAGTAAATAGCTATTTTTCTTATTCTTGTCGAATGAATTTTTTTTAGCTACATTTACACCGATGAACACGCAGGAGCAATATCTCAATGTTAATTACAATACAATGAGCCAAAATAAGCCAAATTAAGACACCCGTGTCATATCAAGACCTTTAAAAAAAATAAAATAAGTATATAGCTATTTTTCGTATTCTTGTCGAATGAATTTTTTGTAGCTACATTTACACCGATGTACACGCAGGAGCAAGTGGTCAATGTTAAGTACAATACAATGAGCCTAAATAAGCAAAATTAAGACACCTATATCTTTTTAAGACCTTTAAAAAAAATAAAATAAGTAAATAGCTATTTTTCTTATTCTTGTCGAATGAATTTTTTTTAGCTACATTTACACCGATGAACACGCAGGAGCAATTGCTCAATATTAAATACAATACATTGAGCCAAAATTAGCAAAATTAAGACACCTATATCTTTTAAAGACCTTTAAAAAAAAAAAGAAGTATATAGCTATTTTTTGTATTCTTGTCGAATGAATTTTTTGTAGCTACATTTACACCGAAGAACACGCAGGAGCAAGTGGCCAATGTTAAGTACAATACATTGAGCCAAAATAAGCAAAACTAAGACACCTATATCTTTTTAAGACCTTTAAAAAAAATAAAATAAGTAAATAGCTATTTTTCTTATTCTTGTCGAATGAATTTTTTTTAGCTACATTTACACCGATGAACACGCAGGAACGATTGCTCAATGTTAAGTACAATACATTCAGCCTAAATAAGCAAAACTAAGGCACATATATCTTTTTAAAGCCTTTAAAAAAATAAAATAAGTAAATAGCTATTTTTCTTATTCTTGTCGAATGAATTTTTTTTAGCTACATTTACACCGAGGAACACGCAGGAGCAATTGCCCAATGTTAAGTACAATACAATGAGCCAAAATAAGCAAAATTAAGACACCCTTATCATGTCAAGACCTTTAAAAAAAATAAAATAAGTAAATAGCTATTTTTTTTATTCTTGTCGAATGAATTTTTTTCAGCAACATTTAAACCGATGAACACGCAGGAGCAATTGTTTAATGTCAAGTACAATAAAATGAGTCAAAATAAGCAAAATTAAGACACCTATATCTTTTTAAAACCTTTAAAAAAATAAAATAAGTAAATAGCTATTTTTCTTATTCTTGTCGAATGAATTTTTTTTAGCTACGTTTACACCGATGAACACGCAGGAGCAATTGCTCAATGTTAATTACAATACAATGAGCCTAAATAAACCAAATTAAGACACCCGTGTCATATCAAGACCTTTAAAAAAAAAAAAAAAAAGTATATAGCTATTTTTCGTATTCTTGTCGAATGAATTTTTTGTAGCTACATTTACACCGAAGAACACGCAGGAGCAAGTGGCCAATGTTAAGTACAATACATTGAGCCAAAATAAGCAAAACTAAGACACCTATATCTTTTTAAGACCTTTAAAAAAAATAAAATAAGTAAATAGCTATTTTTCTTATTCTTGTCGAATGAATTTTTTTTAGCTACATTTACACCGATGAACACGCAGGAACAATTGCTCAATGTTAAGTACAATACATTGAGACAAAATAAGCAAAATAAAGGCACATATATCTTTTTAAAACCTTTAAAAAAAATAAAATAAGTAAATAGCTATTTTTCGTATTCTTGTCGAATGAATTTTTTGTAGCTACATTTACACCGATGAACACGCAGGAGCAATTGCTCAATGTTAAGTACTACACAATGTACCTAAACAAGCAAAACTTTGACACCTATATCTTTTAAAGACCTTTAAAAAAATAAAATAAGTAAATAGCTATTTTTCTTATTCTTGTCGAATGAATTTTTTTTAGCTACATTTACACCGATGAACACGCAGGAGCAATTGCTCAATATTAAGTACAATACATTGAGCCAAAGTAAGCAAAATTAAGACACCTATACCTTTTAAATACCTTTAAAAAAAAAAAAGAAGTATATAGTTTTTTTTTGTATTCTTGTCGAATGAATTTTTTGTAGCTACATTTACACCGATGAACACGCAGGAGCAATTGCTCAATGTTAATTACAACACAGTGAGCCAAAATAAGCCAAATTAAGACACCCGTGTCATATCAAGACCTTTAAAAAAAAAAATAAGTATATAGCTATTTTTCGTATTCTTGTCGAATGAATTTTTTGTAGCTACATTTACACCGAAGAACACGCAGGAGCAAGTGGCCAATATTAAGTACAATACATTGAGCCAAAATAAGCAAAACTAAGACACCTATATCTTTTTAAGACCTTTAAAAAAAATAAAATAAGTAAATAGCTATTTTTCTTATTCTTGTCGAATGAATTTTTTTTAGCTACATTTACACCGATGAACACGCCGGAACAATTGCTCAATGTTAAGTACAATACAATGAGCCAAAATAAGCCAAATTAAGACACCCGTGTCATATCAAGACCTTTAAAAAAAATAAAATAAGTATATAGCTATTTTTCGTATTCTTGTCGAATGAATTTTTCGTAGCTACATTTACACCGATGAACACAATGGAGCAATTGCCTGATGTTAGATACAGTACAATGAGCCAAAATAAGCAATATTAAGACACCCATATCTTTTCAAGACCTTTAAAAAAAATAAAATAAGTAAATAGCTATTTTTCGTATTCTTGTCGTATGAATTTTTTTAAGCTACATTTACACCGATGAACACGCAGGAGCAATTGCTCAATATTAAATACAATACATTGAGCCAAAATAAGCAAAATTAAGACACCAATATCTTTTAAAGACCTTTAAAAAAAAAAAAAGTATATAGCTATTTTTTGTATTCTTGTCGAATGAATTTTTTGTTGCTACATTTACACCGATGAACACGCAGGAGCAATTGCTCAATGTTAATTACAACACAGTGAGCCATAATAAGCCAAATTAAGACACCCGTGTCATATCAAGACCTTTAAAAAAAAAAAAAAGTATATAGCTATTTTTCGTATTCTTGTCGAATGAATTTTTTGTAGCTACATTTACACCGAAGAACACGCAGGAGCAAGTGGCCAATGTTAAGTACAATACATTGAGCCAAAATAAGCAAAACTAAGACACCTGTATCTTTTTAAGACCTTTAAAAAAATTAAATAAGTAAATAGCTATTTTTCTTAATCTTGTCGAATGAATTTTTTTTAGCTACATTTACACCGATGAACACGCAGGAACAATTGCTCAATGTTAAGTACAATACATGGAGCCAAAATAAGCAAAACTAAGACACCTATATCTTTTTAAGACCTTTAAAAAAATTAAATAAGTAAATAGCTATTTTTCTTATTCTTGTCGAATGAATTTTTTTTAGCTACATTTACACCGATGATCACGCAGGCGCAATTGCTCAATATTAAGTACTACACAATGTACCTAAACAAGCAAAATTATGACACCTATATCTTTTTAAGACCTTTAAAAAAATAAAATAAGTAAATAGCTATTTTTCTTATTCTTGTCGAATGAATTTTTTTTAGCTACATTTACACCGATGAACACGCAGGAGCAATTGCTCAATATTAAATACAATACATTGAGCCAAAATAAGCAAAATTAAGACACCAATATCTTTTAAAGACCTTTAAAAAAAAAAAAAAGTATATAGCTATTTTTTGTATTCTTGTCGAATGAATTTTTTGTAGCTACATTTACACCGATGAACACGCAGGAGCAATTGCTCAATGTTAATTACAACACAGTGAGCCATAATAAGCCAAATTAAGACACCCGTGTCATATCAAGACCTTTAAAAAAAAAAATAAGTATATAGCTATTTTTCGTATTCTTGTCGAATGAATTTTTTGTAGCTACATTTACACCGATGAACACGCAGGAGCAATTGTTTAATGTCAAGTACAATAAAATGAGTCAAAATAAGCAAAATTAAGACACCTATATCTTTTTAAAACCTTTAAAAAAATAAAATAAGTAAATAGCTATTTTTCTTATTCTTGTCGAATGAATTTTTTTTAGCTACGTTTACACCGATGAACACGCAGGAGCAATTGCTCAATGTTAATTACAATACAATGAGCCTAAATAAGCCAAATTAAGACACCCGTGTCATATCAAGACCTTTAAAAAAAAAAAAAAAAAGTATATAGCTATTTTTCGTATTCTTGTCGAATGAATTTTTTGTAGCTACATTTACACCGAAGAACACGCAGGAGCAAGTGGCCAATGTTAAGTACAATACATTGAGCAAAAATAAGCAAAACTAAGACACCTATATCTTTTTAAGACCTTTAAAAAAAATAAAATAAGTAAATAGCTATTTTTCTTATTCTTGTCGAATGAATTTTTTTTAGCTACATCTACACCGATGAACACGCCGGAACAATTGCTCAATGTTAAGTACAATACATTGAGCCAAAATAGGCAAAAGTAAGGCACCTATATCTTTTTAAAGCCTTTAAAAAAAAAAAACTAAGTAAATAGCTATTTTTCTTATTCTGTCGAATGAATTTTTTTTAGCTACATTTACACCGACGAACACGCAGGAGCAATTGCCCAATGTTAAGTACAATACAATGAGCCAAAAAAAGCAAAATTAAGACACCCTTATCATATCAAGACCTTTAAAAAAAATAAAATAAGTAAATAGCTATTTTTCGTATTCTTGTCGAATGAATTTTTTGTAGCAACATTTAAACCGATGAACACGCAGGAGCAATAGTTTAATGTCAAGTACAATAAAATGAGCCAAAATAAGCAAAATTAAGACACCTATATCTTTTTAAAACCTTTAAAAAAATAAAATAAGTAAATAGCTATTTTTCTTATTCTTGTCGAATGAATTTTTTTTAGCTACATTTACACCGATGAACACGCAGGAGCAATTGCTCAATGTTAATTACAATACAATGAGCCAAAATAAGCCAAATTAAGACACCCGTGTCATATCAAGACCTTTAAAAAAAATAAAATAACTATATAGCTATTTTTCGTATTCTTGTCGAATGAATTTTTTTTAGCTACATTTACACCGACGAACACGCAGGAGCAAGTGGCCAATGTTTAGTACAATACAATGAGCGTAACTAAGCAAAATTAAGACACCTATATCTTTTAAAGACCTTTAAAAAAAAAAGAAGTATATAGCTATTTTTTGTATTCTTGTCGAATGAATTTTTTGTAGCTACATTTACACCGATGAACACGCAGGAGCAATTGCTCAATGTCGATTACAACACAGTGAGCCAAAATAAGCCAAATTAAGACACCCGTGTCATATCAAGACCTTCAAAAAAAAAAAAAATAAGTATATAGCTATTTTTCGTATTCTTGTCGAATGAATTTTTTGTAGCTACATTTACACCGGCGAACACGCAGGAGCAAGTGGCCAATGTTTAGTACAATACAATGAGCGTAACTAAGAAAAATTAAGACACCTATATCTTTTTAAGACCTTTAAAAAAAATAAAATAAGTAAATAGCTATTTTTCTTATTCTTGTCGAATGAATTTTTTTTAGCTACATTTACACCGATGAACACGCAGGAACAATTGCTCAATGTTAATTACAACACAGTGAGCCATAATAAGCCAAATTAAGACACCCGTGTCATATCAAGACCTTTAAAAAAAAAAATAAGTATATAGCTATTTTTCGAATTCTTGTCGAATGAATTTTTTGTAGCTACATTTACACCGAAGAACACGCAGGAGCAAGTGGCCAATGTTAAGTACAATACATTGAGCCAAAATAAGCAAAACTAAGACACCTGTATCTTTTTAAGACCTTTAAAAAAATTAAATAAGTAAATAGCTATTTTTCTTATTCTTGTCGAATGAATTTTTTTTAGCTACATTTACACCGGCGAACACGCAGGAGCAATTGCTCAATATTAAATGCAATACATTGAGCCAAAATAAGCAAAATTAAGACACCTATATCTTTTAAAGACCTTTAAAAAAAAAGAAGTATATAGCTATTTTTTGTATTCTTGTCGAATGAATTTTTTGTAGCTACATTTACACCGATGAACACGCAGGAGCAATTGCTCAATGTTGATTACAACACAGTGAGCCAAAATAAGCCAAATTAAGACACCCGTGTCATATCAAGACCTTCAAAAAAAAAAAAATAAGTATACAGCTATTTTTCGTATTCTTGTCGAATGAATTTTTTGTAGCTACATTTACACCGGCGAACACGCAGGAGCAAGTGGCCAATGTTTAGTACAATACAATGAGCGTAACTAAGCAAAATTAAGACACCTATATCTTTTTAAGACCTTTAAAAAAAATAAAATAAGTAAATAGCTATTTTTCTTATTCTTGTCGAATGAATTTTTTTTAGCTACATTTACACCGATGAACACGCAGGAACAATTGCTCAATGTTAAGTACAATACATTGAGACAAAATAAGCAAAATAAAGGCACCTATATCTTTTTAAAACCTTTAAAAAAAATAAAATAAGTAAATAGCTATTTTTCGTATTCTTGCCGAATGAATTTTTTGTAGCTACATTTACACCGATGAACACGCAGGAGCAATTGCTCAATGTTAAGTACTACACAATGTACCTAAACAAGCAAAACTTTGACACCTATATCTTTTTAAGACCTTTAAAAAAATAAAATAAGTAAATAGCTATTTTTCTTATTCTTGTCGAATGAATTTTTTTTAGCTACATTTACACCGATGAACACGCAGGAGCAATTGCTCAATATTAAGTACAATACATTGAGCCAAAGTAAGCAAAATTAAGACACCTATACCTTTTAAAGACCTTTAAAAAAAAAAAAGAAGTATATAGTTTTTTTTTGTATTCTTGTCGAATGAATTTTTTGTAGCTACATTTACACCGATGAACACGCAGGAGCAATTGCTCAATGTTAATTACAATACAATGAGCCTAAATAAGCCAAATTAAGACACCCGTGTCATATCAAGACCTTTAAAAAAAAAAAAAAAAAGTATATAGCTATTTTTCGTATTCTTGTCGAATGAATTTTTTGTAGCTACATTTACACCGAAGAACACGCAGGAGCAAGTGGCCAATGTTAAGTACAATACATTGAGCAAAAATAAGCAAAACTAAGACACCTATATCTTTTTAAGACCTTTAAAAAAAATAAAATAAGTAAATAGCTATTTTTCTTATTCTTGTCGAATGAATTTTTTTTAGCTACATCTACACCGATGAACACGCCGGAACAATTGCTCAATGTTAAGTACAATACATTGAGCCAAAATAGGCAAAAGTAAGGCACCTATATCTTTTTAAAGCCTTTAAAAAAAAAAAACTAAGTAAATAGCTATTTTTCTTATTCTGTCGAATGAATTTTTTTTAGCTACATTTACACCGACGAACACGCAGGAGCAATTGCCCAATGTTAAGTACAATACAATGAGCCAAAAAAAGCAAAATTAAGACACCCTTATCATATCAAGACCTTTAAAAAAAATAAAATAAGTAAATAGCTATTTTTCGTATTCTTGTCGAATGAATTTTTTGTAGCAACATTTAAACCGATGAACACGCAGGAGCAATAGTTTAATGTCAAGTACAATAAAATGAGCCAAAATAAGCAAAATTAAGACACCTATATCTTTTTAAAACCTTTAAAAAAATAAAATAAGTAAATAGCTATTTTTCTTATTCTTGTCGAATGAATTTTTTTTAGCTACATTTACACCGATGAACACGCAGGAGCAATTGCTCAATGTTAATTACAATACAATGAGCCAAAATAAGCCAAATTAAGACACCCGTGTCATATCAAGACCTTTAAAAAAAATAAAATAACTATATAGCTATTTTTCGTATTCTTGTCGAATGAATTTTTTTTAGCTACATTTACACCGACGAACACGCAGGAGCAAGTGGCCAATGTTTAGTACAATACAATGAGCGTAACTAAGCAAAATTAAGACACCTATATCTTTTAAAGACCTTTAAAAAAAAAAGAAGTATATAGCTATTTTTTGTATTCTTGTCGAATGAATTTTTTGTAGCTACATTTACACCGATGAACACGCAGGAGCAATTGCTCAATGTCGATTACAACACAGTGAGCCAAAATAAGCCAAATTAAGACACCCGTGTCATATCAAGACCTTCAAAAAAAAAAAAAATAAGTATATAGCTATTTTTCGTATTCTTGTCGAATGAATTTTTTGTAGCTACATTTACACCGGCGAACACGCAGGAGCAAGTGGCCAATGTTTAGTACAATACAATGAGCGTAACTAAGAAAAATTAAGACACCTATATCTTTTTAAGACCTTTAAAAAAAATAAAATAAGTAAATAGCTATTTTTCTTATTCTTGTCGAATGAATTTTTTTTAGCTACATTTACACCGATGAACACGCAGGAACAATTGCTCAATGTTAATTACAACACAGTGAGCCATAATAAGCCAAATTAAGACACCCGTGTCATATCAAGACCTTTAAAAAAAAAAATAAGTATATAGCTATTTTTCGAATTCTTGTCGAATGAATTTTTTGTAGCTACATTTACACCGAAGAACACGCAGGAGCAAGTGGCCAATGTTAAGTACAATACATTGAGCCAAAATAAGCAAAACTAAGACACCTGTATCTTTTTAAGACCTTTAAAAAAATTAAATAAGTAAATAGCTATTTTTCTTATTCTTGTCGAATGAATTTTTTTTAGCTACATTTACACCGGCGAACACGCAGGAGCAATTGCTCAATATTAAATGCAATACATTGAGCCAAAATAAGCAAAATTAAGACACCTATATCTTTTAAAGACCTTTAAAAAAAAAGAAGTATATAGCTATTTTTTGTATTCTTGTCGAATGAATTTTTTGTAGCTACATTTACACCGATGAACACGCAGGAGCAATTGCTCAATGTTGATTACAACACAGTGAGCCAAAATAAGCCAAATTAAGACACCCGTGTCATATCAAGACCTTCAAAAAAAAAAAAATAAGTATACAGCTATTTTTCGTATTCTTGTCGAATGAATTTTTTGTAGCTACATTTACACCGGCGAACACGCAGGAGCAAGTGGCCAATGTTTAGTACAATACAATGAGCGTAACTAAGCAAAATTAAGACACCTATATCTTTTTAAGACCTTTAAAAAAAATAAAATAAGTAAATAGCTATTTTTCTTATTCTTGTCGAATGAATTTTTTTTAGCTACATTTACACCGATGAACACGCAGGAACAATTGCTCAATGTTAAGTACAATACATTGAGACAAAATAAGCAAAATAAAGGCACCTATATCTTTTTAAAACCTTTAAAAAAAATAAAATAAGTAAATAGCTATTTTTCGTATTCTTGCCGAATGAATTTTTTGTAGCTACATTTACACCGATGAACACGCAGGAGCAATTGCTCAATGTTAAGTACTACACAATGTACCTAAACAAGCAAAACTTTGACACCTATATCTTTTTAAGACCTTTAAAAAAATAAAATAAGTAAATAGCTATTTTTCTTATTCTTGTCGAATGAATTTTTTTTAGCTACATTTACACCGATGAACACGCAGGAGCAATTGCTCAATATTAAGTACAATACATTGAGCCAAAGTAAGCAAAATTAAGACACCTATACCTTTTAAAGACCTTTAAAAAAAAAAAAGAAGTATATAGTTTTTTTTTGTATTCTTGTCGAATGAATTTTTTGTAGCTACATTTACACCGATGAACACGCAGGAGCAATTGCTCAATGTTAATTACAACACAGTGAGCCAAAATAAGCCAAATTAAGACACCCGTGTCATATCAAGACCTTTAAAAAAAAAAATAAGTATATAGCTATTTTTCGTATTCTTGTCGAATGAATTTTTTGTAGCTACATTTACACCGAAGAACACGCAGGAGCAAGTGGCCAATGTTAAGTACAATACATTGAGCCAAAAAAGCAAAACTAAGACACCTATATCTTTTTAAGACCTTTAAAAAAAATAAAATAAGTAAATAGCTATTTTTCTTATTCTTGTCGAATGAATTTTTTTTAGCTACATTTACACCGATGAACACGCAGGAACAATTGCTCAATGTTAAGTACAATACATTGAGCCAAAATAAGCAAAATTAAGACACCTATATCTTTTTAAAACCTTTAAAAAAAAAATAAGTAAATAGCTATTTGTCTTATTCTTGTCGAATGAATTTTTTTTAGCTACATTTACACCGATGAACACGCAGGAGCAATTGCTCAATGTTAATTACAATACAATGAAACAAAATAAGCCAAATTAAGACACCCGTGTCATATCAAGACCTTTAAAAAAAATAAAATAAGTATATAGCTATTTTTCGTTTTCTTGTCGAATGAATTTTTCGTAGCTACATTTACACCGATGAACACAATGGAGCAATTGCCTGATGTTAGATACAGTACAGTGAGCCAAAATAAGCAATATTAAGACACCCATATCTTTTCAAGACCTTTAAAAAAAATAAAATAAGTAAATAGCTATTTTTCGTATTCTCGTCGTATGAATTTTTTTAAGCTACATTTACACCGATGAACACGCAGGAGCAATTGCTCAATATTAAATACAATACATTGAGCCAAAATAAGCAAAATTAAGACACCAATATCTTTTAAAGACCTTTAAAAAAAAAAAAAAGTATATAGCTATTTTTTGTATTCTTGTCGAATGAATTTTTTGTAGCTACATTTACACCGATGAACACGCAGGAGCAATTGCTCAATGTTAATTACAACACAGTGAGCCATAATAAGCCAAATTAAGACACCCGTGTCATATCAAGACCTTTAAAAAAAAAAATAAGTATATAGCTATTTTTCGTATTCTTGTCGAATGAATTTTTTGTAGCTACATTTACACCGAAGAACACGCAGGAGCAAGTGGCCAATGTTAAGTACAATACATTGAGCCAAAATAAGCAAAACTAAGACACCTGTATCTTTTTAAGACCTTTAAAAAAATTAAATAAGTAAATAGCTATTTTTCTTAATCTTGTCGAATGAATTTTTTTTAGCTACATTTACACCGATGAACACGCAGGAACAATTGCTCAATGTTAAGTACAATACATTGAGCCAAAATAAGCAAAACTAAGACACCTATATCTTTTTAAGACCTTTAAAAAAATTAAATAAGTAAATAGCTATTTTTCTTATTCTTGTCGAATGAATTTTTTTTAGCTACATTTACACCGATGATCACGCAGGCGCAATTGCTCAATATTAAGTACTACACAATGTACCTAAACAAGCAAAATTATGACACCTATATCTTTTTAAGACCTTTAAAAAAATAAAATAAGTAAATAGCTATTTTTCTTATTCTTGTCGAATGAATTTTTTTTAGCTACATTTACACCGATGAACACGCAGGAGCAATTGCTCAATATTAAATACAATACATTGAGCCAAAATAAGCAAAATTAAGACACCAATATCTTTTAAAGACCTTTAAAAAAAAAAAAAAGTATATAGCTATTTTTTGTATTCTTGTCGAATGAATTTTTTGTAGCTACATTTACACCGATGAACACGCAGGAGCAATTGCTCAATGTTAATTACAACACAGTGAGCCATAATAAGCCAAACTAAGACACCCGTGTCATATCAAGACCTTTAAAAAAAAAAATAAGTATATAGCTATTTTTCGTATTCTTGTCGAATGAATTTTTTGTAGCTACATTTACACCGATGAACACGCAGGAGCAATTGTTTAATGTCAAGTACAATAAAATGAGTCAAAATAAGCAAAATTAAGACACCTATATCTTTTTAAAACCTTTAAAAAAATAAAATAAGTAAATAGCTATTTTTCTTATTCTTGTCGAATGAATTTTTTTTAGCTACGTTTACACCGATGAACACGCAGGAGCAATTGCTCAATGTTAATTACAATACAATGAGCCTAAATAAGCCAAATTAAGACACCCGTGTCATATCAAGACCTTTAAAAAAAAAAAAAATAAGTATATAGCTATTTTTCGTATTCTTGTCGAATGAATTTTTTGTAGCTACATTTACACCGAAGAACACGCAGGAGCAAGTGGCCAATGTTAAGTACAATACATTGAGCAAAAATAAGCAAAACTAAGACACCTATATCTTTTTAAGACCTTTAAAAAAAATAAAATAAGTAAATAGCTATTTTTCTTATTCTTGTCGAATGAATTTTTTTTAGCTACATCTACACCGATGAACACGCCGGAACAATTGCTCAATGTTAAGTACAATACATTGAGCCAAAATAAGCAAAACTAAGGCACCTATATCTTTTTAAAGCCTTTAAAAAAAATAAACTAAGTAAATAGCTATTTTTCTTATTCTGTCGAATGAATTTTTTTTAGCTACATTTACACCGACGAACACGCAGGAGCAATTGCCCAATGTTAAGTACAATACAATGAGCCAAAATAAGCAAAATTAAGACACCCTTATCATATCAAGACCTTTAAAAAAAATAAAATAAGTAAATAGCTATTTTTCGTATTCTTGTCGAATGAATTTTTTGTAGCAACATTTAAACCGATGAACACGCAGGAGCAATAGTTTAATGTCAAGTACAATAAAATGAGCCAAAATAAGCAAAATTAAGACACCTATATCTTTTTAAAACCTTTAAAAAAATAAAATAAGTAAATAGCTATTTTTCTTATTCTTGTCGAATGAATTTTTTTTAGCTACATTTACACTGATGAACACGCAGGAGCAATTGCTCAATGTTAATTACAATACAATGAGCCAAAATAAGCCAAATTAAGACACCCGTGTCATATCAAGACCTTTAAAAAAAATAAAATAACTATATAGCTATTTTTCGTATTCTTGTCGAATGAATTTTTTTTAGCTACATTTACACCGACGAACACGCAGGAGCAAGTGGCCAATGTTTAGTACAATACAATGAGCGTAACTAAGCAAAATTAAGACACCTATATCTTTTAAAGACCTTTAAAAAAAAAAGAAGTATATAGCTATTTTTTGTATTCTTGTCGAATGAATTTTTTGTAGTTACATTTACACCGATGAACACGCAGGAGCAATTGCTCAATGTCGATTACAACACAGTGAGCCAAAATAAGCCAAATTAAGACACCCGTGTCATATCAAGACCTTCAAAAAAAAAAAAAATAAGTATATAGCTATTTTTCGTATTCTTGTCGAATGAATTTTTTGTAGCTACATTTACACCGGCGAACACGCAGGAGCAAGTGGCCAATGTTTAGTACAATACAATGAGCGTAACTAAGAAAAATTAAGACACCTATATCTTTTTAAGACCTTTAAAAAAAATAAAATAAGTAAATAGCTATTTTTCTTATTCTTGTCGAATGAATTTTTTTTAGCTACATTTACACCGATGAACACGCAGGAACAATTGCTCAATGTTAATTACAACACAGTGAGCCATAATAAGCCAAATTAAGACACCCGTGTCATATCAAGACCTTTAAAAAAAAAAATAAGTATATAGCTATTTTTCGTATTCTTGTCGAATGAATTTTTTGTAGCTACATTTACACCGAAGAACACGCAGGAGCAAGTGGCCAATGTTAAGTACAATACATTGAGCCAAAATAAGCAAAACTAAGACACCTGTATCTTTTTAAGACCTTTAAAAAAATTAAATAAGTAAATAGCTATTTTTCTTATTCTTGTCGAATGAATTTTTTTTAGCTACATTTACACCGGCGAACACGCAGGAGCAATTGCTCAATATTAAATGCAATACATTGAGCCAAAATAAGCAAAATTAAGACACCTATATCTTTTAAAGACCTTTAAAAAAAAAAGAAGTATATAGCTATTTTTTGTATTCTTGTCGAATGAATTTTTTGTAGCTACATTTACACCGATGAACACGCAGGAGCAATTGCTCAATGTTGATTACAACACAGTGAGCCAAAATAAGCCAAATTAAGACACCCGTGTCATATCAAGACCTTCAAAAAAAAAAAAATAAGTATATAGCTATTTTTCGTATTCTTGTCGAATGAATTTTTTGTAGCTACATTTACACCGGCGAACACGCAGGAGCAAGTGGCCAATGTTTAGTACAATACAATGAGCGTAACTAAGCAAAATTAAGACACCTATATCTTTTTAAGACCTTTAAAAAAAATAAAATAAGTAAATAGCTATTTTTCTTTTTCTTGTCGAATGAATTTTTTTTAGCTACATTTACACCGATGAACACGCAGGAACAATTGCTCAATGTTAAGTACAATACATTGAGACAAAATAAGCAAAATAAAGGCACCTATATCTTTTTAAAACCTTTAAAAAAAATAAAATAAGTAAATAGCTATTTTTCGTATTCTTGTCGAATGAATTTTTTGTAGCTACATTTACACCGATGAACACGCAGGAGCAATTGCTCAATGTTAAGTACTACACAATGTACCTAAACAAGCAAAACTTTGACACCTATATCTTTTTAAGACCTTTAAAAAAATAAAATAAGTAAATAGCTATTTTTCTTATTCTTGTCGAATGAATTTTTTTTAGCTACATTTACACCGATGAACACGCAGGAGCAATTGCTCAATATTAAGTACAATACATTGAGCCAAAGTAAGCAAAATTAAGACACCTATACCTTTTAAAGACCTTTTAAAAAAAAAAAGAAGTATATAGTTTTTTTTTGTATTCTTGTCGAATGAATTTTTTGTAGCTACATTTACACCGATGAACACGCAGGAGCAATTGCTCAATGTTAATTACAACACATTGAGCCAAAATAAGCCAAATTAAGACACCCGTGTCATATCAAGACCTTTAAAAAAAAAAATAAGTATATAGCTATTTTTCGTATTCTTGTCGAATGAATTTTTTGTAGCTACATTTACACCGAAGAACACGCAGGAGCAAGTGGCCAATGTTAAGTACAATACATTGAGCCAAAATAAGCAAAACTAAGACACCTATATCTTTTTAAGACCTTTAAAAAAAATAAAATAAGTAAATAGCTATTTTTCTTATTCTTGTCGAATGAATTTTTTTTAGCTACATTTACACCGATGAACACGCAGGAACAATTGCTCAATGTTAAGTACAATACATTGAGCCAAAATAAGCAAAATTAAGACACCTATATCTTTTTAAAACCTTTAAAAAAAAAATAAGTAAATAGCTATTAGTCTTATTCTTGTCGAATGAATTTTTTTTAGCTACATTTACACCGATGAACACGCAGGAGCAATTGCTCAATGTTAATTACAATACAATGAAACAAAATAAGCCAAATTAAGACACCCGTGTCATATCAAGACCTTTAAAAAAAATAAAATAAGTATATAGCTATTTTTCGTTTTCTTGTCGAATGAATTTTTCGTAGCTACATTTACACCGATGAACACAATGGAGCAATTGCCTGATGTTAGATACAGTACAGTGAGCCAAAATAAGCAATATTAAGACACCCATATCTTTTCAAGACCTTTAAAAAAAATAAAATAAGTAAATAGCTATTTTTCGTATTCTTGTCGTATGAATTTTTTTAAGCTACATTTACACCGATGAACACGCAGGAGCAATTGCTCAATATTAAATACAATACATTGAGCCAAAATAAGCAAAATTAAGACACCAATATCTTTTAAAGACCTTTAAAAAAAAAAAAAAGTATATAGCTATTTTTTGTATTCTTGTCGAATGAATTTTTTGTAGCTACATTTACACCGATGAACACGCAGGAGCAATTGCTCAATGTTAATTACAACACAGTGAGCCATAGTAAGCCAAATTAAGACACCCGTGTCATATCAAGACCTTTAAAAAAAAAAATAAGTATAAAGCTATTTTTCGTATTCTTGTCGAATGAATTTTTTGTAGCTACATTTACACCGAAGAACACGCAGGAGCAAGTGGCCAATGTTAAGTACAATACATTGAGCCAAAATAAGCAAAACTAAGACACCTGTATCTTTTTAAGACCTTTAAAAAAATTAAATAAGTAAATAGCTATTTTTCTTATTCTTGTCGAATGAATTTTTTTTAGCTACATTTACACCGATGAACACGCAGGAACAATTGCTCAATGTTAAGTACAAAACATTGAGCCAAAATAAGCAAAACTAAGACACCTATATCTTTTTAAGACCTTTAAAAAAATTAAATAAGTAAATAGCTATTTTTCTTATTCTTGTCGAATGAATTTTTTTTAGCTACATTTACACCGATGATCACGCAGGCGCAATTGCTCAATATTAAGTACTACACAATGTACCTGAACAAGCAAAATTATGACACCTATATCTTTTTAAGACCTTTAAAAAAATAAAATAAGTAAATAGCTATTTTTCTTATTCTTGTCGAATGAATTTTTTTTAGCTACATTTACACCGATGAACACGCAGGAGCAATTGCTCAATATTAAATACAATACATTGAGCCAAAATAAGCAAAATTAAGACACCTATATCTTTTCAAGACCTTTAAAAAAAAAATAAGTATATAGCTATTTTTCGTATTCTTGTCGAATGAATTTTTTGTAGCTACATTTACACCGATGAACACGCAGGAGCAATAGTTCAATGTTAATTACAACACAGTGAGCCAAAATAAGCCAAATCAAGACACCCGTGTCATATCAAGACCGTTAAAAAAAAAAAAAAAGTATATAGCTATTTTTCGTATTCTTGTCGAATGAATTTTTTGTAGCTACATTTACACCGAAGAACACGCAGGAGCAAGTGGCCAATATTGAGTACAATACATTGAGCCAAAATAAGCAAAACTAAGGCACATATATCTTTTTAAAGCCTTTAAAAAAAAAAAAATAAGTAAATAGCTATTTTTCTTATTCTTGTCGAATGAATTTTTTTTAGCTACATTTACAGCGATGAACACGCAGGAGCAATTGCCCAATGTTATGTACAATACAATGAGCCAAAATAAGCAAAATTAAGACACCTATATCTTTTTAAAACCTTTAAAAAAATAAAATAAGTAAATAGCTATTTTTCTTATTCTTCTCGAATGAATTTTTTTGGCTACATTTACACCGATGAACGCGCAGGAGCAATTGCTCAATGTTAATTACAATACAATGAGCCAAAATAAGCAAAATTAAGACACCCGTGTCATATCAAGACCTTTAAAAAAAATAAAATAACTATATAGCTATTTTTCGTATTCTTGTCGAATGAATTTTGTTTAGCTACATTTACTCCGATGAACACGCAGGAGCAATTGCTCAATGTTGAGTGCAATACAGTGAGCCAAAATAAGCAAAATTTAGACACCTATATCTTTTTAAGACCTTTAAAAAAATAAAATAAGTAAATAGCTATTTTTCTTATTCTTGTCGAATGAATTTTTTTTAGCTACATTTACACCGATGAACACGCAGGAGCAATATCTCAATGTTAATTACAATACAATGAGCCAAAATAAGCCAAATTAAGACACCTATATCTTTTTAAAACCTTTAAAAAAATAAAATAAGTAAATAGCTATTTTTCTTATTCTTCTCGAATGAATTTTTTTTGGCTACATTTACACCGATGAACACGCAGGAGCAATTGCTCAATGTTGATTACAATACAATGAGCCAAAATAAGCCAAATTAAGACACCTGTATCTTTTTAAGACCTTTAAAAAAATTAAATAAGTAAATAGCTATTTTTCTTATTCTTGTCGAATGAATTTTTTTTAGCTACATTTACACCGATGAACACGCAGGAACAATTGCTCAATGTTAAGTACAATACATTGAGCCAAAATAAGCAAAACTAAGACACCTATATCTTTTTAAGACCTTTAAAAAAATTAAATAAGTAAATAGCTATTTTTCTTATTCTTGTCGAATGAATTTTTTTTAGCTACATTTACACCGATGATCACGCAGGCGCAATTGCTCAATATTAAGTACTACACAATGTACCTAAACAAGCAAAATTATGACACCTTTATCTTTTTAAGACCTTTAAAAAAATAAAATAAGTAAATAGCTATTTTTCTTATTCTTGTCGAATGAATTTTTTTTAGCTACATTTACACCGATGAACACGCAGGAGCAATTGCTCAATATTAAATACAATACATTGAGCCAAAATAAGCAAAATTAAGACACCTATATCTTTTCAAGACCTTTAAAAAAATAAAATAAGTAAATAGCTATTTTTCTTATTCTTCTCGAATGAATTTTTTTTGGCTACATTTACACCGATGAACACGCAGGAGCAATTGCTCAATGTTGATTACAATACAATGAGCCAAAATAAGCCAAATTAAGACACCCGTGTCATATCAAGACCTTTAAAAAAAATAAAATAACTATATAGCTATTTTTCGTATTCTTGTCGAATGAATTTTGTTTAGCTACATTTACTCCGATGAACACGCAGGAGCAATTGCTCAATGTTGAGTGCAATACAATGAGCCAAAATAAGCAAAATTTAGACACCCTTATCATATCAAGACCTTTAAAAAAAATAATATAAGTAAATAGCAATTTTTTTTATTCTTGTCGAATGAATTTTTTTTAGCAACATTTAAACCGATGAACACGCAGGAGCAATTGCCCAATGTTATGTACAATACAATGAGCCAAAATAAGCAAAATTAAGACACCTATATCTTTTTAAAACCTTTAAAAAAATAAAATAAGTAAATAGCTATTTTTCTTATTCTTCTCGAATGAATTTTTTTGGCTACATTTACACCGATGAACGCGCAGGAGCAATTGCTCAATGTTAATTACAATACAATGAGCCAAAATAAGCAAAATTAAGACACCCGTGTCATATCAAGACCTTTAAAAAAAATAAAATAACTATATAGCTATTTTTCGTATTCTTGTCGAATGAATTTTGTTTAGCTACATTTACTCCGATGAACACGCAGGAGCAATTGCTCAATGTTGAGTGCAATACAGTGAGCCAAAATAAGCAAAATTTAGACACCTATATCTTTTTAAGACCTTTAAAAAAATAAAATAAGTAAATAGTTATTTTTCTTATTCTTGTCGAATGAATTTTTTTTAGCTACATTTACACCGATGAACACGCAGGAGCAATATCTCAATGTTAATTACAATACAATGAGCCAAAATAAGCCAAATTAAGACACCTATATCTTTTTAAAACCTTTAAAAAAATAAAATAAGTAAATAGCTATTTTTCTTATTCTTCTCGAATGAATTTTTTTTGGCTACATTTACACCGATGAACACGCAGGAGCAATTGCTCAATGTTGATTACAATACAATGAGCCAAAATAAGCCAAATTAAGACACCCGTGTCATATCAAGACCTTTAAAAAAAATAAAATAACTATATAGCTATTTTTCGTATTCTTGTCGAATGAATTTTGTTTAGCTACATTTACTCCGATGAACACGCAGGAGCAATTGCTCAATGTTGAGTGCAATACAATGAGCCAAAATAAGCAAAATTTAGACACCCTTATCATATCAAGACCTTTAAAAAAAATAATATAAGTAAATAGCAATTTTTTTTATTCTTGTCGAATGAATTTTTTTTAGCAACATTTAAACCGATGAATACGCAGGAGCAATTGCTCAATGTCAAGTACAATGCAATGAGCCAAAATAAGCAAAACTAAGACACCTATATCTTTTGAAAACCTTTAAAAAAATAAAATAAGTAAATAGCTATTTTTCGTATTCTTGTCGAATGAATTTTTTGTAGCTACATTTACACCGATGTACACGCAGGAGCAAGTGGTCAATGTTAAGTACAATACAATGAGCCTAAATAAGCAAAATTAAGACACCTATATCTTTTTAAGACCTTTAAAAAAAATAAAATAAGTAAATAGCTATTTTTCTTATTCTTGTCGAATGAATTTTTTTTAGCTACATTTACACCGATGAACACGCATGAGCAATTGCTCAATATTAAATACAATACATTGAGCCAAAATAAGCAAAATTAAGACACCTTTATCTTTTAAAGACCTTTAAAAAAAAAAAGAAGTATATAGCTATTTTTTGTATTCTTGTCGAATGAATTTTTTGTAGCTACATTTACACCGATGAACACGCAGGAGCAATTGCTCAATGTTAATTACAACACAGTGAGCCAAAATAAGCCAAATTAAGACACCAGTGTCATATCATGACCTTTAAAAAAAAAAATAAGTATATAGCTATTTTTCGTATTCTTGTCGAATGAATTTTTTGTAGCTACATTTACACCGAAGAACACGCAGGAGCAAGTGGCCAATGTTAAGTACAATAAATTGAGCCAAAATAAGCAAAACTAAGACACCTATATCTTTTTAAGACCTTTAAAAAAAATAAAATAAGTAAATAGCTATTTTTCTTATTCTTGTCGAATGAATTTTTTTTAGCTACATTTACACCGATGAACACGCAGGAACAATTGCTCAATGTTAAGTACAATACATTCAGCCTAAATAAGCAAAACTAAGGCACATATATCTTTTTAAAGCCTTTAAAAAAATAAAATAAGTAAATAGCTATTTTTCTTATTCTTGTCGAATGAATTTTTTGTAGCTACATTTACACCGATGAACACGCAGGAGCAATTGCTCAATGTTAATTACAACACAGTGAGCCATAGTAAGCCAAATTAAGACACCCGTGTCATATCAAGACCTTTAAAAAAAAAAATAAGTATAAAGCTATTTTTCGTATTCTTGTCGAATGAATTTTTTGTAGCTACATTTACACCGAAGAACACGCAGGAGCAAGTGGCCAATGTTAAGTACAATACATTGAGCCAAAATAAGCAAAACTAAGACACCTGTATCTTTTTAAGACCTTTAAAAAAATTAAATAAGTAAATAGCTATTTTTCTTATTCTTGTCGAATGAATTTTTTTTAGCTACATTTACACCGATGAACACGCAGGAACAATTGCTCAATGTTAAGTACAAAACATTGAGCCAAAATAAGCAAAACTAAGACACCTATATCTTTTTAAGACCTTTAAAAAAATTAAATAAGTAAATAGCTATTTTTCTTATTCTTGTCGAATGAATTTTTTTTAGCTACATTTACACCGATGATCACGCAGGCGCAATTGCTCAATATTAAGTACTACACAATGTACCTAAACAAGCAAAATTATGACACCTATATCTTTTTAAGACCTTTAAAAAAATAAAATAAGTAAATAGCTATTTTTCTTATTCTTGTCGAATGAATTTTTTTTAGCTACATTTACACCGATGAACACGCAGGAGCAATTGCTCAATATTAAATACAATACATTGAGCCAAAATAAGCAAAATTAAGACACCTATATCTTTTCAAGACCTTTAAAAAAAAAATAAGTATATAGCTATTTTTCGTATTCTTGTCGAATGAATTTTTTGTAGCTACATTAACACCGATGAACACGCAGGAGCAATAGTTCAATGTTAATTACAACACAGTGAGCCAAAATAAGCCAAATCAAGACACCCGTGTCATATCAAGACCGTTAAAAAAAAAAAAAAAGTATATAGCTATTTTTCGTATTCTTGTCGAATGAATTTTTTGTAGCTACATTTACACCGAAGAACACGCAGGAGCAAGTGGCCAATATTGAGTACAATACATTGAGCCAAAATAAGCAAAACTAAGGCACATATATCTTTTTAAAGCCTTTAAAAAAAAAAAAATAAGTAAATAGCTATTTTTCTTATTCTTGTCGAATGAATTTTTTTTAGCTACATTTACAGCGATGAACACGCAGGAGCAATTGCCCAATGTTATGTACAATACAATGAGCCAAAATAAGCAAAATTAAGACACCTATATCTTTTTAAAACCTTTAAAAAAATAAAATAAGTAAATAGCTATTTTTCTTATTCTTCTCGAATGAATTTTTTTGGCTACATTTACACCGATGAACGCGCAGGAGCAATTGCTCAATGTTAATTACAATACAATGAGCCAAAATAAGCAAAATTAAGACACCCGTGTCATATCAAGACCTTTAAAAAAAATAAAATAACTACATAGCTATTTTTCGTATTCTTGTCGAATGAATTTTGTTTAGCTACATTTACTCCGATGAACACGCAGGAGCAATTGCTCAATGTTGAGTGCAATACAGTGAGCCAAAATAAGCAAAATTTAGACACCTATATCTTTTTAAGACCTTTAAAAAAATAAAATAAGTAAATAGCTATTTTTCTTATTCTTGTCGAATGAATTTTTTTTAGCTACATTTACACCGATGAACACGCAGGAGCAATATCTCAATGTTAATTACAATACAATGAGCCAAAATAAGCCAAATTAAGACACCTATATCTTTTTAAAACCTTTAAAAAAATAAAATAAGTAAATAGCTATTTTTCTTATTCTTCTCGAATGAATTTTTTTTGGCTACATTTACACCGATGAACACGCAGGAGCAATTGCTCAATGTTGATTACAATACAATGAGCCAAAATAAGCCAAATTAAGACACCTGTATCTTTTTAAGACCTTTAAAAAAATTAAATAAGTAAATAGCTATTTTTCTTATTCTTGTCGAATGAATTTTTTTTAGCTACATTTACACCGATGAACACGCAGGAACAATTGCTCAATGTTAAGTACAATACATTGAGCCAAAATAAGCAAAACTAAGACACCTATATCTTTTTAAGACCTTTAAAAAAATTAAATAAGTAAATAGCTATTTTTCTTATTCTTGTCGAATGAATTTTTTTTAGCTACATTTACACCGATGATCACGCAGGCGCAATTGCTCAATATTAAGTACTACACAATGTACCTAAACAAGCAAAATTATGACACCTTTATCTTTTTAAGACCTTTAAAAAAATAAAATAAGTAAATAGCTATTTTTCTTATTCTTGTCGAATGAATTTTTTTTAGCTACATTTACACCGATAACACGCAGGAGCAATTGCTCAATATTAAATACAATACATTGAGCCAAAATAAGCAAAATTAAGACACCTATATCTTTTCAAGACCTTTAAAAAAATAAAATAAGTAAATAGCTATTTTTCATATTCTTCTCGAATGAATTTTTTTTGGCTACATTTACACCGATGAACACGCAGGAGCAATTGCTCAATGTTGATTACAATACAATGAGCCAAAATAAGCCAAATTAAGACACCCGTGTCATATCAAGACCTTTAAAAAAAATAAAATAACTATATAGCTATTTTTCGTATTCTTGTCGAATGAATTTTGTTTAGCTACATTTACTCCGATGAACACGCAGGAGCAATTGCTCAATGTTGAGTGCAATACAATGAGCCAAAATAAGCAAAATTTAGACACCCTTATCATATCAAGACCTTTAAAAAAAATAATATAAGTAAATAGCAATTTTTTTTATTCTTGTCGAATGAATTTTTTTTAGCAACATTTAAACCGATGAACACGCAGGAGCAATTGCCCAATGTTATGTACAATACAATGAGCCAAAATAAGCAAAATTAAGACACCTATATCTTTTTAAAACCTTTAAAAAAATAAAATAAGTAAATAGCTATTTTTCTTATTCTTCTCGAATGAATTTTTTTGGCTACATTTACACCGATGAACGCGCAGGAGCAATTGCTCAATGTTAATTACAATACAATGAGCCAAAATAAGCAAAATTAAGACACCCGTGTCATATCAAGACCTTTAAAAAAAATAAAATAACTATATAGCTATTTTTCGTATTCTTGTCGAATGAATTTTGTTTAGCTACATTTACTCCGATGAACACGCAGGAGCAATTGCTCAATGTTGAGTGCAATACAGTGAGCCAAAATAAGCAAAATTTAGACACCTATATCTTTTTAAGACCTTTAAAAAAATAAAATAAGTAAATAGTTATTTTTCTTATTCTTGTCGAATGAATTTTTTTTAGCTACATTTACACCGATGAACACGCAGGAGCAATATCTCAATGTTAATTACAATACAATGAGCCAAAATAAGCCAAATTAAGACACCTATATCTTTTTAAAACCTTTAAAAAAATAAAATAAGTAAATAGCTATTTTTCTTATTCTTCTCGAATGAATTTTTTTTGGCTACATTTACACCGATGAACACGCAGGAGCAATTGCTCAATGTTGATTACAATACAATGAGCCAAAATAAGCCAAATTAAGACACCCGTGTCATATCAAGACCTTTAAAAAAAATAAAATAACTATATAGCTATTTTTCGTATTCTTGTCGAATGAATTTTGTTTAGCTACATTTACTCCGATGAACACGCAGGAGCAATTGCTCAATGTTGAGTGCAATACAATGAGCCAAAATAAGCAAAATTTAGACACCCTTATCATATCAAGACCTTTAAAAAAAATAATATAAGTAAATAGCAATTTTTTTTATTCTTGTCGAATGAATTTTTTTTAGCAACATTTAAACCGATGAATACGCAGGAGCAATTGCTCAATGTCAAGTACAATGCAATGAGCCAAAATAAGCAAAACTAAGACACCTATATCTTTTGAAAACCTTTAAAAAAATAAAATAAGTAAATAGCTATTTTTCGTATTCTTGTCGAATGAATTTTTTGTAGCTACATTTACACCGATGTACACGCAGGAGCAAGTGGTCAATGTTAAGTACAATACAATGAGCCTAAATAAGCAAAATTAAGACACCTATATCTTTTTAAGACCTTTAAAAAAAATAAAATAAGTAAATAGCTATTTTTCTTATTCTTGTCGAATGAATTTTTTTTAGCTACATTTACACCGATGAACACGCATGAGCAATTGCTCAATATTAAATACAATACATTGAGCCAAAATAAGCAAAATTAAGACACCTTTATCTTTTAAAGACCTTTAAAAAAAAAAAGAAGTATATAGCTATTTTTTGTATTCTTGTCGAATGAATTTTTTGTAGCTACATTTACACCGATGAACACGCAGGAGCAATTGCTCAATGTTAATTACAACACAGTGAGCCAAAATAAGCCAAATTAAGACACCAGTGTCATATCATGACCTTTAAAAAAAAAAATAAGTATATAGCTATTTTTCGTATTCTTGTCGAATGAATTTTTTGTAGCTACATTTACACCGAAGAACACGCAGGAGCAAGTGGCCAATGTTAAGTACAATACATTGAGCCAAAATAAGCAAAACTAAGACACCTATATCTTTTTAAGACCTTTAAAAAAAATAAAATAAGTAAATAGCTATTTTTCTTATTCTTGTCGAATGAATTTTTTTTAGCTACATTTACACCGATGAACACGCAGGAACAATTGCTCAATGTTAAGTACAATACATTCAGCCTAAATAAGCAAAACTAAGGCACATATATCTTTTTAAAGCCTTTAAAAAAATAAAATAAGTAAATAGCTATTTTTCTTATTCTTGTCGAATGAATTTTTTTTAGCTACATTTACACCGAGGAACACGCAGGAGCAATTGCCCAATGTTAAGTACAATACAATGAGCCAAAATAAGCAAAATTAAGACACCCTTATCATATCAAGACCTTTAAAAAAATAAAATAAGTAAATAGCTATTTTTTTTATTCTTGTCGAATGAATTTTTTTCAGCAACATTTAAACCGATGAACACGCAGCAGCAATTGTTTAATGTCAAGTACAATAAAATGAGTCAAAATAAGCAAAATTAAGACACCTATATCTTTTTAAAACCTTTAAAAAAATAAAATAAATAAATAGCTATTTTTCTTATTCTTGTCGAATGAATTTTTTTTAGCTACGTTTACACCGATGAACACTCAGGAGCAATTGCTCAATGTTAATTACAATACAATGAGCCTAAATAAGCCATATTAAGACACCCGTGTCATATCAAGACCTTTAAAAAAAAACAATAAGTATATAGCTATTTTTCTTCTTCTTTTTCTTTCTTCTTCACCTATACCTTTTAAAGACCTTTTAAAAAAAAAAAGAAGTATATAGTTTTTTTTTGTATTCTTGTCGAATGAATTTTTTGTAGCTACATTTACACCGATGAACACGCAGGAGCAATTGCTCAATGTTAATTACAACACAGTGAGCCAAAATAAGCCAAATTAAGACACCCGTGTCATATCAAGACCTTTAAAAAAAAAAAATAAGTATATAGCTATTTTTCGTATTCTTGTCGAATGAATTTTTTGTAGCTACATTTACACCGAAGAACACGCAGGAGCAAGTGGCCAATGTTAAGTACAATACATTGAGCCAAAATAAGCAAAACTAAGACACCTATATCTTTTTAAGACCTTTAAAAAAAATAAAATAAGTAAATAGCTATTTTTCTTATTCTTGCCGAATGAATTTTTTTTAGCTACATTTACACCGATGAACACGCAGGAACAATTGCTCAATGTTAAGTACAATACATTGAGACAAAATAAGCAAAATAAAGGCACCTATATCTTTTTAAAACCTTTAAAAAAAATAAAATAAGTAAATAGCTATTTTTCGTATTCTTGTCGAATGAATTTTTTGTAGCTACATTTACACCGATGAACACGCAGGAGCAATTGCTCAATGTTAAGTACTACACAATGTACCTAAGCAAGCAAAACTTTGACACCTATATCTTTTTAAGACCTTTAAAAAAATAAAATAAGTAAATAGCTATTTTTCTTATTCTTGTCGAATGAATTTTTTTTAGCTACATTTACACCGATGAACACGCAGGAGCAATTGCTCAATATTAAGTACAATACACTGAGCCAAAATAAGCAAAATTAAGACACCTATACCTTTTAAAGACCTTTTAAAAAAAAAAGAAGTATATAGTTTTTTTTTGTATTCTTGTCGAATGAATTTTTTGTAGCTACATTTACACCGATGAACACGCAGGAGCAATTGCTCAATGTTAATTACAACACAGTGAGCCAAAATAAGCCAAATTAAGACACCCGTGTCATATCAAGACCTTTAAAAAAAAAAAAATAAGTATATAGCTATTTTTCGTATTCTTCTCGAATGAATTTTTTGTAGCTACATTTACACCGAAGAACACGCAGGAGCAAGTGGCCAATGTTAAGTACAATACATTGAGCCAAAATAAGCAAAACTAAGACACCTATATCTTTTTAAGACCTTTAAAAAAAATAAAATAAGTAAATAGCTATTTTTCTTATTCTTGCCGAATGAATTTTTTTTAGCAACATTTAAACCGATGAATACGCCGGAAATATTGCTCAATGTTAAGTACAATACATTGAGCCAAAATAAGCAAAACTAAGGCACCTATATCTTTTTAAAGCCTTTAAAAAAATAAAATAAGTAAATAGCTATTTTTCTTATTCTTGTCGAATGAATTTTTTTTAGCTACATTTACACCGATGAACACGCAGGAGCAATTGCTCAATGTTAATTACAATACAATGAGCCAAAATAAGCCAAATTAAGACACCCGTGTCATATCAAGACCTTTAAAAAAAATAAAATAACTATATGGCTATTTTTCGTATTCTTGTCGAATGAATTTTTTTTAGCTACATTTACACCGATGAACACGCAGGAGCAATTGCTCAATATTAAATACAATACATTGAGCCAAAATAAGCAAAATTAAGACACCTATATCTTTTAAAGACCTTTAAAAAAAAAAAAAAGAAGTATTTAGCTATTTTTTGTATTCTTGTCGAATGAATTTTTTGTAGCTACATTTACACCGATGAACACGCAGGAGCAATTGCTCAATGTTAATTACAACACAATGATCCAAAATAAGCCAAATTAAGACACCCGTGTCATATCAAGACCTTCAAAAAAAAAAAAAAAATAAGTATATAGCTATTTTTCGTATTCTTGTCGAATGAATTTTTTGTAGCTACATTTACACCGGCGAACACGCAGGAGCAAGTGGTCAATGTTTAGTACAATACAATGAGCGTAAATAAGCAAAATTAAGACACCTATATCTTTTTAAGACCTTTAAAAAAAATAAAATAAGTAAATAGCTATTTTTCTTATTCTTGTCGAATGAATTTTTTTTAGCTACATTTACACCGATGAACACGCAGGAACAATTGCTCAATGTTATGTACAATACATTGAGACAAAATAAGCAAAATTAAGGCACCTATATCTTTTTAAAACCTTTAAAAAAAATAAAATAAGTAAATAGCTATTTTTCTTATTCTTGTCGAATGAATTTTTTTTAGCTACATTTACACCGATGAACACGCAGGAGCAATTGCTCAATATTAAATACAATACATTGAGCCAAAATAAGCAAAATTAAGTCACCTATATCTTTTAAAGACCTTTAAAAAAAAAAGAAGTATATAGCTATTTTTTGTATTCTTGTCAAATGAATTTTTTGTAGCTACATTTACACCGATGAACACGCAGGAGCAATTGCTCAATGTTAATTACAACACAGTGAGCCAAAATAAGCCAAATTAAGACACCAGTGTCATATCATGACCTTTAAAAAAAAAATAAGTATATAGCTATTTTTCGTATTCTTGTCGAATGAATTTTTTGTAGCTACATTTACACCGAAGAACACGCAGGAGCAAGTGGCCAATGTTAAGTACAATACATTGAGCCAAAATAAGCAAAACTAAGACACCTATATGTTTTTAAGACCTTTAAAAAAAAATAAAATAAGTAAATAGCTATTTTTCTTATTCTTGTCGAATGAATTTTTTTTAGCTACATTTACACCGATGAACACGCAGGAACAATTCCTCAATGTTAAGTACAATACATTCAGCCTAAATAAGCAAAACTAAGGCACATATATCTTTTTAAAGCCTTTAAAAAAATAAAATAGGTAAATAGCTATTTTTCTTATTCTTGTCGAATGAATTTTTTTTAGCTACATTTACACCGAGGAACACGCAGGAGCAATTGCCCAATGTTAAGTACAATACATTGAGCCAAAATAAGCAAAATTAAGACACCCTTATCATATCAAGACCTTTAAAAAAATAAAATAAGTAAATAGCTATTTTTTTTATTCTTGTCGAATGAATTTTTTTCAGCAACATTTAAACCGATGAACACGCAGGAGCAATTGTTTAATGTCAAGTACAATAAAATGAGTCAAAATAAGGAAAATTAAGACACCTATATCTTTTTAAAACCTTTAAAAAAATAAAATAAGTAAATAGCTATTTTTCTTATTCTTGTCGAATGAATTTTTTTTAGCTACGTTTACACCGATGAACACGCAGGAGCAATTGCTCAATGTTAATTACAATACAATGAGCCTAAATAAGCCAAATTAAGACACCCGTGTCATATCAAGACCTTTAAAAAAAAAAAAAATAAGTATATAGCTATTTTTCGTATTCTTGTCGAATGAATTTTTTGTAGCTACATTTACACCGAAGAACACGCAGGAGCAAGTGGCCAATGTTAAGTACAATACATTGAGCCAAAATAAGCAAAACTAAGACACCTATATCTTTTTAAGACCTTTAAAAAAAATAAAATAAGTAAATAGCTATTTTTCTTATTCTTGTCGAATGAATTTTTTTTAGCTACATCTACACCGATGAACACGCCGGAACAATTGCTCAATGTTAAGTACAATACATTGAGCCAAAATAAGCAAAACTAAGGCACCTATATCTTTTTAAAGCCTTTAAAAAAAATAAACTAAGTAAATAGCTATTTTTCTTATTCTGTCGAATGAATTTTTTTTAGCTACATTTACACCGACGAACACGCAGGAGCAATTGCCCAATGTTAAGTACAATACAATGAGTCAAAATAAGCAAAATTAAGACACCCTTATCTTATCAAGACCTTCAAAAAAAATAAAATAAGTAAATAGCTATTTTTCGTATTCTTGTCGAATGAATTTTTTGTAGCAACATTTAAACCGATGAACACGCAGGAGCAATAGTTTAATGTCAAGTACAATAAAATGAGCCAAAATAAGCAAAATTAAGACACCTATATCTTTTTAAAACCTTTAAAAAAATAAAATAAGTAAATAGCTATTTTTCTTATTCTTGTCGAATGAATTTTTTTTAGCTACATTTACACCGATGAACACGCAGGAGCAATTGCTCAATGTTAATTACAATACAATGAGCCAAAATAAGCCAAATTAAGACACCCGTGTCATATCAAGACCTTTAAAAAAAATAAAATAACTATATAGCTATTTTTCGTATTCTTGTCGAATGAATTTTTTTTAGCTACATTTACACCGATGAACACGCAGGAGCAATTGCTCAATATTAAATGCAATACATTGAGCCAAAATAAGCAAAATTAAGACACCTATATCTTTTAAAGACCTTTAAAAAAAAAAAGAAGTATATAGCTATTTTTTGTATTCTTGTCGAATGAATTTTTTGTAGCTACATTTACACCGATGAACACGCAGGAGCAATTGCTCAATGTTAATTACAACACAGTGAGCCAAAATAAGCCAAATTAAGACACCCGTGTCATATCAAGACCTTCAAAAAAAATAAAATAAGTATATAGCTATTTTTCGTATTCTTGTCGAATGAATTTTTTGTAGCTACATTTACACCGGCGAACACGCAGGAGCAAGTGGCCAATGTTTAGTACAATACAATGAGCGTAAATAAGCAAAATTAAGACACCTATATCTTTTTAAGACCGTTAAAAAAAAAAAAATAAGTAAATAGCTATTTTTCTTATTCTTGTCGAATGAATTTTTTTTTAGCTACATTTACACCGATGAACACGCAGGAACAATTGCTCAATGTTAACTACAATACATTGAGACAAAATAAGCAAAATAAAGGCACCTATATCTTTTTAAAACCTTTAAAAAAATAAAATAAGTAAATAGCTATTTTTCGTATTCTTGTCGAATGAATTTTTTGTAGCTACATTTACACCGATGAACACGCAGGAGCAATTGCTCAATGTTAAGTACTACACAATGTACCTAAACAAGCAAAACTTTGACACCTATATCTTTTTAAGACCTTTAAAAAAATAAAATAAGTAAATAGCTATTTTTCTTATTCTTGTCGAATGAATTTTTTTTAGCTACATTTACACCGATGAACACGCAGGAGCAATTGCTCAATATTAAGTACAATACATTGAGCCAAAATAAGCAAAATTAAGACACCTATACCTTTTAAAGACCTTTTAAAAAAAAAAAGAAGTATATAGTTTTTTTTTGTATTCTTGTCGAATGAATTTTTTGTAGCTACATTTACACCGATGAACACGCAGGAGCAATTGCTCAATGTTAATTACAATACAATGAGCCAAAATAAGCCAAATTAAGACACCCGTGTCATATCAAGACCTTTAAAAAAAATAAAATAACTATATGGCTATTTTTCGTATTCTTGTCGAATGAATTTTTTGTAGCTACATTTACACCGAAGAACACGCAGGAGCAAGTGGCCAATGTTAAGTACAATACATTGAGCCAAAATAAGCAAAACTAAGACACCTATATCTTTTTAAGACCTTTAAAAAAAATAAAATAAGTAAATAGCTATTTTTCTTATTCTTGCCGAATGAATTTTTTTTAGCTACATTTACACCGATGAACACGCCGGAATAATTGCTCAATGTTAAGTACAATACATTGAGCCAAAATAAGCAAAACTAAGGCACCTATATCTTTTTAAAGCCTTTAAAAAAAATAAACTAAGTAAATAGCTATTTTTCTTATTCTTGTCGAATGAATTTTTTTTAGCTACATTTACACCGATGAACACGCAGGAACAATTGCTCAATGTTAAGTACAATACATTGAGACAAAATAAGCAAAATAAAGGCACCTATATCTTTTTAAAACCTTTAAAAAAAATAAAATAAGTAAATAGCTATTTTTCGTATTCTTGTCGAATGAATTTTTTGTAGCTACATTTACACCGATGAACACGCAGGAGCAATTGCTCAATGTTAAGTACTACACAATGTACCTAAGCAAGCAAAACTTTGACACCTATATCTTTTTAAGACCTTTAAAAAAATAAAATAAGTAAATAGCTATTTTTCTTATTCTTGTCGAATGAATTTTTTTTAGCTACATTTACACCGATGAACACGCAGGAGCAATTGCTCAATATTAAGTACAATACATTGAGCCAAAATAAGCAAAATTAAGACACCTATACCTTTTAAAGACCTTTTAAAAAAAAAAGAAGTATATAGTTTTTTTTTGTATTCTTGTCGAATGAATTTTTTGTAGCTACATTTACACCGATGAACACGCAGGAGCAATTGCTCAATGTTAATTACAACACAGTGAGCCAAAATAAGCCAAATTAAGACACCCGTGTCATATCAAGACCTTTAAAAAAAAAAAAATAAGTATATAGCTATTTTTCGTATTCTTCTCGAATGAATTTTTTGTAGCTACATTTACACCGAAGAACACGCAGGAGCAAGTGGCCAATGTTAAGTACAATACATTGAGCCAAAATAAGCAAAACTAAGACACCTATATCTTTTTAAGACCTTTAAAAAAAATAAAATAAGTAAATAGCTATTTTTCTTATTCTTGCCGAATGAATTTTTTTTAGCAACATTTAAACCGATGAATACGCCGGAAATATTGCTCAATGTTAAGTACAATACATTGAGCCAAAATAAGCAAAACTAAGGCACCTATATCTTTTTAAAGCCTTTAAAAAAATAAAATAAGTAAATAGCTATTTTTCTTATTCTTGTCGAATGATTTTTTTTTAGCTAAATTTACACCGATGAACACGCAGGAGCAATTGCTCAATGTTAATTACAATACAATGAGCCAAAATAAGCCAAATTAAGACACCCGTGTCATATCAAGACCTTTAAAAAAAATAAAATAACTATATGGCTATTTTTCGTATTCTTGTCGAATGAATTTTTTTTAGCTACATTTACACCGATGAACACGCAGGAGCAATTGCTCAATATTAAATACAATACATTGAGCCAAAATAAGCAAAATTAAGACACCTATATCTTTTAAAGACCTTTAAAAAAAAAAAAAAGAAGTATTTAGCTATTTTTTGTATTCTTGTCGAATGAATTTTTTGTAGCTACATTTACACCGATGAACACGCAGGAGCAATTGCTCAATGTTAATTACAACACAATGATCCAAAATAAGCCAAATTAAGACACCCGTGTCATATCAAGACCTTCAAAAAAAAAAAAAAATAAGTATATAGCTATTTTTCGTATTCTTGTCGAATGAATTTTTTGTAGCTACATTTACACCGGCGAACACGCAGGAGCAATTGCTCAATGTTTAGTACAATACAATGAGCGTAAATAAGCAAAATTAAGACACCTATATCTTTTTAAGACCTTTAAAAAAAATAAAATAAGTAAATAGCTATTTTTCTTATTCTTGTCGAATGAATTTTTTTTAGCTACATTTACACCGATGAACACGCAGGAACAATTGCTCAATGTTATGTACAATACATTGAGACAAAATAAGCAAAATTAAGGCACCTATATCTTTTTAAAACCTTTAAAAAAAATAAAATAAGTAAATAGCTATTTTTCTTATTCTTGTCGAATGAATTTTTTTTAGCTACATTTACACCGATGAACACGCAGGAGCAATTGCTCAATATTAAATACAATACATTGAGCCAAAATAAGCAAAATTAAGTCACCTATATCTTTTAAAGACCTTTAAAAAAAAAAGAAGTATATAGCTATTTTTTGTATTCTTGTCAAATGAATTTTTTGTAGCTACATTTACACCGATGAACACGCAGGAGCAATTGCTCAATGTTAATTACAACACAGTGAGCCAAAATAAGCCAAATTAAGACACCAGTGTCATATCATGACCTTTAAAAAAAAATAAGTATATAGCTATTTTTCGTATTCTTGTCGAATGAATTTTTTGTAGCTACATTTACACCGAAGAACACGCAGGAGCAAGTGGCCAATGTTAAGTACAATACATTGAGCCAAAATAAGCAAAACTAAGACACCTATATGTTTTTAAGACCTTTAAAAAAAATAAAATAAGTAAATAGCTATTTTTCTTATTCTTGTCGAATGAATTTTTTTTAGCTACATTTACACCGATGAACACGCAGGAACAATTCCTCAATGTTAAGTACAATACATTCAGCCTAAATAAGCAAAACTAAGGCACATATATCTTTTTAAAGCCTTTAAAAAAATAAAATAGGTAAATAGCTATTTTTCTTATTCTTGTCGAATGAATTTTTTTTAGCTACATTTACACCGAGGAACACGCAGGAGCAATTGCCCAATGTTAAGTACAATACATTGAGCCAAAATAAGCAAAATTAAGACACCCTTATCATATCAAGACCTTTAAAAAAATAAAATAAGTAAATAGCTATTTTTTTTATTCTTGTCGAATGAATTTTTTTCAGCAACATTTAAACCGATGAACACGCAGGAGCAATTGTTTAATGTCAAGTACAATAAAATGAGTCAAAATAAGGAAAATTAAGACACCTATATCTTTTTAAAACCTTTAAAAAAATAAAATAAGTAAATAGCTATTTTTCTTATTCTTGTCGAATGAATTTTTTTTAGCTACGTTTACACCGATGAACACGCAGGAGCAATTGCTCAATGTTAATTACAATACAATGAGCCTAAATAAGCCAAATTAAGACACCCGTGTCATATCAAGACCTTTAAAAAAAAAAAAAATAAGTATATAGCTATTTTTCGTATTCTTGTCGAATGAATTTTTTGTAGCTACATTTACACCGAAGAACACGCAGGAGCAAGTGGCCAATGTTAAGTACAATACATTGAGCCAAAATAAGCAAAACTAAGACACCTATATCTTTTTAAGACCTTTAAAAAAAATAAAATAAGTAAATAGCTATTTTTCTTATTCTTGTCGAATGAATTTTTTTTAGCTACATCTACACCGATGAACACGCCGGAACAATTGCTCAATGTTAAGTACAATACATTGAGCCAAAATAAGCAAAACTAAGACACCTATATCTTTTTAAGACCTTTAAAAAAAATAAACTAAGTAAATAGCTATTTTTCTTATTCTGTCGAATGAATTTTTTTTAGCTACATTTACACCGACGAACACGCAGGAGCAATTGCCCAATGTTAAGTACAATACAATGAGTCAAAATAAGCAAAATTAAGACACCCTTATCTTATCAAGACCTTTAAAAAAAATAAAATAAGTAAATAGCTATTTTTCGTATTCTTGTCGAATGAATTTTTTGTAGCAACATTTAAACCGATGAACACGCAGGAGCAATAGTTTAATGTCAAGTACAATAAAATGAGCCAAAATAAGCAAAATTAAGACACCTATATCTTTTTAAAACCTTTAAAAAAATAAAATAAGTAAATAGCTATTTTTCTTATTCTTGTCGAATGAATTTTTTTTAGCTACATTTACACCGATGAACACGCAGGAGCAATTGCTCAATGTTAATTACAATACAATGAGCCAAAATAAGCCAAATTAAGACACCCGTGTCATATCAAGACCTTTAAAAAAAATAAAATAACTATATAGCTATTTTTCGTATTCTTGTCGAATGAATTTTTTTTAGCTACATTTACACCGATGAACACGCAGGAGCAATTGCTCAATATTAAATGCAATACATTGAGCCAAAATAAGCAAAATTAAGACACCTATATCTTTTAAAGACCTTTAAAAAAAAAAAGAAGTATATAGCTATTTTTTGTATTCTTGTCGAATGAATTTTTTGTAGCTACATTTACACCGATGAACACGCAGGAGCAATTGCTCAATGTTAATTACAACACAGTGAGCCAAAATAAGCCAAATTAAGACACCCGTGTCATATCAAGACCTTCAAAAAAAATAAAATAAGTATATAGCTATTTTTCGTATTCTTGTCGAATGAATTTTTTGTAGCTACATTTACACCGGCGAACACGCAGGAGCAAGTGGCCAATGTTTAGTACAATACAATGAGCGTAAATAAGCAAAATTAAGACACCTATATCTTTTTAAGACCGTTAAAAAAAATAAAATAAGTAAATAGCTATTTTTCTTATTCTTGTCGAATGAATTTTTTTTTAGCTACATTTACACCGATGAACACGCAGGAACAATTGCTCAATGTTAAGTACAATACATTGAGACAAAATAAGCAAAATAAAGGCACCTATATCTTTTTAAAACCTTTAAAAAAATAAAATAAGTAAATAGCTATTTTTCGTATTCTTGTCGAATGAATTTTTTGTAGCTACATTTACACCGATGAACACGCAGGAGCAATTGCTCAATGTTAAGTACTACACAATGTACCTAAACAAGTAAAACTTTGACACCTATATCTTTTTAAGACCTTTAAAAAAATAAAATAAGTAAATAGCTATTTTTCTTATTCTTGTCGAATGAATTTTTTTTAGCTACATTTACACCGATGAACACGCAGGAGCAATTGCTCAATATTAAGTACAATACATTGAGCCAAAATAAGCAAAATTAAGACACCTATACCTTTTAAAGACCTTTTAAAAAAAAAAAGAAGTATATAGTTTTTTTTTGTATTCTTGTCGAATGAATTTTTTGTAGCTACATTTACACCGATGAACACGCAGGAGCAATTGCTCAATGTTAATTACAACACAGTGAGCCAAAATAAGCCAAATTAAGACACCCGTGTCATATCAAGACCTTTAAAAAAAAAAATAAGTATATAGCTATTTTTCGTATTCTTGTCGAATGAATTTTTTGTAGCTACATTTACACCGAAGAACACGCAGGAGCAAGTGGCCAATGTTAAGTACAATACATTGAGCCAAAATAAGCAAAACTAAGACACCTATATCTTTTTAAGACCTTTAAAAAAAATAAAATAAGTAAATAGCTATTTTTCTTATTCTTGCCGAATGAATTTTTTTTAGCTACATTTACACCGATGAACACGCCGGAACAATTGCTCAATGTTAAGTACAATACATTGAGCCAAAATAAGCAAAACTAAGGCACCTATATCTTTTTAAAGCCTTTAAAAAAAATAAACTAAGTAAATAGCTATTTTTCTTATTCTGTCGAATGAATTTTTTTTAGCTACATTTACACCGATGAACACGCAGGAGCAATTGCTCAATGTTAATTACAATACAATGAGCCAAAATAAGCCAAATTAAGACACCCGTGTCATATCAAGACCTTTAAAAAAAATAAAATAACTATATAGCTATTTTTCGTATTCTTGTCGAATGAATTTTTTTTAGCTACATTTACACCGATGAACACGCAGGAGCAATTGCTCAATATTAAATGCAATACATTGAGCCAAAATAAGCAAAATTAAGACACCTATATCTTTTAAAGACCTTTAAAAAAAAAAAGAAGTATATAGCTATTTTTTGTATTCTTGTCGAATGAATTTTTTTTTAGCTACATTTACACCGATGAACACGCAGGAACAATTGCTCAATGTTAAGTACAATACATTGAGACAAAATAAGCAAAATAAAGGCACCTATATCTTTTTAAAACCTATAAAAAAATAAAATAAGTAAATAGCTATTTTTCGTATTCTTGTCGAATGAATTTTTTGTAGCTACATTTACACCGATGAACACGCAGGAGCAATTGCTCAATGTTAAGTACTACACAATGTACCTAAACAAGCAAAACTTTGACACCTATATCTTTTTAAGACCTTTAAAAAAATAAAATAAGTAAATAGCTATTTTTCTTATTCTTGTCGAATGAATTTTTTTTAGCTACATTTACACCGATGAACACGCAGGAGCAATTGCTCAATATTAAGTACAATACATTGAGCCAAAATAAGCAAAATTAAGACACCTATACCTTTTAAAGACCTTTTAAAAAAAAAAAGAAGTATATAGTTTTTTTTTTGTATTCTTGTCGAATGAATTTTTGGTAGCTACATTTACACCGATGAACACGCAGGAGCAATTGCTCAATGTTAATTACAACACAGTGAGCCAAAATAAGCCAAATTAAGACACCCGTGTCATATCAAGACCTTTAAAAAAAAAAAAAAAGTATATAGCTATTTTTCGTATTCTTGTCGAATGAATTTTTTGTAGCTACATTTACACCGAAGAACACGCAGGAGCAAGTGGCCAATGTTAAGTACAATACATTGAGCCAAAATATGCAAAACTAAGACACCTATATCTTTTTAAGACCTTTAAAAAAAATAAAATAAGTAAATAGCTATTTTTCTTATTCTTGCCGAATGAATTTTTTTTAGCTACATTTACACCGATGAACACGCCGGAACAATTGCTCAATGTTAAGTACAATACATCGAGCCAAAATAAGCAAAACTAAGGCACCTATATCTTTTTAAAGCCTTTAAAAAAAATAAACTAAGTAAATAGCTATTTTTCTTATTCTTGTCGAATGAATTTTTTTTAGCTACATTTACACCGATGAACACGCAGGAACAATTGCTCAATGTTAAGTACAAAACATTGAGACAAAATAAGCAAAATAAAGGCACCTATATCTTTTTAAAACCTTTAAAAAAAATAAACTAAGTAAATAGCTATTTTTCGTATTCTTGTCGAATGAATTTTTTGTAGCTACATTTACACCGATGAACACGCAGGAGCAATTGCTCAATGTTAAGTACTACACAATGTACCTAAACAAGCAAAACTTTGACACCTATATCTTTTTAAGACCTTTAAAAAAATAAAATAAGTAAATAGCTATTTTTCTTATTCTTGTCGAATGAATTTTTTTTAGCTACATTTACACCGATGAACACGCAGGAGCAATTGCTCAATATTAAGTACAATACATTGAGCCAAAATAAGCAAAATTAAGACACCTATACCTTTTAAAGACCTTTTAAAAAAAAAAAGAAGTATATAGTTTTTTTTTGTATTCTTGTCGAATGAATTTTCTGTAGCTACATTTACACCGATGAACACGCAGGAGCAATTGCTCAATGTTAATTACAACACAGTGAGCCAAAATAAGCCAAATTAAGACACCCGTGTCATATCAAGACCTTTAAAAAAAAAAAATAAGTATATAGCTATTTTTCGTATTCTTGTCGAATGAATTTTTTGTAGCTACATTTACACCGAAGAACACGCAGGAGCAAGTGGCCAATGTTAAGTACAATACATTGAGCCAAAATAAGCCAAATTAAGACACCCGTGTCATATCAAGACCTTTAAAAAAAATAAAATAACTATATAGCTATTTTTCGTATTCTTGTCGAATGAATTTTTTTTAGCTACATTTACACCGATGAACACGCAGGAGCAATTGCTCAATATTAAATGCAATACATTGAGCCAAAATAAGCAAAATTAAGACACCTATATCTTTTAAAGACCTTTAAAAAAAAAAAGAAGTATATAGCTATTTTTTGTATTCTTGTCGAATGAATTTTTTGTAGCTACATTTACACCGATGAACACGCAGGAGCAATTGCTCAATGTTAATTACAACACAGTGAGCCAAAATAAGCCAAATTAAGACACCCGTGTCATATCAAGACCTTCAAAAAAAATAAAATAAGTATATAGCTATTTTTCGTATTCTTGTCGAATGAATTTTTTGTAGCTACATTTACACCGGCGAACACGCAGGAGCAAGTGGCCAATGTTTAGTACAATACAATGAGCGTAAATAAGCAAAATTAAGACACCTATATCTTTTTAAGACCGTTAAAAAAAATAAAATAAGTAAATAGCTATTTTTCTTATTCTTGTCGAATGAATTTTTTTTTAGCTACATTTACACCGATGAACACGCAGGAACAATTGCTCAATGTTAAGTACAATACATTGAGACAAAATAAGCAAAATAAAGGCACCTATATCTTTTTAAAACCTTTAAAAAAATAAAATAAGTAAATAGCTATTTTTCGTATTCTTGTCGAATGAATTTTTTGTAGCTACATTTACACCGATGAACACGCAGGAGCAATTGCTCAATGTTAAGTACTACACAATGTACCTAAACAAGTAAAACTTTGACACCTATATCTTTTTAAGACCTTTAAAAAAATAAAATAAGTAAATAGCTATTTTTCTTATTCTTGTCGAATGAATTTTTTTTAGCTACATTTACACCGATGAACACGCAGGAGCAATTGCTCAATATTAAGTACAATACATTGAGCCAAAATAAGCAAAATTAAGACACCTATACCTTTTAAAGACCTTTTAAAAAAAAAAAGAAGTATATAGTTTTTTTTTGTATTCTTGTCGAATGAATTTTTTGTAGCTACATTTACACCGATGAACACGCAGGAGCAATTGCTCAATGTTAATTACAACACAGTGAGCCAAAATAAGCCAAATTAAGACACCCGTGTCATATCAAGACCTTTAAAAAAAAAAATAAGTATATAGCTATTTTTCGTATTCTTGTCGAATGAATTTTTTGTAGCTACATTTACACCGAAGAACACGCAGGAGCAAGTGGCCAATGTTAAGTACAATACATTGAGCCAAAATAAGCAAAACTAAGACACCTATATCTTTTTAAGACCTTTAAAAAAAATAAAATAAGTAAATAGCTATTTTTCTTATTCTTGCCGAATGAATTTTTTTTAGCTACATTTACACCGATGAACACGCCGGAACAATTGCTCAATGTTAAGTACAATACATTGAGCCAAAATAAGCAAAACTAAGGCACCTATATCTTTTTAAAGCCTTTAAAAAAAATAAACTAAGTAAATAGCTATTTTTCTTATTCTGTCGAATGAATTTTTTTTAGCTACATTTACACCGATGAACACGCAGGAGCAATTGCTCAATGTTAATTACAATACAATGAGCCAAAATAAGCCAAATTAAGACACCCGTGTCATATCAAGACCTTTAAAAAAAATAAAATAACTATATAGCTATTTTTCGTATTCTTGTCGAATGAATTTTTTTTAGCTACATTTACACCGATGAACACGCAGGAGCAATTGCTCAATATTAAATGCAATACATTGAGCCAAAATAAGCAAAATTAAGACACCTATATCTTTTAAAGACCTTTAAAAAAAAAAAGAAGTATATAGCTATTTTTTGTATTCTTGTCGAATGAATTTTTTTTTAGCTACATTTACACCGATGAACACGCAGGAACAATTGCTCAATGTTAAGTACAATACATTGAGACAAAATAAGCAAAATAAAGGCACCTATATCTTTTTAAAACCTATAAAAAAATAAAATAAGTAAATAGCTATTTTTCGTATTCTTGTCGAATGAATTTTTTGTAGCTACATTTACACCGATGAACACGCAGGAGCAATTGCTCAATGTTAAGTACTACACAATGTACCTAAACAAGCAAAACTTTGACACCTATATCTTTTTAAGACCTTTAAAAAAATAAAATAAGTAAATAGCTATTTTTCTTATTCTTGTCGAATGAATTTTTTTTAGCTACATTTACACCGATGAACACGCAGGAGCAATTGCTCAATATTAAGTACAATACATTGAGCCAAAATAAGCAAAATTAAGACACCTATACCTTTTAAAGACCTTTTAAAAAAAAAAAGAAGTATATAGTTTTTTTTTTGTATTCTTGTCGAATGAATTTTTGGTAGCTACATTTACACCGATGAACACGCAGGAGCAATTGCTCAATGTTAATTACAACACAGTGAGCCAAAATAAGCCAAATTAAGACACCCGTGTCATATCAAGACCTTTAAAAAAAAAAAAAAGTATATAGCTATTTTTCGTATTCTTGTCGAATGAATTTTTTGTAGCTACATTTACACCGAAGAACACGCAGGAGCAAGTGGCCAATGTTAAGTACAATACATTGAGCCAAAATATGCAAAACTAAGACACCTATATCTTTTTAAGACCTTTAAAAAAAATAAAATAAGTAAATAGCTATTTTTCTTATTCTTGCCGAATGAATTTTTTTTAGCTACATTTACACCGATGAACACGCCGGAACAATTGCTCAATGTTAAGTACAATACATCGAGCCAAAATAAGCAAAACTAAGGCACCTATATCTTTTTAAAGCCTTTAAAAAAAATAAACTAAGTAAATAGCTATTTTTCTTATTCTTGTCGAATGAATTTTTTTTAGCTACATTTACACCGATGAACACGCAGGAACAATTGCTCAATGTTAAGTACAAAACATTGAGACAAAATAAGCAAAATAAAGGCACCTATATCTTTTTAAAACCTTTAAAAAAAATAAACTAAGTAAATAGCTATTTTTCGTATTCTTGTCGAATGAATTTTTTGTAGCTACATTTACACCGATGAACACGCAGGAGCAATTGCTCAATGTTAAGTACTACACAATGTACCTAAACAAGCAAAACTTTGACACCTATATCTTTTTAAGACCTTTAAAAAAATAAAATAAGTAAATAGCTATTTTTCTTATTCTTGTCGAATGAATTTTTTTTAGCTACATTTACACCGATGAACACGCAGGAGCAATTGCTCAATATTAAGTACAATACATTGAGCCAAAATAAGCAAAATTAAGACACCTATACCTTTTAAAGACCTTTTAAAAAAAAAAAGAAGTATATAGTTTTTTTTTGTATTCTTGTCGAATGAATTTTCTGTAGCTACATTTACACCGATGAACACGCAGGAGCAATTGCTCAATGTTAATTACAACACAGTGAGCCAAAATAAGCCAAATTAAGACACCCGTGTCATATCAAGACCTTTAAAAAAAAAAAATAAGTATATAGCTATTTTTCGTATTCTTGTCGAATGAATTTTTTGTAGCTACATTTACACCGAAGAACACGCAGGAGCAAGTGGCCAATGTTAAGTACAATACATTGAGCCAAAATAAGCAAAACTAAGACACCTATATCTTTTTAAGACCTTTAAAAAAAATAAAATAAGTAAATAGCTATTTTTCTTATTCTTGCCGAATGAATTTTTTTTAGCTACATTTACACCGATGAACACGCCGGAATAATTGCTCAATGTTAAGTACAATACATTGAGCCAAAATAAGCAAAACTAAGGCACCTATATCTTTTTAAAGCCTTTAAAAAAAATAAACTAAGTAAATAGCTATTTTTCTTATTCTTGTCGAATGAATTTTTTTTAGCTACATTTACACCGATGAACACGCAGGAACAATTGCTCAATGTTAAGTACAATACATTGAGACAAAATAAGCAAAATAAAGGCACCTATATCTTTTTAAAACCTTTAAAAAAAATAAAATAAGTAAATAGCTATTTTTCGTATTCTTGTCGAATGAATTTTTTGTAGCTACATTTACACCGATGAACACGCAGGAGCAATTGCTCAATGTTAAGTACTACACAATGTACCTAAACAAGCAAAACTTTGACACCTATATCTTTTTAAGACCTTTAAAAAAATAAAATAAGTAAATAGCTATTTTTCTTATTCTTGTCGAATGAATTTTTTTTAGCTACATTTACACCGATGAACACGCAGGAGCAATTGCTCAATATTAAGTACAATACATTGAGCCAAAATAAGCAAAATTAAGACACCTATACCTTTTAAAGACCTTTTAAAAAAAAAAGAAGTATATAGTTTTTTTTTGTATTCTTGTCGAATGAATTTTTTGTAGCTACATTTACACCGATGAACACGCAGGAGCAATTGCTCAATGTTAATTACAACACAGTGAGCCAAAATAAGCCAAATTAAGACACCCGTGTCATATCAAGACCTTTAAAAAAAAAAAATAAGTATATAGCTATTTTTCGTATTCTTGTCGAATGAATTTTTTGTAGCTACATTTACACCGAAGAACACGCAGGAGCAAGTGGCCAATGTTAAGTACAATACATTGAGCCAAAATAAGCAAAACTAAGACACCTATATCTTTTTAAGACCTTTAAAAAAAATAAAATAAGTAAATAGCTATTTTTCTTATTCTTGCCGAATGAATTTTTTTTAGCAACATTTAAACCGATGAATACGCCGGAAATATTGCTCAATGTTAAGTACAATACATTGAGCCAAAATAAGCAAAACTAAGGCACCTATATCTTTTTAAAGCCTTTAAAAAAATAAAATAAGTAAATAGCTATTTTTCTTATTCTTGTCGAATGAATTTTTTTTAGCTACATTTACACCGATGAACACGCAGGAGCAATTGCTCAATGTTAATTACAATACAATGAGCCAAAATAAGCCAAATTAAGACACCCGTGTCATATCAAGACCTTTAAAAAAAATAAAATAACTATATAGCTATTTTTCGTATTCTTGTCGAATGAATTTTTTTTAGCTACATTTACACCGATGAACACGCAGGAGCAATTGCTCAATATTAAATACAATACATTGAGCCAAAATAAGCAAAATTAAGACACCTATATCTTTTAAAGACCTTTAAAAAAAAAAAAAAGAAGTATTTAGCTATTTTTTGTATTCTTGTCGAATGAATTTTTTGTAGCTACATTTACACCGATGAACACGCAGGAGCAATTGCTCAATGTTAATTACAACACAATGATCCAAAATAAGCCAAATTAAGACACCCGTGTCATATCAAGACCTTCAAAAAAAAAAAAAAATAAGTATATAGCTATTTTTCGTATTCTTGTCGAATGAATTTTTTGTAGCTACATTTACACCGGCGAACACGCAGGAGCAAGTGGCCAATGTTTAGTACAATACAATGAGCGTAAATAAGCAAAATTAAGACACCTATATCTTTTTAAGACCTTTAAAAAAAATAAAATAAGTAAATAGCTATTTTTCTTATTCTTGTCGAATGAATTTTTTTTAGCTACATTTACACCGATGAACACGCAGGAACAATTGCTCAATGTTATGTACAATACATTGAGACAAAATAAGCAAAATTAAGGCACCTATATCTTTTTAAAACCTTTAAAAAAAATAAAATAAGTAAATAGCTATTTTTCTTATTCTTGTCGAATGAATTTTTTTTAGCTACATTTACACCGATGAACACGCAGGAGCAATTGCTCAATATTAAATACAATACATTGAGCCAAAATAAGCAAAATTAAGTCACCTATATCTTTTAAAGACCTTTAAAAAAAAAAAGAAGTATATAGCTATTTTTTGTATTCTTGTCAAATGAATTTTTTGTAGCTACATTTACACCGATGAACACGCAGGAGCAATTGCTCAATGTTAATTACAACACAGTGAGCCAAAATAAGCCAAATTAAGTCACCAGTGTCATATCATGACCTTTAAAAAAAAAAAATAAGTATATAGCTATTTTTCGTATTCTTGTCGAATGAATTTTTTGTAGCTACATTTACACCGAAGAACACGCAGGAGCAAGTGGCCAATGTTAAGTACAATACATTGAGCCAAAATAAGCAAAACTAAGACACCTATATCTTTTTAAGACCTTTAAAAAAAATAAAATAAGTAAATAGCTATTTTTCTTATTCTTGTCGAATGAATTTTTTTTAGCTACATTTACACCGATGAACACGCAGGAACAATTCCTCAATGTTAAGTACAATACATTCAGCCTAAATAAGCAAAACTAAGGCACATATATCTTTTTAAAGCCTTTAAAAAAATAAAATAGGTAAATAGCTATTTTTCTTATTCTTGTCGAATGAATTTTTTTTAGCTACATTTACACCGAGGAACACGCAGGAGCAATTGCCCAATGTTAAGTACAATACAATGAGCCAAAATAAGCAAAATTAAGACACCCTTATCATATCAAGACCTTTAAAAAAATAAAATAAGTAAATAGCTATTTTTTTTATTCTTGTCGAATGAATTTTTTTCAGCAACATTTAAACCGATGAACACGCAGGAGCAATTGTTTAATGTCAAGTACAATAAAATGAGTCAAAATAAGGAAAGTTAAGACACCTATATCTTTTTAAAACCTTTAAAAAAATAAAATAAGTAAATAGCTATTTTTCTTATTCTTGTCGAATGAATTTTTTTTAGCTACGTTTACACCGATGAACACGCAGGAGCAATTGCTCAATGTTAATTACAATACAATGAGCCTAAATAAGCCAAATTAAGACACCCGTGTCATATCAAGACCTTTAAAAAAAAAAAAATAAGTATATAGCTATTTTTCGTATTCTTGTCGAATGAATTTTTTGTAGCTACATTTACACCGAAGAACACGCAGGAGCAAGTGGCCAATGTTAAGTACAATACATTGAGCCAAAATAAGCAAAACTAAGACACCTATATCTTTTTAAGACCTTTAAAAAAAATAAAATAAGTAAATAGCTATTTTTCTTATTCTTGTCGAATGAATTTTTTTTAGCTACATCTACACCGATGAACACGCCGGAACAATTGCTCAATGTTAAGTACAATACATTGAGCCAAAATAAGCAAAACTAAGGCACCTATATCTTTTTAAAGCCTTTAAAAAAAATAAACTAAGTAAATAGCTATTTTTCTTATTCTGTCGAATGAATTTTTTTTAGCTACATTTACACCGACGAACACGCAGGAGCAATTGCCCAATGTTAAGTACAATACAATGAGTCAAAATAAGCAAAATTAAGACACCCTTATCTTATCAAGACCTTTAAAAAAATTAAAATAAGTAAATAGCAATTTTTCGTATTCTTGTCGAATGAATTTTTTGTAGCAACATTTAAACCGATGAACACGCAGGAGCAATAGTTTAATGTCAAGTACAATAAAATGAGCCAAAATAAGCAAAATTAAGACACCTATATCTTTTTAAAACCTTTAAAAAAATAAAATAAGTAAATAGCTATTTTTCTTATTCTTGTCGAATGAATTTTTTTTAGCTACATTTACACCGATGAACACGCAGGAGCAATTGCTCAATGTTAATTACAATACAATGAGCCAAAATAAGCCAAATTAAGACACCCGTGTCATATCAAGACCTTTAAAAAAAATAAAATAACTATATAGCTATTTTTCGTATTCTTGTCGAATGAATTTTTTTTAGCTACATTTACACCGATGAACACGCAGGAGCAATTGCTCAATATTAAATGCAATACATTGAGCCAAAATAAGCAAAATTAAGACACCTATATCTTTTAAAGACCTTTAAAAAAAAAAAGAAGTATATAGCTATTTTTTGTATTCTTGTCGAATGAATTTTTTGTAGCTACATTTACACCGATGAACACGCAGGAGCAATTGCTCAATGTTAATTACAACACAGTGAGCCAAAATAAGCCAAATTAAGACACCCGTGTCATATCAAGACCTTCAAAAAAAAAAAAATAAGTATATAGCTATTTTTCGTATTCTTGTCGAATGAATTTTTTGTAGCTACATTTACACCGGCGAACACGCAGGAGCAAGTGGCCAATGTTTAGTACAATACAATGAGCGTAAATAAGCAAAATTAAGACACCTATATCTTTTTAAGACCGTTAAAAAAAATAAAATAAGTAAATAGCTATTTTTCTTATTCTTGTCGAATGAATTTTTTTTTAGCTACATTTACACCAATGAACACGCAGGAACAATTGCTCAATGTTAAGTACAATACATTGAGACAAAATAAGCAAAATAAAGGCACCTATATCTTTTTAAAACCTTTAAAAAAATAAAATAAGTAAATAGCTATTTTTCGTATTCTTGTCGAATGAATTTTTTGTAGCTACATTTACACCGATGAACACGCAGGAGCAATTGCTCAATGTTAAGTACTACACAATGTACCTAAACAAGTAAAACTTTGACACCTATATCTTTTTAAGACCTTTAAAAAAATAAAATAAGTAAATAGCTATTTTTCTTATTCTTGTCGAATGAATTTTTTTTAGCTACATTTACACCGATGAACACGCAGGAGCAATTGCTCAATATTAAGTACAATACATTGAGCCAAAATAAGCAAAATTAAGACACCTATACCTTTTAAAGACCTTTTAAAAAAAAAAAGAAGTATATAGTTTTTTTTTGTATTCTTGTCGAATGAATTTTTTGTAGCTACATTTACACCGATGAACACGCAGGAGCAATTGCTCAATGTTAATTACAACACAGTGAGCCAAAATAAGCCAAATTAAGACACCCGTGTCATATCAAGACCTTTAAAAAAAAAAATAAGTATATAGCTATTTTTCGTATTCTTGTCGAATGAATTTTTTGTAGCTACATTTACACCGAAGAACACGCAGGAGCAAGTGGCCAATGTTAAGTACAATACATTGAGCCAAAATAAGCAAAACTAAGACACCTATATCTTTTTAAGACCTTTAAAAAAAATAAAATAAGTAAATAGCTATTTTTCTTATTCTTGCCGAATGAATTTTTTTTAGCTACATTTACACCGATGAACACGCCGGAACAATTGCTCAATGTTAAGTACAATACATTGAGCCAAAATAAGCAAAACTAAGGCACCTATATCTTTTTAAAGCCTTTAAAAAAAATAAACTAAGTAAATAGCTATTTTTCTTATTCTGTCGAATGAATTTTTTTTAGCTACATTTACACCGACGAACACGCAGGAGCAATTGCCCAATGTTAAGTACAATACAATGAGTCAAAATAAGCAAAATTAAGACACCCTTATCTTATCAAGACCTTTAAAAAAAATAAAATAAGTAAATAGCTATTTTTCGTATTCTTGTCGAATGAATTTTTTGTAGCAACATTTAAACCGATGAACACGCAGGAGCAATAGTTTAATGTCAAGTACAATAAAATGAGCCAAAATAAGCAAAATTAAGACACCTATATCTTTTTAAAACCTTTAAAAAAATAAAATAAGTAAATAGCTATTTTTCTTATTCTTGTCGAATGAATTTTTTTTAGCTACATTTACACCGATGAACACGCAGGAGCAATTGCTCAATGTTAATTACAATACAATGAGCCAAAATAAGCCAAATTAAGACACCCGTGTCATATCAAGACCTTTAAAAAAAATAAAATAACTATATAGCTATTTTTCGTATTCTTGTCGAATGAATTTTTTTTAGCTACATTTACACCGATGAACACGCAGGAGCAATTGCTCAATATTAAATGCAATACATTGAGCCAAAATAAGCAAAATTAAGACACCTATATCTTTTAAAGACCTTTAAAAAAAAAAAGAAGTATATAGCTATTTTTTGTATTCTTGTCGAATGAATTTTTTGTAGCTACATTTACACCGATGAACACGCAGGAGCAATTGCTCAATGTTAATTACAACACAGTGAGCCAAAATAAGCCAAATTAAGACACCCGTGTCATATCAAGACCTTCAAAAAAAAAAAAATAAGTATATAGCTATTTTTCGTATTCTTGTCGAATGAATTTTTTGTAGCTACATTTACACCGGCGAACACGCAGGAGCAAGTGGCCAATGTTTAGTACAATACAATGAGCGTAAATAAGCAAAATTAAGACACCTTTATCTTTTTAAGACCGTTAAAAAAAATAAAATAAGTAAATAGCTATTTTTCTTATTCTTGTCGAATGAATTTTTTTTTAGCTACATTTACACCGATGAACACGCAGGAACAATTGCTCAATGTTAAGTACAATACATTGAGACAAAATAAGCAAAATAAAGGCACCTATATCTTTTTAAAACCTTTAAAAAAATAAAATAAGTAAATAGCTATTTTTCGTATTCTTGTCGAATGAATTTTTTGTAGCTACATTTACACCGATGAACACGCAGGAGCAATTGCTCAATGTTAAGTACTACACAATGTACCTAAACAAGTAAAACTTTGACACCTATATCTTTTTAAGACCTTTAAAAAAATAAAATAAGTAAATAGCTATTTTTCTTATTCTTGTCGAATGAATTTTTTTTAGCTACATTTACACCGATGAACACGCAGGAGCAATTGCTCAATATTAAGTACAATACATTGAGCCAAAATAAGCAAAATTAAGACACCTATACCTTTTAAAGACCTTTTAAAAAAAAAAAGAAGTATATAGTTTTTTTTTGTATTCTTGTCGAATGAATTTTTTGTAGCTACATTTACACCGATGAACACGCAGGAGCAATTGCTCAATGTTAATTACAACACAGTGAGCCAAAATAAGCCAAATTAAGACACCCGTGTCATATCAAGACCTTTAAAAAAAAAAAATAAGTATATAGCTATTTTTCGTATTCTTGTCGAATGAATTTTTTGTAGCTACATTTACACCGAAGAACACGCAGGAGCAAGTGGCCAATGTTAAGTACAATACATTGAGCCAAAATAAGCAAAACTAAGACACCTATATCTTTTTAAGACCTTTAAAAAAAATAAAATAAGTAAATAGCTATTTTTCTTATTCTTGCCGAATGAATTTTTTTTAGCTACATTTACACCGATGAACACGCCGGAACAATTGCTCAATGTTAAGTACAATACATTGAGCCAAAATAAGCAAAACTAAGGCACCTATATCTTTTTAAAGCCTTTAAAAAAAATAAACTAAGTAAATAGCTATTTTTCTTATTCTGTCGAATGAATTTTTTTTAGCTACATTTACACCGACGAACACGCAGGAGCAATTGCCCAATGTTAAGAACAATACAATGAGTCAAAATAAGCAAAATTAAGACACCCTTATCTTATCAAGACCTTTAAAAAAAATAAAATAAGTAAATAGCTATTTTTCGTATTCTTGTCGAATGAATTTTTTGTAGCAACATTTAAACCGATGAACACGCAGGAGCAATAGTTTAATGTCAAGTACAATAAAATGAGCCAAAATAAGCAAAATTAAGACACCTATATCTTTTTAAAACCTTTAAAAAAATAAAATAAGTAAATAGCTATTTTTCTTATTCTTGTCGAATGAATTTTTTTTAGCTACATTTACACCGATGAACACGCAGGAGCAATTGCTCAATGTTAATTACAATACAATGAGCCAAAATAAGCCAAATTAAGACACCTGTGTCATATCAAGACCTTTAAAAAAAATAAAATAACTATATAGCTATTTTTCGTATTCTTGTCGAATGAATTTTTTTTAGCTACATTTACACCGATGAACACGCAGGAGCAATTGCTCAATATTAAATGCAATACATTGAGCCAAAATAAGCAAAATTAAGACACCTATATCTTTTAAAGACCTTTAAAAAAAAAAAGAAGTATATAGCTATTTTTTGTATTCTTGTCGAATGAATTTTTTGTAGCTACATTTACACCGATGAACACGCAGGAGCAATTGCTCAATGTTAATTACAACACAGTGAGCCAAAATAAGCCAAATTAAGACACCCGTGTCATATCAAGACCTTCAAAAAAAAAAAAATAAGTATATAGCTATTTTTCGTATTCTTGTCGAATGAATTTTTTGTAGCTACATTTACACCGGCGAACACGCAGGAGCAAGTGGCCAATGTTTAGTACAATACAATGAGCGTAAATAAGCAAAATTAAGACACCTATATCTTTTTAAGACCGTTAAAAAAAATAAAATAAGTAAATAGCTATTTTTCTTATTCTTGTCGAATGAATTTTTTTTTAGCTACATTTACACCGATGAACACGCAGGAACAATTGCTCAATGTTAAGTACAATACATTGAGACAAAATAAGCAAAATAAAGGCACCTATATCTTTTTAAAACCTTTAAAAAAATAAAATAAGTAAATAGCTATTTTTCGTATTCTTGTCGAATGAATTTTTTGTAGCTACATTTACACCGATGAACACGCAGGAGCAATTGCTCAATGTTAAGTACTACACAATGTACCTAAACAAGTAAAACTTTGACACCTATATCTTTTTAAGACCTTTAAAAAAATAAAATAAGTAAATAGCTATTTTTCTTATTCTTGTCGAATGAATTTTTTTTAGCTACATTTACACCGATGAACACGCAGGAGCAATTGCTCAATATTAAGTACAATACATTGAGCCAAAATAAGCAAAATTAAGACACCTATACCTTTTAAAGACCTTTTAAAAAAAAAAAGAAGTATATAGTTTTTTTTTGTATTCTTGTCGAATGAATTTTTTGTAGCTACATTTACACCGATGAACACGCAGGAGCAATTGCTCAATGTTAATTACAACACAGTGAGCCAAAATAAGCCAAATTAAGACACCCGTGTCATATCAAGACCTTTAAAAAAAAAAAATAAGTATATAGCTATTTTTCGTATTCTTGTCGAATGAATTTTTTGTAGCTACATTTACACCGAAGAACACGCAGGAGCAAGTGGCCAATGTTAAGTACAATACATTGAGCCAAAATAAGCAAAACTAAGACACCTATATCTTTTTAAGACCTTTAAAAAAAATAAAATAAGTAAATAGCTATTTTTCTTATTCTTGCCGAATGAATTTTTTTTAGCTACATTTACACCGATGAACACGCCGGAACAATTGCCCAATGTTAAGTACAATACATTGAGCCAAAATAAGCAAAACTAAGGCACCTATATCTTTTTAAAGCCTTTAAAAAAAATAAACTAAGTAAATAGCTATTTTTCTTATTCTTGTCGAATGAATTTTTTTTAGCTACATTTACACCGATGAACACGCAGGAACAATTGCTCAATGTTAAGTACAATACATTGAGACAAAATAAGCAAAATAAAGGCACCTATATCTTTTTAAAACCTTTAAAAAAAATAAAATAAGTAAATAGCTATTTTTCGTATTCTTGTCGAATGAATTTTTTGTAGCTACATTTACACCGATGAACACGCAGGAGCAATTGCTCAATGTTAAGTACTACACAATGTACCTAAACAAGCAAAACTTTGACACCTATATCTTTTTAAGACCTTTAAAAAAATAAAATAAGTAAATAGCTATTTTTCTTATTCTTGTCGAATGAATTTTTTTTAGCTACATTTACACCGATGAACACGCAGGAGCAATTGCTCAATATTAAGTACAATACATTGAGCCAAAATAAGCAAAATTAAGACACCTATACCTTTTAAAGACCTTTTAAAAAAAAAAGAAGTATATAGTTTTTTTTTGTATTCTTGTCGAATGAATTTTTTTTAGCTACATTTACACCGATGAACACGCAGGAGCAATTGCCCAATGTTAAGTACAATACAATGAGCCAAAATAAGCAAAATTAAGACACCCTTATCATATCAAGACCTTTAAAAAAAAAAAAATAAGTAAATAGCTATTTTTTTTATTCTTGTCGAATGAATTTTTTTTAGCAACATTTAAACCGATGAACACGCAGGAGCAATTGTTTAATGTCAAGTACAATAAAATGAGCCAAAATAAGCAAAATTATGACACCTATATCTTTTTAAAACCTTTAAAAAAATAAAATAAGTAAATAGCTATTTTTCTTATTCTTGTCGAATGAATTTTTTTTAGCTACATTTACACCGATGAACACGCAGGAGCAATTGCTCAATGTTAATTACAATACAATGAGCCAAAATAAGCCAAATTAAGACACCCGTGTCATATCAAGACCTTTAAAAAAAATAAAATAACTATATAGCTATTTTTCGTATTCTTGTCGAATGAATTTTTTTTAGCTACATTTACACCGATGAACACGCAGGAGCAATTGCTCAATATTAAATACAATACATTGAGCCAAAATAAGCAAAATTAAGACACCTATATCTTTTAAAGACCTTTAAAAAAAAAAAAAAAGTATATAGCTATTTTTTGTATTCTTGTCGAATGAATTTTTTGTAGCTACATTTACACCGATGAACACGCAGGAGCAATTGCTCAATGTTAATTACAACACAATGATCCAAAATAAGCCAAATTAAGACACCCGTGTCATATCAAGACCTTCAAAAAAAAAAAAAAAATAAGTATATAGCTATTTTTCGTATTCTTGTCGAATGAATTTTTTGTAGCTACATTTACACCGGCGAACACGCAGGAGCAAGTGGCCAATGTTTAGTACAATACAATGAGCGTAAATAAGCAAAATTAAGACACCTATATCTTTTTAAGACCTTTAAAAAAAATAAAATAAGTAAATAGCTATTTTTCTTATTCTTGTCGAATGAATTTTTTTTAGCTACATTTACACCGATGAACACGCAGGAACAATTGCTCAATGTTATGTACAATACATTGAGACAAAATAAGCAAAATTAAGGCACCTATATCTTTTTAAAACCTTTAAAAAAAATAAAATAAGTAAATAGCTATTTTTCTTATTCTTGTCGAATGAATTTTTTTTAGCTACATTTACACCGATGAACACGCAGGAGCAATTGCTCAATGTTAATTACAATACAATGAGCCAAAATAAGCCAAATTAAGACACCCGTGTCATATCAAGACCTTAAAAAAAATAAAATAAGTATATAGCTATTTTTCGTATTCTTGTCGAATGAATTTTGTTTAGCTACATTTACTCCGATGAACACGCAGGAGCAATTGCTCAATGTTAAGTACAGTACAATGAGTCAAAATAAGCAAAATTAAGACACGCATATCATTTCAAGACCATTAAAAAAAATAAAATATGTATATAGTTATTTTTCGTATTCTTGTCGAATGAATTTTTTGTAGCTACATTTACACCGATGAACACGCAGGAGCAATTGCTCAATGTTAAGTACTACACAATGTACCTAAACAAGCAAAATTATGACACCTATATCTTTTTAAGACCTTTGAAAAAATAAAATAAGTAAATAGCAATTTTTCTTATTCTTGTCGAATGAATTTTTTTTAGCTACATTTACACCGATGAACACGCAGGAGCAATTGCTCAATATTAAATACAATACATTGAGCCAAAATAAGCAAAATTAAGACACCTATATCTTTCAAAGACCTTTAAAAAAAAAAGAAGTATATAGCTATTTTTTGTATTCTTGTCGAATGAATTTTTTGTAGCTACATTTACACCGATGAACACGCAGGAGCAATTGCTCAATGTGAATTACAACACATCGAGCCAAAATAAGCCAAATTAAGACACCCTTCTCATATCAAGACCTTTAAAAAAAAAAAATAAGTATATAGCAATTTTTCGTATTCTTGTCGAATGAATTTTTTGTAGCTACATTTACACCGAAGAACACGCAGGAGCAAGTGGCGAATGTTAAGTACAATACATTGAGCCAAAATAAGCAAAACCAAGACACCTACATCTTTTTAAGACCTTTAAAAAAAAAAATAAGTAAATAGCTATTTTTCTTATTCTTGTCGAATGAATTTTTTTTAGCTACATTTACACCGATGAACACGCAGGAACAATTGCTCAATGTTAAGTACAATACATTCAGCCAAAATAAGCAAAACTAAGGCACATATATCTTTTTAAAGCCTTTAAAAAAAATAAAATAGGTAAATAGCTATTTTTCTTATTCTTGTCGAATGAATTTTTTTTAGCTATATTTACACCGATGAACACGCAGGAGCAATTGCCCAATGTTAAGTACAATACAATGAGCCAAAATAAGCAAAATTAAGACACCCTTATCATATCAAGACCTTTAAAAAAATAAAATAAGTAAATAGCTATTTTTCTTATTCTTGTCGAATGAATTTTTTTTAGCTAACATTTACACCGATGAACACGCAGGAGCAATTGCTCAATGTAATTACAATACAATGAGCCAAAATAAGCCAAATTAAGACACCCTTGTCATATCAAGACCTTTAAAAAAAATAAAATAACTATATAGCTATTTTTCGTATTCTTGTCGAATGAATTTTGTTTAGCTACATTTACTCCGATGAACACGCAGGAGCAATTGCTCAATGTTGAGTGCAATACAATGAGCCAAAATAAGCAAAATTTAGACACCTTTATCTTTTTATGACCTTTAAAAAAAATAAAATAAGTATAGAGCTATTTTTCTTATTCTTGTCGAATGAATTTTTTTTAGCTACATTTACACCGATGAACACGCAGGAGCAATTGCTCAATGTTAACTACAATACATTGAGCCAAAATAAGCCAAATTAAGACACCCGTGTCATATCAAGACCTTTAAAAAAAATAAAATAACTATATAGCTATTTTTCGTATTCTTGTCGAATGAATTTTGTTTAGCTACATTTACTCCGATGAACACGCAGGAGCAATTGCTCAATGTTGAGTGCAATACAATGAGCCAAAATAAACAAAATTTAGACACCCTTATCATATCAAGACCTTTAAAAAAAAAAATATAAGTAAATAGCAATTTTTTTTATTCTTGTCGAATGAATTTTTTTTAGCAACATTTAAACCGATGAATACGCAGGAGCAATTGCTCAATGTCAAGTACAATACAATGAGCCAAAATAAGCAAAATTAAGACACCTATATCTTTTTAAAACCTTTAAAAAAAAATAAGTAAATAGCTATTTGTCTTATTCTTGTCGAATGAATTTTTTAGCTACATTTACACCGATGAACACGCAGGAGCAATTGCTCAATGTTAATTACAATACAGTGAGCCAAAATAAGCAAAATTGAGACACCTATATCTTTTTAAGACCTTTAAAAAAAATAAAATAAGTAAATAGCTATTTTTCTTATTCTTGTCGAATGAATTTTTTTTAGCTACATTTACACCGATGAACACGCAGGAGCAATTGCTCAATGTTAAGTACAATACAGTGAGCCAAAATAAGCAAAATTAAGACACTCATATCATATCAAGACCTTTAAAAAAAAAAATAAGTATATAGCTATTTTTCGTATTCTTGTCGAATGAATTTTTCGTAGCTACATTTACACCGATGAACACAATGGAGCAATTGCCTAATGTTAGATACAGTACAGTGAGCCAAAATAAGCAATATTAAGACACCCATATCTTTTCAAGACCTTTAAAAAAAATAAAATAAGTAAATAGCTATTTTTCGTATTCTTGTCGTATGAATTTTTTTAAGCTACATTTACACCGATGAACACGCAGGAGCAATTGCTCAATATTAAATACAATACATTGAGCCAAAATAAGCAAAATTAAGACACCAATATCTTTTAAAGACCTTTAAAAAAAAAAAAAAGTATATAGCTATTTTTTGTATTCTTGTCGAATGAATTTTTTGTAGCTACATTTACACCGATGAACACGCAGGAGCAATTGCTCAATGTTAATTACAACACAGTGAGCCATAATAAGCCAAATTAAGACACCCTTGTCATATCAAGACCTTTAAAAAAAAAAAATAAGTATATAGCTATTTTTCGTATTCTTGTCGAATGAATTTTTTGTAGCTACATTTACACCGAAGAACACGCAGGAGCAAGTGGCCAATGTTAAGTACAATACATTGAGCCAAAATAAGCAAAACTAAGACACCTGTATCTTTTTAAGACCTTTAAAAAAATTAAATAAGTAAATAGCTATTTTTCTTATTCTTGTCGAATGAATTTTTGTAGCTACATTTACACCGATGAACACGCAGGAACAATTGCTCAATGTTAAGTACAATACATTCAGCCAAAATAAGCAAAACTAAGGCACATATATCTTTTTAAAGCCTTTAAAAAAAATAAAATAGGTAAATAGCTATTTTTCTTATTCTTGTCGAATGAATTTTTTTTAGCTATATTTACACCGATGAACACGCAGGAGCAATTGCCCAATGTTAAGTACAATACAATGAGCCAAAATAAGCAAAATTAAGACACCCTTGTCATATCAAGACCTTTAAAAAAAATAAAATAACTATATAGCTATTTTTCGTATTCTTGTCGAATGAATTTTGTTTAGCTACATTTACTCCGATGAACACGCAGGAGCAATTGCTCAATGTTGAGTGCAATACAATGAGCCAAAATAAGCAAAATTTAGACACCTTTATCTTTTTATGACCTTTAAAAAAAATAAAATAAGTATAGAGCTATTTTTCTTATTCTTGTCGAATGAATTTTTTTTAGCTACATTTACACCGATGAACACGCAGGAGCAATTGCTCAATGTTAACTACAATACATTGAGCCAAAATAAGCCAAATTAAGACACCCGTGTCATATCAAGACCTTTAAAAAAAATAAAATAACTATATAGCTATTTTTCGTATTCTTGTCGAATGAATTTTGTTTAGCTACATTTACTCCGATGAACACGCAGGAGCAATTGCTCAATGTTGAGTGCAATACAATGAGCCAAAATAAACAAAATTTAGACACCCTTATCATATCAAGACCTTTAAAAAAAAAAATATAAGTAAATAGCAATTTTTTTTATTCTTGTCGAATGAATTTTTTTTAGCAACATTTAAACCGATGAATACGCAGGAGCAATTGCTCAATGTCAAGTACAATACAATGAGCCAAAATAAGCAAAATTAAGACACCTATATCTTTTTAAAACCTTTAAAAAAAAATAAGTAAATAGCTATTTGTCTTATTCTTGTCGAATGAATTTTTTAGCTACATTTACACCGATGAACACGCAGGAGCAATTGCTCAATGTTAATTACAATACAGTGAGCCAAAATAAGCAAAATTGAGACACCTATATCTTTTTAAGACCTTTAAAAAAAATAAAATAAGTAAATAGCTATTTTTCTTATTCTTGTCGAATGAATTTTTTTTAGCTACATTTACACCGATGAACACGCAGGAGCAATTGCTCAATGTTAAGTACAATACAGTGAGCCAAAATAAGCAAAATTAAGACACTCATATCATATCAAGACCTTTAAAAAAAAAAATAAGTATATAGCTATTTTTCGTATTCTTGTCGAATGAATTTTTCGTAGCTACATTTACACCGATGAACACAATGGAGCAATTGCCTAATGTTAGATACAGTACAGTGAGCCAAAATAAGCAATATTAAGACACCCATATCTTTTCAAGACCTTTAAAAAAAATAAAATAAGTAAATAGCTATTTTTCGTATTCTTGTCGTATGAATTTTTTTAAGCTACATTTACACCGATGAACACGCAGGAGCAATTGCTCAATATTAAATACAATACATTGAGCCAAAATAAGCAAAATTAAGACACCAATATCTTTTAAAGACCTTTAAAAAAAAAAAAAAGTATATAGCTATTTTTTGTATTCTTGTCGAATGAATTTTTTGTAGCTACATTTACACCGATGAACACGCAGGAGCAATTGCTCAATGTTAATTACAACACAGTGAGCCATAATAAGCCAAATTAAGACACCCTTGTCATATCAAGACCTTTAAAAAAAAAAAATAAGTATATAGCTATTTTTCGTATTCTTGTCGAATGAATTTTTTGTAGCTACATTTACACCGAAGAACACGCAGGAGCAAGTGGCCAATGTTAAGTACAATACATTGAGCCAAAATAAGCAAAACTAAGACACCTGTATCTTTTTAAGACCTTTAAAAAAATTAAATAAGTAAATAGCTATTTTTCTTATTCTTGTCGAATGAATTTTTGTAGCTACATTTACACCGATGAACACGCAGGAACAATTGCTCAATGTTAAGTACAATACATTGAGCCAAAATAAGCAAAACTAAGGCACATATATCTTTTTAAAGCCTTTAAAAAAAATCAAATAAGTAAATAGCTATTTTTCTTATTCTTGTCGAATGAATTTTTTTTTAGCTATATTTACACCGATGAACACGCAGGAGCAATTGCCCAATGTTAAGTACAATACAATGAGCCAAAATAAGCAAAATTAAGACACCCTTATCATATCAAGACCTTTAAAAAAATAAAATAAGTAAATAGCTATTTTTCTTATTCTTGTCGAATGAATTTTTTTTAGCTAACATTTACACCGATGAACACGCAGGAGCAATTGCTCAATGTTAATTACAATACAATGAGCCAAAATAAGCCAAATTAAGACACCCTTGTCATATCAAGACCTTTAAAAAAAATAAAATAACTATATAGCTATTTTTCGTATTCTTGTCGAATGAATTTTGTTTAGCTACATTTACTCCGATGAACACGCAGGAGCAATTGCTCAATGTTGAGTGCAATACAATGAGCCAAAATAAGCAAAATTTAGACACCTTTATCTTTTTATGACCTTTAAAAAAAATAAAATAAGTATAGAGCTATTTTTCTTATTCTTGTCGAATGAATTTTTTTTAGCTACATTTACACCGATGAACACGCAGGAGCAATTGCTCAATGTTAACTACAATACATTGAGCCAAAATAAGCCAAATTAAGACACCCGTGTCATATCAAGACCTTTAAAAAAAATAAAATAACTATATAGCTATTTTTCGTATTCTTGTCGAATGAATTTTGTTTAGCTACATTTACTCCGATGAACACGCAGGAGCAATTGCTCAATGTTGAGTGCAATACAATGAGCCAAAATAAACAAAATTTAGACACCCTTATCATATCAAGACCTTTAAAAAAAATAATATAAGTAAATAGCAATTTTTTTTATTCTTGTCGAATGAATTTTTTTTAGCAACATTTAAACCGATGAATACGCAGGAGCAATTGCTCAATGTCAAGTACAATACAATGAGCCAAAATAAGCAAAATTAAGACACCTATATCTTTTTAAAACCTTTAAAAAAAAATAAGTAAATAGCTATTTGTCTTATTCTTGTCGAATGAATTTTTTAGCTACATTTACACCGATGAACACGCAGGAGCAATTGCTCAATGTTAATTACAATACAATGAGCCAAAATAAGCAAAATTGAGACACCTATATCTTTTTAAGACCTTTAAAAAAAATAAAATAAGTAAATAGCTATTTTTCTTATTCTTGTCGAATGAATTTTTTTTAGCTACATTTACACCGATGAACACGCAGGAGCAATTGCTCAATGTTAGTACAATACAGTGAGCCAAAATAAGCAAAATTAAGACACTCATATCATATCAAGACCTTTAAAAAAAAAAAATAAGTATATAGCTATTTTTCGTATTCTTGTCGAATGAATTTTTCGTAGCTACATTTACACCGATGAACACAATGGAGCAATTGCCTAATGTTAGATACAGTACAGTGAGCCAAAATAAGCAATATTAAGACACCCATATCTTTTCAAGACCTTTAAAAAAAATAAAATAAGTAAATAGCTATTTTTCGTATTCTTGTCGTATGAATTTTTTTAAGCTACATTTACACCGATGAACACGCAGGAGCAATTGCTCAATATTAAATACAATACATTGAGCCAAAATAAGCAAAATTAAGACACCAATATCTTTTAAAGACCTTTAAAAAAAAAAAAAAGTATATAGCTATTTTTTGTATTCTTGTCGAATGAATTTTTTGTAGCTACATTTACACCGATGAACACGCAGGAGCAATTGCTCAATGTTAATTACAACACAGTGAGCCATAATAAGCCAAATTAAGACACCCTTGTCATATCAAGACCTTTAAAAAAAAAAAATAAGTATATAGCTATTTTTCGTATTCTTGTCGAATGAATTTTTTGTAGCGACATTTACACCGAAGAACACGCAGGAGCAAGTGGCCAATGTTAAGTACAATACATTGAGCCAAAATAAGCAAAACTAAGACACCTGTATCTTTTTAAGACCTTTAAAAAAATTAAATAAGTAAATAGCTATTTTTCTTATTCTTGTCGAATGAATTTTTGTAGCTACATTTACACCGATGAACACGCAGGAACAATTGCTCAATGTTAAGTACAATACAATGAGCCAAAATAAACAAAATTTAGACACCCATATCATATCAAGGCCTTTAAAAAAAAAAATATAAGTAAATAGCAATTTTTTTTATTCTTGTCGAATGAATTTTTTTTAGCAACATTTAAACCGATGAATACGCAGGAGCAATTGCTCAATGTCAAGTACAATACAATGAGCCAAAATAAGCAAAATTAAGACACCTATATCTTTTTAAAACCTTTAAAAAAAAATAAGTAAATAGCTATTTGTCTTATTCTTGTCGAATGAATTTTTTAGCTACATTTACACCGATGAACACGCAGGAGCAATTGCTCAATGTTAATTACAATACAGTGAGCCAAAATAAGCAAAATTGAGACACCTATATCTTTTTAAGACCTTTAAAAAAAATAAAATAAGTAAATAGCTATTTTTCTTATTCTTGTCGAATGAATTTTTTTTTAGCTACATTTACACCGATGAACACGCAGGAGCAATTGCTCAATGTTAAGTACAATACAGTGAGCCAAAATAAGCAAAATTAAGACACTCATATCATATCAAGACCTTTAAAAAAAAAAATAAGTATATAGCTATTTTTCGTATTCTTGTCGAATGAATTTTTCGTAGCTACATTTACACCGATGAACACAATGGAGCAATTGCCTAATGTTAGATACAGTACAGTGAGCCAAAATAAGCAATATTAAGACACCCATATCTTTTCAAGACCTTTAAAAAAAATAAAATAAGTAAATAGCTATTTTTCGTATTCTTGTCGTATGAATTTTTTTAAGCTACATTTACACCGATGAACACGCAGGAGCAATTGCTCAATATTAAATACAATACATTGAGCCAAAATAAGCAAAATTAAGACACCAATATCTTTTAAAGACCTTTAAAAAAAAAAAAAAGTATATAGCTATTTTTTGTATTCTTGTCGAATGAATTTTTTGTAGCTACATTTACACCGATGAACACGCAGGAGCAATTGCTCAATGTTAATTACAACACAGTGAGCCATAATAAGCCAAATTAAGACACCCTTGTCATATCAAGACCTTTAAAAAAAAAAAATAAGTATATAGCTATTTTTCGTATTCTTGTCGAATGAATTTTTTGTAGCTACATTTACACCGAAGAACACGCAGGAGCAAGTGGCCAATGTTAAGTACAATACATTGAGCCAAAATAAGCAAAACTAAGACACCTGTATCTTTTTAAGACCTTTAAAAAAATTAAATAAGTAAATAGCTATTTTTCTTATTCTTGTCGAATGAATTTTTGTAGCTACATTTACACCGATGAACACGCAGGAACAATTGCTCAATGTTAAGTACAATACATTGAGCCAAAATAAGCAAAACTAAGGCACATATATCTTTTTAAAGCCTTTAAAAAAAATCAAATAAGTAAATAGCTATTTTTCTTATTCTTGTCGAATGAATTTTTTTTTAGCTATATTTACACCGATGAACACGCAGGAGCAATTGCCCAATGTTAAGTACAATACAATGAGCCAAAATAAGCAAAATTAAGACACCCTTATCATATCAAGACCTTTAAAAAAATAAAATAAGTAAATAGCTATTTTTCTTATTCTTGTCGAATGAATTTTTTTTAGCTAACATTTACACCGATGAACACGCAGGAGCAATTGCTCAATGTTAATTACAATACAATGAGCCAAAATAAGCCAAATTAAGACACCCTTGTCATATCAAGACCTTTAAAAAAAATAAAATAACTATATAGCTATTTTTCGTATTCTTGTCGAATGAATTTTGTTTAGCTACATTTACTCCGATGAACACGCAGGAGCAATTGCTCAATGTTGAGTGCAATACAATGAGCCAAAATAAGCAAAATTTAGACACCTTTATCTTTTTATGACCTTTAAAAAAAATAAAATAAGTATAGAGCTATTTTTCTTATTCTTGTCGAATGAATTTTTTTTAGCTACATTTACACCGATGAACACGCAGGAGCAATTGCTCAATGTTAACTACAATACATTGAGCCAAAATAAGCCAAATTAAGACACCCGTGTCATATCAAGACCTTTAAAAAAAATAAAATAACTATATAGCTATTTTTCGTATTCTTGTCGAATGAATTTTGTTTAGCTACATTTACTCCGATGAACACGCAGGAGCAATTGCTCAATGTTGAGTGCAATACAATGAGCCAAAATAAACAAAATTTAGACACCCTTATCATATCAAGACCTTTAAAAAAAATAATATAAGTAAATAGCAATTTTTTTTATTCTTGTCGAATGAATTTTTTTTAGCAACATTTAAACCGATGAATACGCAGGAGCAATTGCTCAATGTCAAGTACAATACAATGAGCCAAAATAAGCAAAATTAAGACACCTATATCTTTTTAAAACCTTTAAAAAAAAATAAGTAAATAGCTATTTGTCTTATTCTTGTCGAATGAATTTTTTAGCTACATTTACACCGATGAACACGCAGGAGCAATTGCTCAATGTTAATTACAATACAATGAGCCAAAATAAGCAAAATTGAGACACCTATATCTTTTTAAGACCTTTAAAAAAAATAAAATAAGTAAATAGCTATTTTTCTTATTCTTGTCGAATGAATTTTTTTTAGCTACATTTACACCGATGAACACGCAGGAGCAATTGCTCAATGTTAGTACAATACAGTGAGCCAAAATAAGCAAAATTAAGACACTCATATCATATCAAGACCTTTAAAAAAAAAAAATAAGTATATAGCTATTTTTCGTATTCTTGTCGAATGAATTTTTCGTAGCTACATTTACACCGATGAACACAATGGAGCAATTGCCTAATGTTAGATACAGTACAGTGAGCCAAAATAAGCAATATTAAGACACCCATATCTTTTCAAGACCTTTAAAAAAAATAAAATAAGTAAATAGCTATTTTTCGTATTCTTGTCGTATGAATTTTTTTAAGCTACATTTACACCGATGAACACGCAGGAGCAATTGCTCAATATTAAATACAATACATTGAGCCAAAATAAGCAAAATTAAGACACCAATATCTTTTAAAGACCTTTAAAAAAAAAAAAAAGTATATAGCTATTTTTTGTATTCTTGTCGAATGAATTTTTTGTAGCTACATTTACACCGATGAACACGCAGGAGCAATTGCTCAATGTTAATTACAACACAGTGAGCCATAATAAGCCAAATTAAGACACCCTTGTCATATCAAGACCTTTAAAAAAAAAAAATAAGTATATAGCTATTTTTCGTATTCTTGTCGAATGAATTTTTTGTAGCGACATTTACACCGAAGAACACGCAGGAGCAAGTGGCCAATGTTAAGTACAATACATTGAGCCAAAATAAGCAAAACTAAGACACCTGTATCTTTTAAAGACCTTTAAAAAAATTAAATAAGTAAATAGCTATTTTTCTTATTCTTGTCGAATGAATTTTTGTAGCTACATTTACACCGATGAACACGCAGGAACAATTGCTCAATGTTAAGTACAATACATTGAGCCAAAATAAGCAAAACTAAGACACCTATATCTTTTTAAGACCTTTAAAAAAATTAAATAAGTAAATAGCTATTTTTCTTATTCTTGTCGAATGAATTTTTTTTAGCTACATTTACACCGATGAACATGCAGGCGCAATTGCTCAATATTAAGTACTACACAATGTACCTAAACAAGCAAAATTATGACACCTGTATCTTTTTAAGACCTTTAAAAAAATTAAATAAGTAAATAGCTATTTTTCTTATTCTTGTCGAATGAATTTTTGTAGCTACATTTACACCGATGAACACGCAGGAGCAATTGCTCAATGTTAACTACAATACATTGAGCCAAAATAAGCCAAATTAAGACACCCGTGTCATATCAAGACCTTTAAAAAAAATAAAATAACTATATAGCTATTTTTCGTATTCTTGTCGAATGAATTTTGTTTAGCTACATTTACTCCGATGAACACGCAGGAGCAATTGCTCAATGTTGAGTGCAATACAATGAGCCAAAATAAACAAAATTTAGACACCCTTATCATATCAAGACCTTTAAAAAAAATAATATAAGTAAATAGCAATTTTTTTTATTCTTGTCGAATGAATTTTTTTTAGCAACATTTAAACCGATGAATACGCAGGAGCAATTGCTCAATGTCAAGTACAATACAATGAGCCAAAATAAGCAAAATTAAGACACCTATATCTTTTTAAAACCTTTAAAAAAAAATAAGTAAATAGCTATTTGTCTTATTCTTGTCGAATGAATTTTTTAGCTACATTTACACCGATGAACACGCAGGAGCAATTGCTCAATGTTAATTACAATACAATGAGCCAAAATAAGCAAAATTGAGACACCTATATCTTTTTAAGACCTTTAAAAAAAATAAAATAAGTAAATAGCTATTTTTCTTATTCTTGTCGAATGAATTTTTTTTAGCTACATTTACACCGATGAACACGCAGGAGCAATTGCTCAATGTTAGTACAATACAGTGAGCCAAAATAAGCAAAATTAAGACACTCATATCATATCAAGACCTTTAAAAAAAAAAATAAGTATATAGCTATTTTTCGTATTCTTGTCGAATGAATTTTTCGTAGCTACATTTACACCGATGAACACAATGGAGCAATTGCCTAATGTTAGATACAGTACAGTGAGCCAAAATAAGCAATATTAAGACACCCATATCTTTTCAAGACCTTTAAAAAAAATAAAATAAGTAAATAGCTATTTTTCGTATTCTTGTCGTATGAATTTTTTTAAGCTACATTTACACCGATGAACACGCAGGAGCAATTGCTCAATATTAAATACAATACATTGAGCCAAAATAAGCAAAATTAAGACACCAATATCTTTTAAAGACCTTTAAAAAAAAAAAAAGTATATAGCTATTTTTTGTATTCTTGTCGAATGAATTTTTTGTAGCTACATTTACACCGATGAACACGCAGGAGCAATTGCTCAATGTTAATTACAACACAGTGAGCCATAATAAGCCAAATTAAGACACCCTTGTCATATCAAGACCTTTAAAAAAAAAAAATAAGTATATAGCTATTTTTCGTATTCTTGTCGAATGAATTTTTTGTAGCTACATTTACACCGAAGAACACGCAGGAGCAAGTGGCCAATGTTAAGTACAATACATTGAGCCAAAATAAGCAAAACTAAGACACCTGTATCTTTTTAAGACCTTTAAAAAAATTAAATAAGTAAATAGCTATTTTTCTTATTCTTGTCGAATGAATTTTTGTAGCTACATTTACACCGATGAACACGCAGGAACAATTGCTCAATGTTAAGTACAATACATTGAGCCAAAATAAGCAAAACTAAGACACCTATATCTTTTTAAGACCTTTAAAAAAATTAAATAAGTAAATAGCTATTTTTCTTATTCTTGTCGAATGAATTTTTTTTAGCTACATTTACACCGATGAACATGCAGGCGCAATTGCTCAATATTAAGTACTACACAATGTACCTAAACAAGCAAAATTATGACACCTGTATCTTTTTAAGACCTTTAAAAAAATTAAATAAGTAAATAGCTATTTTTCTTATTCTTGTCGAATGAATTTTTGTAGCTACATTTACACCGATGAACACGCAGGAACAATTGCTCAATGTTAAGTACAATACATTGAGCCAAAATAAGCAAAACTAAGGCACATATATCTTTTTAAAGCCTTTAAAAAAAATCAAATAAGTAAATAGCTATTTTTCTTATTCTTGTCGAATGAATTTTTTTTAGCTATATTTACACCGATGAACACGCAGGAGCAATTGCCCAATGTTAAGTACAATACAATGAGCCAAAATAAGCAAAATTAAGACACCCTTATCATATCAAGACCTTTAAAAAAATAAAATAAGTAAATAGCTATTTTTCTTATTCTTGTCGAATGAATTTTTTTTAGCTAACATTTACACCGATGAACACGCAGGAGCAATTGCTCAATGTTAATTACAATACAATGAGCCAAAATAAGCCAAATTAAGACACCCTTGTCATATCAAGACCTTTAAAAAAAATAAAATAACTATATAGCTATTTTTCGTATTCTTGTCGAATGAATTTTGTTTAGCTACATTTACTCCGATGAACACGCAGGAGCAATTGCTCAATGTTGAGTGCAATACAATGAGCCAAAATAAGCAAAATTTAGACACCTTTATCTTTTTATGACCTTTAAAAAAAATAAAATAAGTATAGAGCTATTTTTCTTATTCTTGTCGAATGAATTTTTTTTAGCTACATTTACACCGATGAACACGCAGGAGCAATTGCTCAATGTTAACTACAATACATTGAGCCAAAATAAGCAAAATTAAGACACCCGTGTCATATCAAGACCTTTAAAAAAAATAAAATAACTATATAGCTATTTTTCGTATTCTTGTCGAATGAATTTTGTTTAGCTACATTTACTCCGATGAACACGCAGGAGCAATTGCTCAATGTTGAGTGCAATACAATGAGCCAAAATAAACAAAATTTAGACACCCTTATCATATCAAGACCTTTAAAAAAAATAATATAAGTAAATAGCAATTTTTTTTATTCTTGTCGAATGAATTTTTTTTAGCAACATTTAAACCGATGAATACGCAGGAGCAATTACTCAATGTCAAGTACAATACAATGAGCCAAAATAAGCAAAATTAAGACACCTATATCTTTTTAAAACCTTTAAAAAAAAATAAGTAAATAGCTATTTGTCTTATTCTTGTCGAATGAATTTTTTAGCTACATTTACACCGATGAACACGCAGGAGCAATTGCTCAATGTAAGTACAATACAGTGAGCCAAAATAAGCAAAATTAAGACACTCATATCATATCAAGACCTTTAAAAAAAAAAATAAGTATATAGCTATTTTTCGTATTCTTGTCGAATGAATTTTTCGTAGCTACATTTACACCGATGAACACAATGGAGCAATTGCCTAATGTTAGATACAGTACATTGAGCCAAAATAAGCAATATTAAGACACCCATATCTTTTCAAGACCTTTAAAAAAAATAAAATAAGTAAATAGCTATTTTTCGTATTCTTGTCGTATGAATTTTTTTAAGCTACATTTACACCGATGAACACGCAGGAGCAATTGCTCAATATTAAATACAATACATTGAGCCAAAATAAGCAAAATTAAGACACCAATATCTTTTAAAGACCTTTAAAAAAAAAAAAAGTATATAGCTATTTTTTGTATTCTTGTCGAATGAATTTTTTGTAGCTACATTTACACCGATGAACACGCAGGAGCAATTGCTCAATGTTAATTACAACACAGTGAGCCATAATAAGCCAAATTAAGACACCCTTGTCATATCAAGACCTTTAAAAAAAAAAAATAAGTATATAATTATTTTTCGTATTCTTGTCGAATGAATTTTTTGTAGCTACATTTACACCGAAGAACACGCAGGAGCAAGTGGCCAATGTTAAGTACAATACATTGAGCCAAAATAAGCAAAACTAAGACACCTGTATCTTTTTAAGACCTTTAAAAAAAATAAAATAAGTAAATAGCTATTTTTCTTATTCTTGCCGAATGAATTTTTTTTAGCTACATTTACACCGATGAACACGCCGGAACAATTGTTCAATGTTAAGTACAATTCATTGAGCCAAAATAAGCAAAACTAAGGCACCTATATCTTTTTAAAGCCTTTAAAAAAAATAAACTAAGTAAATAGCTATTTTTCTTATTCTGTCGAATGAATTTTTTTTAGCTACATTTACACCGACGAACACGCAGGAGCAATTGCCCAATGTTAAGTACAATACAATGAGTCAAAATAAGCAAAATTAAGACACCCTTATCTTATCAAGACCTTTAAAAAAAATAAAATAAGTAAATAGCTATTTTTCGTATTCTTGTCGAATGAATTTTTTGTAGCAACATTTAAACCGATGAACACGCAGGAGCAATAGTTTAATGTCAAGTACAATAAAATGAGCCAAAATAAGCAAAATTAAGACACCTATATCTTTTTAAAACCTTTAAAAAAATAAAATAAGTAAATAGCTATTTTTCTTATTCTTGTCGAATGAATTTTTTTTAGCTACATTTACACCGATGAACACGCAGGAGCAATTGCTCAATGTTAATTACAATACAATGAGCCAAAATAAGCCAAATTAAGACACCCGTGTCATATCAAGACCTTTAAAAAAAATAAAATAACTATATAGCTATTTTTCGTATTCTTGTCGAATGAATTTTTTTTAGCTACATTTACACCGATGAACACGCAGGAGCAATTGCTCAATATTAAATGCAATACATTGAGCCAAAATAAGCAAAATTAAGACACCTATATCTTTTAAAGACCTTTAAAAAAAAAAAGAAGTATATAGCTATTTTTTGTATTCTTGTCGAATGAATTTTTTGTAGCTACATTTACACCGATGAACACGCAGGAGCAATTGCTCAATGTTAATTACAACACAGTGAGCCAAAATAAGCCAAATTAAGACACCCGTGTCATATCAAGACCTTCAAAAAAAAAAAAATAAGTATATAGCTATTTTTCGTATTCTTGTCGAATGAATTTTTTGTAGCTACATTTACACCGGCGAACACGCAGGAGCAAGTGGCCAATGTTTAGTACAATACAATGAGCGTAAATAAGCAAAATTAAGACACCTATATCTTTTTAAGACCTTTAAAAAAATAAAATAAGTAAATAGCTATTTTTCGTATTCTTGTCGAATGAATTTTTTGTAGCTACATTTACACCGATGAACACGCAGGAGCAATTGCTCAATGTTAAGTACAATACATTGAGACAAAATAAGCAAAATAAAGGCACCTATATCTTTTTAAAACCTTTAAAAAAATAAAATAAGTAAATAGCTATTTTTCGTATTCTTGTCGAATGAATTTTTTGTAGCTACATTTACACCGATGAACACGCAGGAGCAATTGCTCAATGTTAAGTACTACACAATGTACCTAAACAAGTAAAACTTTGACACCTATATCTTTTTAAGACCTTTAAAAAAATAAAATAAGTAAATAGCTATTTTTCTTATTCTTGTCGAATGAATTTTTTTTAGCTACATTTACACCGATGAACACGCAGGAGCAATTGCTCAATATTAAGTACAATACATTGAGCCAAAATAAGCAAAATTAAGACACCTATACCTTTTAAAGACCTTTTAAAAAAAAAAAGAAGTATATAGTTTTTTTTTGTATTCTTGTCGAATGAATTTTTTGTAGCTACATTTACACCGATGAACACGCAGGAGCAATTGCTCAATGTTAATTACAACACAGTGAGCCAAAATAAGCCAAATTAAGACACCCGTGTCATATCAAGACCTTTAAAAAAAAAAAATAAGTATATAGCTATTTTTCGTATTCTTGTCGAATGAATTTTTTGTAGCTACATTTACACCGAAGAACACGCAGGAGCAAGTGGCCAATGTTAAGTACAATACATTGAGCCAAAATAAGCAAAACTAAGACACCTATATCTTTTTAAGACCTTTAAAAAAAATAAAATAAGTAAATAGCTATTTTTCTTATTCTTGCCGAATGAATTTTTTTTAGCTACATTTACACCGATGAACACGCCGGAACAATTGCTCAATGTTAAGTACAATACATTGAGCCAAAATAAGCAAAACTAAGGCACCTATATCTTTTTAAAGCCTTTAAAAAAAATAAACTAAGTAAATAGCTATTTTTCTTATTCTGTCGAATGAATTTTTTTTAGCTACATTTACACCGACGAACACGCAGGAGCAATTGCCCAATGTTAAGTACAATACAATGAGTCAAAATAAGCAAAATTAAGACACCCTTATCTTATCAAGACCTTTAAAAAAAATAAAATAAGTAAATAGCTATTTTTCGTATTCTTGTCGAATGAATTTTTTGTAGCAACATTTAAACCGATGAACACGCAGGAGCAATAGTTTAATGTCAAGTACAATAAAATGAGCCAAAATAAGCAAAATTAAGACACCTATATCTTTTTAAAACCTTTAAAAAAATAAAATAAGTAAATAGCTATTTTTCTTATTCTTGTCGAATGAATTTTTTTTAGCTACATTTACACCGATGAACACGCAGGAGCAATTGCTCAATGTTAATTACAATACAATGAGCCAAAATAAGCCAAATTAAGACACCCGTGTCATATCAAGACCTTTAAAAAAAATAAAATAACTATATAGCTATTTTTCGTATTCTTGTCGAATGAATTTTTTTTAGCTACATTTACACCGATGAACACGCAGGAGCAATTGCTCAATATTAAATGCAATACATTGAGCCAAAATAAGCAAAATTAAGACACCTATATCTTTTAAAGACCTTTAAAAAAAAAAAGAAGTATATAGCTATTTTTTGTATTCTTGTCGAATGAATTTTTTGTAGCTACATTTACACCGATGAACACGCAGGAGCAATTGCTCAATGTTAATTACAACACAGTGAGCCAAAATAAGCCAAATTAAGACACCCGTGTCATATCAAGACCTTCAAAAAAAAAAAAAATAAGTATATAGCTATTTTTCGTATTCTTGTCGAATGAATTTTTTGTAGCTACATTTACACCGGCGAACACGCAGGAGCAAGTGGCCAATGTTTAGTACAATACAATGAGCGTAAATAAGCAAAATTAAGACACCTATATCTTTTTAAGACCGTTAAAAAAAATAAAATAAGTAAATAGCTATTTTTCTTATTCTTGTCGAATGAATTTTTTTTTAGCTACATTTACACCGATGAACACGCAGGAACAATTGCTCAATGTTAAGTACAATACATTGAGACAAAATAAGCAAAATAAAGGCACCTATATCTTTTTAAAACCTTTAAAAAAATAAAATAAGTAAATAGCTATTTTTCGTATTCTTGTCGAATGAATTTTTTGTAGCTACATTTACACCGATGAACACGCAGGAGCAATTGCTCAATGTTAAGTACTACACAATGTACCTAAACAAGTAAAACTTTGACACCTATATCTTTTTAAGACCTTTAAAAAAATAAAATAAGTAAATAGCTATTTTTCTTATTCTTGTCGAATGAATTTTTTTTAGCTACATTTACACCGATGAACACGCAGGAGCAATTGCTCAATATTAAGTACAATACATTGAGCCAAAATAAGCAAAATTAAGACACCTATACCTTTTAAAGACCTTTTAAAAAAAAAAAGAAGTATATAGTTTTTTTTTGTATTCTTGTCGAATGAATTTTTTGTAGCTACATTTACACCGATGAACACGCAGGAGCAATTGCTCAATGTTAATTACAACACAGTGAGCCAAAATAAGCCAAATTAAGACACCCGTGTCATATCAAGACCTTTAAAAAAAAAAAATAAGTATATAGCTATTTTTCGTATTCTTGTCGAATGAATTTTTTGTAGCTACATTTACACCGAAGAACACGCAGGAGCAAGTGGCCAATGTTAAGTACAATACATTGAGCCAAAATAAGCAAAACTAAGACACCTATATCTTTTTAAGACCTTTAAAAAAAATAAAATAAGTAAATAGCTATTTTTCTTATTCTTGCCGAATGAATTTTTTTTAGCTACATTTACACCGATGAACACGCCGGAACAATTGCTCAATGTTAAGTACAATACATTGAGCCAAAATAAGCAAAACTAAGGCACCTATATCTTTTTAAAGCCTTTAAAAAAAATAAACTAAGTAAATAGCTATTTTTCTTATTCTTGTCGAATGAATTTTTTTTAGCTACATTTACACCGATGAACACGCAGGAACAATTGCTCAATGTTAAGTACAATACATTGAGACAAAATAAGCAAAATAAAGGCACCTATATCTTTTTAAAACCTTTAAAAAAAATAAAATAAGTAAATAGCTATTTTTCGTATTCTTGTCGAATGAATTTTTTGTAGCTACATTTACACCGATGAACACGCAGGAGCAATTGCTCAATGTTAAGTACTACACAATGTACCTAAACAAGCAAAACTTTGACACCTATATCTTTTTAAGACCTTTAAAAAAATAAAATAAGTAAATAGCTATTTTTCTTATTCTTGTCGAATGAATTTTTTTTAGCTACATTTACACCGATGAACACGCAGGAGCAATTGCTCAATATTAAGTACAATACATTGAGCCAAAATAAGCAAAATTAAGACACCTATACCTTTTAAAGACCTTTTAAAAAAAAAAGAAGTATATAGTTTTTTTTTGTATTCTTGTCGAATGAATTTTTCGTAGCTACATTTACACCGATGAACACGCAGGAGCAATTGCTCAATGTTAATTACAACACAGTGAGCCAAAATAAGCCAAATTAAGACACCCGTGTCATATCAAGACCTTTAAAAAAAAAAAATAAGTATATAGCTATTTTTCGTATTCTTGTCGAATGAATTTTTTGTAGCTACATTTACACCGACGAACACGCAGGAGCAAGTGGCCAATGTTAAGTACAATACTTTGAGCCAAAATAAGCAAAACTAAGACACCTATATCTTTTTAAGACCTTTAAAAAAAATAAAATAAGTAAATAGCTATTTTTCTTATTCTTGCCGAATGAATTTTTTTTAGCTACATTTACACCGATGAACACGCCGGAACAATTGCTCAATGTTAAGTACAATACATTGAGCCAAAATAAGCAAAACTAAGGCACCTATATCTTTTTAAAGCCTTTAAAAAAAATAAACTAAGTAAATAGCTATTTTTCTTATTCTTGTCGAATGAATTTTTTTTAGCTACATTTACACCGATGAACACGCAGGAGCAATTGCCCAATGTTAAGTACAATACAATGAGCCAAAATAAGCAAAATTAAGACACCCTTATCATATCAAGACCATTAAAAAAAATAAAATAACTATATAGCTATTTTTCGTGTTCTTGTCGAATGAATTTTTTTTAGCTACATTTACACCGATGAACACGCAGGAGCAATTGCTCAATATTAAATACAATACATTGAGCCAAAATAAGCAAAATTAAGACACCTATATCTTTTAAAGACCTTTAAAAAAAAAAAAAAAAAGTATATAGCTATTTTTTGTATTCTTGTCGAATGAATTTTTTGTAGCTACATTTACACCGATGAACACGCAGGAGCAATTGCTCAATGTTAATTACAACACAATGATCCAAAATAAGCCAAATTAAAACACCCGTGTCATATCAAGACCTTCAAAAAAAAAAAAAATAAGTATATAGCTATTTTTCGTATTCTTGTCGAATGAATTTTTTGTAGCTACATTTACACCGGCGAACACGCAGGAGCAAGTGGCCAATGTTTAGTACAATACAATGAGCGTAAATAAGCAAAATTAAGACACCTATATCTTTTTAAGACCTTTAAAAAAAATAAAATAAGTAAATAGCTATTTTTCTTATTCTTGTCGAATGAATTTTTTTTAGCTACATTTACACCGATGAACACGCAGGAACAATTGCTCAATGTTATGTACAATACATTGAGACAAAATAAGCAAAATTAAGGCACCTATATCTTTTTAAAACCTTTAAAAAAAATAAAATAAGTAAATAGCTATTTTTCTTATTCTTGTCGAATGAATTTTTTTTAGCTACATTTACACCGATGAACACGCAGGAGCAATTGCTCAATGTTAATTACAATACAATGAGCCAAAATAAGCCAAATTAAGACACCCGTGTCATATCAAGACCTTAAAAAAAATAAAATAAGTATATAGCTATTTTTCGTATTCTTGTCGAATGAATTTTGTTTAGCTACATTTACTCCGATGAACACGCAGGAGCAATTGCTCAATGTTAAGTACAGTACAATGAGTCAAAATAAGCAAAATTAAGACACGCATATCATTTCAAGACCATTAAAAAAAATAAAATATGTATATAGTTATTTTTCGTATTCTTGTCGAATGAATTTTTTGTAGCTACATTTACACCGATGAACACGCAGGAGCAATTGCTCAATGTTAAGTACTACACAATGTACCTAAACAAGCAAAATTATGACACCTATATCTTTTTAAGACCTTTAAAAAAATAAAATAAGTAAATAGCAATTTTTCTTATTCTTGTCGAATGATTTTTTTTTAGCTACATTTACACCGATGAACACGCAGGAGCAATTGCTCAATATTAAATACAATACATTGAGCCAAAATAAGCAAAATTAAGACACCTATATCTTTCAAAGACCTTTAAAAAAAAAAAAGTATATAGCTATTTTTTGTATTCTTGTCGAATGAATTTTTTGTAGCTACATTTACACCGATGAACACGCAGGAGCAATTGCTCAATGTGAATTACAACACATCGAGCCAAAATAAGCCAAATTAAGACACCCTTCTCATATCAAGACCTTTAAAAAAAAAAAATAAGTATATAGCAATTTTTCGTATTCTTGTCGAATGAATTTTTTGTAGCTACATTTACACCGAAGAACACGCAGGAGCAAGTGGCGAATGTTAAGTACAATACATTGAGCCAAAATAAGCAAAACCAAGACACCTACATCTTTTTAAGACCTTTAAAAAAAAAAATAAGTAAATAGCTATTTTTCTTATTCTTGTCGAATGAATTTTTTTTAGCTACATTTACACCGATGAACACGCAGGAACAATTGCTCAATGTTTAGTACAATACATTCAGCCAAAATAAGCAAAACTAAGGCACATATATCTTTTTAAAGCCTTTAAAAAAAATAAAATAAGTAAATAGCTATTTTTCTTATTCTTGTCGAATGAATTTTTTTTAGCTACATTTACACCGATGAACACAATGGAGCAATTGCCTAATGTTAGATACAGTACAGTGAGCCAAAATAAGCAATATTAAGACACCCATATCTTTTCAAGACCTTTAAAAAAAATAAAATAAGTAAATAGCTATTTTTCGTATTCTTGTCGTATGAATTTTTTTAAGCTACATTTACACCGATGAACACGCAGGAGCAATTGCTCAATATTAAATACAATACATTGAGCCAAAATAAGCAAAATTAAGACACCAATATCTTTTAAAGACCTTTAAAAAAAAAAAAAAGTATATAGCTATTTTTTGTATTCTTGTCGAATGAATTTTTTGTAGCTACATTTACACCGATGAACACGCAGGAGCAATTGCTCAATGTTAATTACAACACAGTGAGCCATAATAAGCCAAATTAAGACACCCTTGTCATATCAAGACCTTTAAAAAAAAAAAATAAGTATATAGCTATTTTTCGTATTCTTGTCGAATGAATTTTTTGTAGCTACATTTACACCGAAGAACACGCAGGAGCAAGTGGCCAATGTTAAGTACAATACATTGAGCCAAAATAAGCAAAACTAAGACACCTGTATCTTTTTAAGACCTTTAAAAAAATTAAATAAGTAAATAGCTATTTTTCTTATTCTTGTCGAATGAATTTTTGTAGCTACATTTACACCGATGAACACGCAGGAACAATTGCTCAATGTTAAGTACAATACATTGAGCCAAAATAAGCAAAACTAAGACACCTATATCTTTTTAAGACCTTTAAAAAAATTAAATAAGTAAATAGCTATTTTTCTTATTCTTGTCGAATGAATTTTTTTTAGCTACATTTACACCGATGAACATGCAGGCGCAATTGCTCAATATTAAGTACTACACAATGTACCTAAACAAGCAAAATTATGACACCTGTATCTTTTTAAGACCTTTAAAAAAATTAAATAAGTAAATAGCTATTTTTCTTATTCTTGTCGAATGAATTTTTGTAGCTACATTTACACCGATGAACACGCAGGAGCAATTGCTCAATGTTAACTACAATACATTGAGCCAAAATAAGCCAAATTAAGACACCCGTGTCATATCAAGACCTTTAAAAAAAATAAAATAACTATATAGCTATTTTTCGTATTCTTGTCGAATGAATTTTGTTTAGCTACATTTACTCCGATGAACACGCAGGAGCAATTGCTCAATGTCAAGTACAATACAATGAGCCAAAATAAGCAAAATTAAGACACCTATATCTTTTTAAAACCTTTAAAAAAAAATAAGTAAATAGCTATTTGTCTTATTCTTGTCGAATGAATTTTTTAGCTACATTTACACCGATGAACACGCAGGAGCAATTGCTCAATGTTAATTACAATACAATGAGCCAAAATAAGCAAAATTGAGACACCTATATCTTTTTAAGACCTTTAAAAAAAATAAAATAAGTAAATAGCTATTTTTCTTATTCTTGTCGAATGAATTTTTTTTAGCTACATTTACACCGATGAACACGCAGGAGCAATTGCTCAATGTTAGTACAATACAGTGAGCCAAAATAAGCAAAATTAAGACACTCATATCATATCAAGACCTTTAAAAAAAAAAATAAGTATATAGCTATTTTTCGTATTCTTGTCGAATGAATTTTTCGTAGCTACATTTACACCGATGAACACAATGGAGCAATTGCCTAATGTTAGATACAGTACAGTGAGCCAAAATAAGCAATATTAAGACACCCATATCTTTTCAAGACCTTTAAAAAAAATAAAATAAGTAAATAGCTATTTTTCGTATTCTTGTCGTATGAATTTTTTTAAGCTACATTTACACCGATGAACACGCAGGAGCAATTGCTCAATATTAAATACAATACATTGAGCCAAAATAAGCAAAATTAAGACACCAATATCTTTTAAAGACCTTTAAAAAAAAAAAAAAGTATATAGCTATTTTTTGTATTCTTGTCGAATGCATTTTTTGTAGCTACATTTACACCGATGAACACGCAGGAGCAATTGCTCAATGTTAATTACAACACAGTGAGCCATAATAAGCCAAATTAAGACACCCTTGTCATATCAAGACCTTTAAAAAAAAAAAATAAGTATATAGCTATTTTTCGTATTCTTGTCGAATGAATTTTTTGTAGCTACATTTACACCGAAGAACACGCAGGAGCAAGTGGCCAATGTTAAGTACAATACATTGAGCCAAAATAAGCAAAACTAAGACACCTGTATCTTTTTAAGACCTTTAAAAAAATTAAATAAGTAAATAGCTATTTTTCTTATTCTTGTCGAATGAATTTTTGTAGCTACATTTACACCGATGAACACGCAGGAACAATTGCTCAATGTTAAGTACAATACATTGAGCCAAAATAAGCAAAACTAAGACACCTATATCTTTTTAAGACCTTTAAAAAAATTAAATAAGTAAATAGCTATTTTTCTTATTCTTGTCGAATGAATTTTTTTTAGCTACATTTACACCGATGAACATGCAGGCGCAATTGCTCAATATTAAGTACTACACAATGTACCTAAACAAGCAAAATTATGACACCTGTATCTTTTTAAGACCTTTAAAAAAATTAAATAAGTAAATAGCTATTTTTCTTATTCTTGTCGAATGAATTTTTGTAGCTACATTTACACCGATGAACACGCAGGAACAATTGCTCAATGTTAAGTACAATACATTGAGCCAAAATAAGCAAAACTAAGGCACATATATCTTTTTAAAGCCTTTAAAAAAAATCAAATAAGTAAATAGCTATTTTTCTTATTCTTGTCGAATGAATTTTTTTTAGCTATATTTACACCGATGAACACGCAGGAGCAATTGCCCAATGTTAAGTACAATACAATGAGCCAAAATAAGCAAAATTAAGACACCCTTATCATATCAAGACCTTTAAAAAAATAAAATAAGTAAATAGCTATTTTTCTTATTCTTGTCGAATGAATTTTTTTTAGCTAACATTTACACCGATGAACACGCAGGAGCAATTGCTCAATGTTAATTACAATACAATGAGCCAAAATAAGCCAAATTAAGACACCCTTGTCATATCAAGACCTTTAAAAAAATAAAATAACTATATAGCTATTTTTCGTATTCTTGTCGAATGAATTTTGTTTAGCTACATTTACTCCGATGAACACGCAGGAGCAATTGCTCAATGTTGAGTGCAATACAATGAGCCAAAATAAGCAAAATTTAGACACCTTTATCTTTTTATGACCTTTAAAAAAAATAAAATAAGTATAGAGCTATTTTTCTTATTCTTGTCGAATGAATTTTTTTTAGCTACATTTACACCGATGAACACGCAGGAGCAATTGCTCAATGTTAACTACAATACATTGAGCCAAAATAAGCAAAATTAAGACACCCGTGTCATATCAAGACCTTTAAAAAAAATAAAATAACTATATAGCTATTTTTCGTATTCTTGTCGAATGAATTTTGTTTAGCTACATTTACTCCGATGAACACGCAGGAGCAATTGCTCAATGTTGAGTGCAATACAATGAGCCAAAATAAACAAAATTTAGACACCCTTATCATATCAAGACCTTTAAAAAAAATAATATAAGTAAATAGCAATTTTTTTTATTCTTGTCGAATGAATTTTTTTTAGCAACATTTAAACCGATGAATACGCAGGAGCAATTACTCAATGTCAAGTACAATACAATGAGCCAAAATAAGCAAAATTAAGACACCTATATCTTTTTAAAACCTTTAAAAAAAAATAAGTAAATAGCTATTTGTCTTATTCTTGTCGAATGAATTTTTTAGCTACATTTACACCGATGAACACGCAGGAGCAATTGCTCAATGTTAATTACAATACAATGAGCCAAAATAAGCAAAATTGAGACACCTATATCTTTTTAAGACCTTTAAAAAAAATAAAATAAGTAAATAGCTATTTTTCTTATTCTTGTCGAATGAATTTTTTTTAGCTACATTTACACCGATGAACACGCAGGAGCAATTGCTCAATGTAAGTACAATACAGTGAGCCAAAATAAGCAAAATTAAGACACTCATATCATATCAAGACCTTTAAAAAAAAAAATAAGTATATAGCTATTTTTCGTATTCTTGTCGAATGAATTTTTCGTAGCTACATTTACACCGATGAACACAATGGAGCAATTGCCTAATGTTAGATACAGTACATTGAGCCAAAATAAGCAATATTAAGACACCCATATCTTTTCAAGACCTTTAAAAAAAATAAAATAAGTAAATAGCTATTTTTCGTATTCTTGTCGTATGAATTTTTTTAAGCTACATTTACACCGATGAACACGCAGGAGCAATTGCTCAATATTAAATACAATACATTGAGCCAAAATAAGCAAAATTAAGACACCAATATCTTTTAAAGACCTTTAAAAAAAAAAAAAAGTATATAGCTATTTTTTGTATTCTTGTCGAATGAATTTTTTGTAGCTACATTTACACCGATGAACACGCAGGAGCAATTGCTCAATGTTAATTACAACACAGTGAGCCATAATAAGCCAAATTAAGACACCCTTGTCATATCAAGACCTTTAAAAAAAAAAAATAAGTATATAATTATTTTTCGTATTCTTGTCGAATGAATTTTTTGAAGCTACATTTACACCGAAGAACACGCAGGAGCAAGTGGCCAATGTTAAGTACAATACATTGAGCCAAAATAAGCAAAACTAAGACACCTGTATCTTTTTAAGACCTTTAAAAAAAATAAAATAAGTAAATAGCTATTTTTCTTATTCTTGTGTCATATCAAGACCTTTAAAAAAAATAAAATAACTATATAGCTATTTTTCGTATTCTTGTCGAATGAATTTTTTTTAGCTACATTTACACCGATGAACACGCAGGAGCAATTGCTCAATATTAAATGCAATACATTGAGCCAAAATAAGCAAAATTAAGACACCTATATCTTTTAAAGACCTTTAAAAAAAAAAAGAAGTATATAGCTATTTTTTGTATTCTTGTCGAATGAATTTTTTGTAGCTACATTTACACCGATGAACACGCAGGAGCAATTGCTCAATGTTAATTACAACACAGTGAGCCAAATAAGCCAAATTAAGACACCCGTGTCATATCAAGACCTTCAAAAAAAAAAAAATAAGTATATAGCTATTTTTCGTATTCTTGTCGAATGAATTTTTTGTAGCTACATTTACACCGGCGAACACGCAGGAGCAAGTGGCCAATGTTTAGTACAATACAATGAGCGTAAATAAGCAAAATTAAGACACCTATATCTTTTTAAGACCGTTAAAAAAAATAAAATAAGTAAATAGCTATTTTTCTTATTCTTGTCGAATGAATTTTTTTTTAGCTACATTTACACCGATGAACACGCAGGAACAATTGCTCAATGTTAAGTACAATACATTGAGACAAAATAAGCAAAATAAAGGCACCTATATCTTTTTAAAACCTTTAAAAAAATAAAATAAGTAAATAGCTATTTTTCGTATTCTTGTCGAATGAATTTTTTGTAGCTACATTTACACCGATGAACACGCAGGAGCAATTGCTCAATGTTAAGTACTACACAATGTACCTAAACAAGTAAAACTTTGACACCTATATCTTTTTAAGACCTTTAAAAAAATAAAATAAGTAAATAGCTATTTTTCTTATTCTTGTCGAATGAATTTTTTTTAGCTACATTTACACCGATGAACACGCAGGAGCAATTGCTCAATATTAAGTACAATACATTGAGCCAAAATAAGCAAAATTAAGACACCTATACCTTTTAAAGACCTTTTAAAAAAAAAAAAAAGTATATAGTTTTTTTTTGTATTCTTGTCGAATGAATTTTTTGTAGCTACATTTACACCGATGAACACGCAGGAGCAATTGCTCAATGTTAACTACAACACAGTGAGCCAAAATAAGCCAAATTAAGACACCCGTGTCATATCAAGACCTTTAAAACGCAGGAGCAATTACTCAATGTCAAGTACAATACAATGAGCCAAAATAAGCAAAATTAAGACACCTATATCTTTTTAAAACCTTTAAAAAAAAATAAGTAAATAGCTATTTGTCTTATTCTTGTCGAATGAATTTTTTAGCTACATTTACACCGATGAACACGCAGGAGCAATTGCTCAATGTTAATTACAATACAATGAGCCAAAATAAGCAAAATTGAGACACCTATATCTTTTTAAGACCTTTAAAAAAAATAAAATAAGTAAATAGCTATTTTTCTTATTCTTGTCGAATGAATTTTTTTTAGCTACATTTACACCGATGAACACGCAGGAGCAATTGCTCAATGTAAGTACAATACAGTGAGCCAAAATAAGCAAAATTAAGACACTCATATCATATCAAGACCTTTAAAAAAAAAAATAAGTATATAGCTATTTTTCGTATTCTTGTCGAATGAATTTTTCGTAGCTACATTTACACCGATGAACACAATGGAGCAATTGCCTAATGTTAGATACAGTACATTGAGCCAAAATAAGCAATATTAAGACACCCATATCTTTTCAAGACCTTTAAAAAAAATAAAATAAGTAAATAGCTATTTTTCGTATTCTTGTCGTATGAATTTTTTTAAGCTACATTTACACCGATGAACACGCAGGAGCAATTGCTCAATATTAAATACAATACATTGAGCCAAAATAAGCAAAATTAAGACACCAATATCTTTTAAAGACCTTTAAAAAAAAAAAAAAGTATATAGCTATTTTTTGTATTCTTGTCGAATGAATTTTTTGTAGCTACATTTACACCGATGAACACGCAGGAGCAATTGCTCAATGTTAATTACAACACAGTGAGCCATAATAAGCCAAATTAAGACACCCTTGTCATATCAAGACCTTTAAAAAAAAAAAATAAGTATATAATTATTTTTCGTATTCTTGTCGAATGAATTTTTTGTAGCTACATTTACACCGAAGAACACGCAGGAGCAAGTGGCCAATGTTAAGTACAATACATTGAGCCAAAATAAGCAAAACTAAGACACCTGTATCTTTTTAAGACCTTTAAAAAAAATAAAATAAGTAAATAGCTATTTTTCTTATTCTTGCCGAATGAATTTTTTTTAGCTACATTTACACCGATGAACACGCCGGAACAATTGTTCAATGTTAAGTACAATACATTGAGCCAAAATAAGCAAAACTAAGGCACCTATATCTTTTTAAAGCCTTTAAAAAAAATAAACTAAGTAAATAGCTATTTTTCTTATTCTGTCGAATGAATTTTTTTTAGCTACATTTACACCGACGAACACGCAGGAGCAATTGCCCAATGTTAAGTACAATACAATGAGTCAAAATAAGCAAAATTAAGACACCCTTATCTTATCAAGACCTTTAAAAAAAATAAAATAAGTAAATAGCTATTTTTCGTATTCTTGTCGAATGAATTTTTTGTAGCAACATTTAAACCGATGAACACGCAGGAGCAATAGTTTAATGTCAAGTACAATAAAATGAGCCAAAATAAGCAAAATTAAGACACCTATATCTTTTTAAAACCTTTAAAAAAATAAAATAAGTAAATAGCTATTTTTCTTATTCTTGTCGAATGAATTTTTTTTAGCTACATTTACACCGATGAACACGCAGGAGCAATTGTTTAATGTCAAGTACAATACAGTGAGCCAAAATAAGCAAAATTAAGACACCTATATCTTTTTAAAACCTTTAAAAAAAATAAACTAAGTAAATAGCTATTTTTCTTATTCTTGTCGAATGAATTTTTTTTAGCTACATTTACGACGATGAACACGCAGGAGCAATTGTTCAATGTTAAGTACAATACAATGAGCCAAAATAAGCAAAATTAAGACACCCTTATCATATCAAGACCTTTAAAAAAAAATAAAATAAGTAAATAGCTATTTTTCTTATTCTTGTCGAATGAATTTTTTGTAGCAACATTTAAACCGATGAACACGCAGGAGCAATAGTTTAATGTCAAGTACAATAAAATGAGCCAAAATAAGCAAAATTAAGACACCTATATCTTTTTAAAACCTTTAAAAAAATAAAATAAGTAAATAGCTATTTTTCTTATTCTTGTCGAATGAATTTTTTTTAGCTACATTTACACCGATGAACACGCAGGAGCAATTGCTCAATGTTAATTACAATACAATGAGCCAAAATAAGCCAAATTAAGACACCCGTGTCATATCAAGACCTTTAAAAAAAATAAAATAACTATATAGCTATTTTTCGTATTCTTGTCGAATGAATTTTTTTTAGCTACATTTACACCGATGAACACGCAGGAGCAATTGCTCAATATTAAATGCAATACATTGAGCCAAAATAAGCAAAATTAAGACACCTATATCTTTTAAAGACCTTTAAAAAAAAAAAGAAGTATATAGCTATTTTTTGTATTCTTGTCGAATGAATTTTTTGTAGCTACATTTACACCGATGAACACGCAGGAGCAATTGCTCAATGTTAATTACAACACAGTGAGCCAAATAAGCCAAATTAAGACACCCGTGTCATATCAAGACCTTCAAAAAAAAAAAAATAAGTATATAGCTATTTTTCGTATTCTTGTCGAATGAATTTTTTGTAGCTACATTTACACCGGCGAACACGCAGGAGCAAGTGGCCAATGTTTAGTACAATACAATGAGCGTAAATAAGCAAAATTAAGACACCTATATCTTTTTAAGACCGTTAAAAAAAATAAAATAAGTAAATAGCTATTTTTCTTATTCTTGTCGAATGAATTTTTTTTTAGCTACATTTACACCGATGAACACGCAGGAACAATTGCTCAATGTTAAGTACAATACATTGAGACAAAATAAGCAAAATAAAGGCACCTATATCTTTTTAAAACCTTTAAAAAAATAAAATAAGTAAATAGCTATTTTTCGTATTCTTGTCGAATGAATTTTTTGTAGCTACATTTACACCGATGAACACGCAGGAGCAATTGCTCAATGTTAAGTACTACACAATGTACCTAAACAAGTAAAACTTTGACACCTATATCTTTTTAAGACCTTTAAAAAAATAAAATAAGTAAATAGCTATTTTTCTTATTCTTGTCGAATGAATTTTTTTTAGCTACATTTACACCGATGAACACGCAGGAGCAATTGCTCAATATTAAGTACAATACATTGAGCCAAAATAAGCAAAATTAAGACACCTATACCTTTTAAAGACCTTTTAAAAAAAAAAAAAAGTATATAGTTTTTTTTTGTATTCTTGTCGAATGAATTTTTTGTAGCTACATTTACACCGATGAACACGCAGGAGCAATTGCTCAATGTTAACTACAACACAGTGAGCCAAAATAAGCCAAATTAAGACACCCGTGTCATATCAAGACCTTTAAAAAAAAAAAATAAGTATATAGCTATTTTTCGTATTCTTGTCGAATGAATTTTTTGTAGCTACATTTACACCGAAGAACACGCAGGAGCAAGTGGCCAATGTTAAGTACAATACATTGAGCCAAAATAAGCAAAACTAAGACACCTATATCTTTTTAAGACCTTTAAAAAAAATAAAATAAGTAAATAGCTATTTTTCTTATTCTTGCCGAATGAATTTTTTTTAGCTACATTTACACCGATGAACACGCCGGAACAATTGCTCAATGTTAAGTACAATACATTGAGCCAAAATAAGCAAAACTAAGGCACCTATATCTTTTTAAAGCCTTTAAAAAAAATAAACTAAGTAAATAGCTATTTTTCTTATTCTGTCGAATGAATTTTTTTTAGCTACATTTACACCGACGAACACGCAGGAGCAATTGCCCAATGTTAAGTACAATACAATGAGTCAAAATAAGCAAAATTAAGACACCCTTATCTTATCAAGACCTTTAAAAAAAATAAAATAAGTAAATAGCTATTTTTCGTATTCTTGTCGAATGAATTTTTTGTAGCAACATTTAAACCGATGAACACGCAGGAGCAATAGTTTAATGTCAAGTACAATAAAATGAGCCAAAATAAGCAAAATTAAGACACCTATATCTTTTTAAAACCTTTAAAAAAATAAAATAAGTAAATAGCTATTTTTCTTATTCTTGTCGAATGAATTTTTTTTAGCTACATTTACACCGATGAACACGCAGGAGCAATTGCTCAATGTTAATTACAATACAATGAGCCAAAATAAGCCAAATTAAGACACCCGTGTCATATCAAGACCTTTAAAAAAAATAAAATAACTATATAGCTATTTTTCGTATTCTTGTCGAATGAATTTTTTTTAGCTACATTTACACCGATGAACACGCAGGAGCAATTGCTCAATATTAAATGCAATACATTGAGCCAAAATAAGCAAAATTAAGACACCTATATCTTTTAAAGACCTTTAAAAAAAAAAGAAGTATATAGCTATTTTTTGTATTCTTGTCGAATGAATTTTTTGTAGCTACATTTACACCGATGAACACGCAGGAGCAATTGCTCAATGTTAATTACAACACAGTGAGCCAAAATAAGCCAAATTAAGACACCCGTGTCATATCAAGACCTTCAAAAAAAAAAAAATAAGTATATAGCTATTTTTCGTATTCTTGTCGAATGAATTTTTTTTAGCTACATTTACACCGGCGAACACGCAGGAGCAAGTGGCCAATGTTTAGTACAATACAATGAGCGTAAATAAGCAAAATTAAGACACCTATATCTTTTTAAGACCGTTAAAAAAAATAAAATAAGTAAATAGCTATTTTTCTTATTCTTGTCGAATGAATTTTTTTTTAGCTACATTTACACCGATGAACACGCAGGAACAATTGCTCAATGTTAAGTACAATACATTGAGACAAAATAAGCAAAATAAAGGCACCTATATCTTTTTAAAACCTTTAAAAAAATAAAATAAGTAAATAGCTATTTTTCGTATTCTTGTCGAATGAATTTTTTGTAGCTACATTTACACCGATGAACACGCAGGAGCAATTGCTCAATGTTAAGTACTACACAATGTACCTAAACAAGTAAAACTTTGACACCTATATCTTTTTAAGACCTTTAAAAAAATAAAATAAGTAAATAGCTATTTTTCTTATTCTTGTCGAATGAATTTTTTTTAGCTACATTTACACCGATGAACACGCAGGAGCAATTGCTCAATATTAAGTACAATACATTGAGCCAAAATAAGCAAAATTAAGACACCTATACCTTTTAAAGACCTTTTAAAAAAAAAATGAAGTATATAGTTTTTTTTTGTATTCTTGTCGAATGAATTTTTTGTAGCTACATTTACACCGATGAACACGCAGGAGCAATTGCTCAATGTTAATTACAACACAGTGAGCCAAAATAAGCCAAATTAAGACACCCGTGTCATATCAAGACCTTTAAAAAAAAAAAATAAGTATATAGCTATTTTTCGTATTCTTGTCGAATGAATTTTTTGTAGCTACATTTACACCGAAGAACACGCAGGAGCAAGTGGCCAATGTTAAGTACAATACATTGAGCCAAAATAAGCAAAACTAAGACACCTATATCTTTTTAAGACCTTTAAAAAAAATAAAATAAGTAAATAGCTATTTTTCTTATTCTTGCCGAATGAATTTTTTTTAGCTACATTTACACCGATGAACACGCCGGAACAATTGCTCAATGTTAAGTACAATACATTGAGCCAAAATAAGCAAAACTAAGGCACCTATATCTTTTTAAAGCCTTTAAAAAAAATAAACTAAGTAAATAGCTATTTTTCTTATTCATGTCGAATGAATTTTTTTTAGCTACATTTACACCGATGAACACGCAGGAACAATTGCTCAATGTTAAGTACAATACATTGAGACAAAATAAGCAAAATAAAGGCACCTATATCTTTTTAAAACCTTTAAAAAAAATAAAATAAGTAAATAGCTATTTTTCGTATTCTTGTCGAATGAATTTTTTGTAGCTACATTTACACCGATGAACACGCAGGAGCAATTGCTCAATGTTAAGTACTACACAATGTACCTAAACAAGCAAAACTTTGACACCTATATCTTTTTAAGACCTTTAAAAAAATAAAATAAGTAAATAGCTATTTTTCTTATTCTTGTCGAATGAATTTTTTTTAGCTACATTTACACCGATGAACACGCAGGAGCAATTGCTCAATATTAAGTACAATACATTGAGCCAAAATAAGCAAAATTAAGACACCTATACCTTTTAAAGACCTTTTTAAAAAAAAAGAAGTATATAGTTTTTTTTTGTATTCTTGTCGAATGAATTTTTCGTAGCTACATTTACACCGATGAACACGCAGGAGCAATTGCTCAATGTTAATTACAACACAGTGAGCCAAAATAAGCCAAATTAAGACACCCGTGTCATATCAAGACCTTTAAAAAAAAAAAATAAGTATATAGCTATTTTTCGTATTCTTGTCGAATGAATTTTTTGTAGCTACATTTACACCGACGAACACGCAGGAGCAAGTGGCCAATGTTAAGTACAATACTTTGAGCCAAAATAAGCAAAACTAAGACACCTATATCTTTTTAAGACCTTTAAAAAAAATAAAATAAGTAAATAGCTATTTTTCTTATTCTTGCCGAATGAATTTTTTTTAGCTACATTTACACCGATGAACACGCCGGAACAATTGCTCAATGTTAAGTACAATACATTGAGCCAAAATAAGCAAAACTAAGGCACCTATATCTTTTTAAAGCCTTTAAAAAAAATAAACTAAGTAAATAGCTATTTTTCTTATTCTTGTCGAATGAATTTTTTTTAGCTACATTTACACCGATGAACACGCAGGAGCAATTGCCCAATGTTAAGTACAATACAATGAGCCAAAATAAGCAAAATTAAGACACCCTTATCATATCAAGACCTTTAAAAAAAATAAAATAAGTAAATAGCTATTTTTTTTATTCTTGTCGAATGAATTTTTTTTAGCAACATTTAAACCGATGAACACGCAGGAGCAATTGTTTAATGTCAAGTACAATAAAATGAGCCAAAATAAGCAAAATTAAGACACCTATATCTTTTTAAAACCTTTAAAAAAATAAAATAAGTAAATAGCTATTTTTCTTATTCTTGTCGAATGAATTTTTTTTAGCTACATTTACACCGATGAACACGCAGGAGCAATTGCTCAATGTTAATTACAATACAATGAGCCAAAATAAGCCAAATTAAGACACCCGTGTCATATCAAGACCTTTAAAAAAAATAAAATAACTATATAGCTATTTTTCGTATTCTTGTCGAATGAATTTTTTTTAGCTACATTTACACCGATGAACACGCAGGAGCAATTGCTCAATATTAAATACAATACATTGAGCCAAAATAAGCAAAATTAAGACACCTATATCTTTTAAAGACCTTTAAAAAAAAAAAAAAAAGTATATAGCTATTTTTTGTATTCTTGTCGAATGAATTTTTTGTAGCTACATTTACACCAATGAACACGCAGGAGCAATTGCTCAATGTTAATTACAACACAATGATCCAAAATAAGCCAAATTAAAACACCCGTGTCATATCAAGACCTTCAAAAAAAAAAAAAAATAAGTATATAGCTATTTTTCGTATTCTTGTCGAATGAATTTTTTGTAGCTACATTTACACCGGCGAACACGCAGGAGCAAGTGGCCAATGTTTAGTACAATACAATGAGCGTAAATAAGCAAAATTAAGACACCTATATCTTTTTAAGACCTTTAAAAAAAATAAAATAAGTAAATAGCTATTTTTCTTATTCTTGTCGAATGAATTTTTTTTAGCTACATTTACACCGATGAACACGCAGGAACAATTGCTCAATGTTATGTACAATACATTGAGACAAAATAAGCAAAATTAAGGCACCTATATCTTTTTAAAACCTTTAAAAAAAATAAAATAAGTAAATAGCTATTTTTCTTATTCTTGTCGAATGAATTTTTTTTAGCTACATTTACACCGATGAACACGCAGGAGCAATTGCTCAATGTTAATTACAATACAATGAGCCAAAATAAGCCAAATTAAGACACCCGTGTCATATCAAGACCTTAAAAAAAATAAAATAAGTATATAGCTATTTTTCGTATTCTTGTCGAATGAATTTTGTTTAGCTACATTTACTCCGATGAACACGCAGGAGCAATTGCTCAATGTTAAGTACAGTACAATGAGTCAAAATAAGCAAAATTAAGACACGCATATCATTTCAAGACCATTAAAAAAAATAAAATATGTATATAGTTATTTTTCGTATTCTTGTCGAATGAATTTTTTGTAGCTACATTTACACCGATGAACACGCAGGAGCAATTGCTCAATGTTAAGTACTACACAATGTACCTAAACAAGCAAAATTATGACACCTATATCTTTTTAAGACCTTTAAAAAAATAAAATAAGTAAATAGCAATTTTTCTTATTCTTGTCGAATGATTTTTTTTTAGCTACATTTACACCGATGAACACGCAGGAGCAATTGCTCAATATTAAATACAATACATTGAGCCAAAATAAGCAAAATTAAGACACCTATATCTTTCAAAGACCTTTAAAAAAAAAGAAGTATATAGCTATTTTTTGTATTCTTGTCGAATGAATTTTTTGTAGCTACATTTACACCGATGAACACGCAGGAGCAATTGCTCAATGTGAATTACAACACATCGAGCCAAAATAAGCCAAATTAAGACACCCTTCTCATATCAAGACCTTTAAAAAAAAAAAATAAGTATATAGCAATTTTTCGTATTCTTGTCGAATGAATTTTTTGTAGCTACATTTACACCGAAGAACACGCAGGAGCAAGTGGCGAATGTTAAGTACAATACATTGAGCCAAAATAAGCAAAACCAAGACACCTACATCTTTTTAAGACCTTTAAAAAAAAAAATAAGTAAATAGCTATTTTTCTTATTCTTGTCGAATGAATTTTTTTTAGCTACATTTACACCGATGAACACGCAGGAACAATTGCTCAATGTTAAGTACAATACATTCAGCCAAAATAAGCAAAACTAAGGCACATATATCTTTTTAAAGCCTTTAAAAAAAATAAAATAAGTAAATAGCTATTTTTCTTATTCTTGTCGAATGAATTTTTTTTAGCTATATTTACACCGATGAACACGCAGGAGCAATTGCCCAATGTTAAGTACAATACAATGAGCCAAAATAAGCAAAATTAAGACACCCTTATCATATCAAGACCTTTAAAAAAATAAAATAAGTAAATAGCTATTTTTCTTATTCTTGTCGAATGAATTTTTTTTAGCTAACATTTACACCGATGAACACGCAGGAGCAATTGCTCAATGTAATTACAATACAATGAGCCAAAATAAGCCAAATTAAGACACCCTTGTCATATCAAGACCTTTAAAAAAAATAAAATAACTATATAGCTATTTTTCGTATTCTTGTCGAATGAATTTTGTTTAGCTACATTTACTCCGATGAACACGCAGGAGCAATTGCTCAATGTTGAGTGCAATACAATGAGCCAAAATAAGCAAAATTTAGACACCTTTATCTTTTTATGACCTTTAAAAAAAATAAAATAAGTATAGAGCTATTTTTCTTATTCTTGTCGAATGAATTTTTTTTAGCTACATTTACACCGATGAACACGCAGGAGCAATTGCTCAATGTTAACTACAATACATTGAGCCAAAATAAGCCAAATTAAGACACCCGTGTCATATCAAGACCTTTAAAAAAAATAAAATAACTATATAGCTATTTTTCGTATTCTTGTCGAATGAATTTTGTTTAGCTACATTTACTCCGATGAACACGCAGGAGCAATTGCTCAATGTTGAGTGCAATACAATGAGCCAAAATAAACAAAATTTAGACACCCTTATCATATCAAGACCTTTAAAAAAAATAATATAAGTAAATAGCAATTTTTTTTATTCTTGTCGAATGAATTTTTTTTAGCAACATTTAAACCGATGAATACGCAGGAGCAATTGCTCAATGTCAAGTACAATACAATGAGCCAAAATAAGCAAAATTAAGACACCTATATCTTTTTAAAACCTTTAAAAAAAAATAAGTAAATAGCTATTTGTCTTATTCTTGTCGAATGAATTTTTTAGCTACATTTACACCGATGAACACGCAGGAGCAATTGCTCAATGTTAATTACAATACAGTGAGCCAAAATAAGCAAAATTGAGACACCTATATCTTTTTAAGACCTTTAAAAAAAATAAAATAAGTAAATAGCTATTTTTCTTATTCTTGTCGAATGAATTTTTTTTAGCTACATTTACACCGATGAACACGCAGGAGCAATTGCTCAATGTTAAGTACAATACAGTGAGCCAAAATAAGCAAAATTAAGACACTCATATCATATCAAGACCTTTAAAAAAAAAAATAAGTATATAGCTATTTTTCGTATTCTTGTCGAATGAATTTTTCGTAGCTACATTTACACCGATGAACACAATGGAGCAATTGCCTAATGTTAGATACAGTACAGTGAGCCAAAATAAGCAATATTAAGACACCCATATCTTTTCAAGACCTTTAAAAAAAATAAAATAAGTAAATAGCTATTTTTCGTATTCTTGTCGTATGAATTTTTTTAAGCTACATTTACACCGATGAACACGCAGGAGCAATTGCTCAATATTAAATACAATACATTGAGCCAAAATAAGCAAAATTAAGACACCAATATCTTTTAAAGACCTTTAAAAAAAAAAAAAAGTATATAGCTATTTTTTGTATTCTTGTCGAATGAATTTTTTGTAGCTACATTTACACCGATGAACACGCAGGAGCAATTGCTCAATGTTAATTACAACACAGTGAGCCATAATAAGCCAAATTAAGACACCCTTGTCATATCAAGACCTTTAAAAAAAAAAAATAAGTATATAGCTATTTTTCGTATTCTTGTCGAATGAATTTTTTGTAGCTACATTTACACCGAAGAACACGCAGGAGCAAGTGGCCAATGTTAAGTACAATACATTGAGCCAAAATAAGCAAAACTAAGACACCTGTATCTTTTTAAGACCTTTAAAAAAATTAAATAAGTAAATAGCTATTTTTCTTATTCTTGTCGAATGAATTTTTGTAGCTACATTTACACCGATGAACACGCAGGAACAATTGCTCAATGTTAAGTACAATACATTGAGCCAAAATAAGCAAAACTAAGGCACATATATCTTTTTAAAGCCTTTAAAAAAAATCAAATAAGTAAATAGCTATTTTTCTTATTCTTGTCGAATGAATTTTTTTTTAGCTATATTTACACCGATGAACACGCAGGAGCAATTGCCCAATGTTAAGTACAATACAATGAGCCAAAATAAGCAAAATTAAGACACCCTTATCATATCAAGACCTTTAAAAAAATAAAATAAGTAAATAGCTATTTTTCTTATTCTTGTCGAATGAATTTTTTTTAGCTAACATTTACACCGATGAACACGCAGGAGCAATTGCTCAATGTTAATTACAATACAATGAGCCAAAATAAGCCAAATTAAGACACCCTTGTCATATCAAGACCTTTAAAAAAAATAAAATAACTATATAGCTATTTTTCGTATTCTTGTCGAATGAATTTTGTTTAGCTACATTTACTCCGATGAACACGCAGGAGCAATTGCTCAATGTTGAGTGCAATACAATGAGCCAAAATAAGCAAAATTTAGACACCTTTATCTTTTTATGACCTTTAAAAAAAATAAAATAAGTATAGAGCTATTTTTCTTATTCTTGTCGAATGAATTTTTTTTAGCTACATTTACACCGATGAACACGCAGGAGCAATTGCTCAATGTTAACTACAATACATTGAGCCAAAATAAGCCAAATTAAGACACCCGTGTCATATCAAGACCTTTAAAAAAAATAAAATAACTATATAGCTATTTTTCGTATTCTTGTCGAATGAATTTTGTTTAGCTACATTTACTCCGATGAACACAAAGGAGCAATTGCTCAATGTTGAGTGCAATACAATGAGCCAAAATAAACAAAATTTAGACACCCTTATCATATCAAGACCCTTAAAAAAAATAATATAAGTAAATAGCAATTTTTTTTATTCTTGTCGAATGAATTTTTTTTAGCAACATTTAAACCGATGAATACGCAGGAGCAATTGCTCAATGTCAAGTACAATACAATGAGCCAAAATAAGCAAAATTAAGACACCTATATCTTTTTAAAACCTTTAAAAAAAAATAAGTAAATAGCTATTTGTCTTATTCTTGTCGAATGAATTTTTTAGCTACATTTACACCGATGAACACGCAGGAGCAATTGCTCAATGTTAATTACAATACAATGAGCCAAAATAAGCAAAATTGAGACACCTATATCTTTTTAAGACCTTTAAAAAAAATAAAATAAGTAAATAGCTATTTTTCTTATTCTTGTCGAATGAATTTTTTTTAGCTACATTTACACCGATGAACACGCAGGAGCAATTGCTCAATGTTAGTACAATGCAGTGAGCCAAAATAAGCAAAATTAAGACACTGATATCATATCAAGACCTTTAAAAAAAAAAATAAGTATATAGCTATTTTTCGTATTCTTGTCGAATGAATTTTTCGTAGCTACATTTACACCGATGAACACAATGGAGCAATTGCCTAATGTTAGATACAGTACAGTGAGCCAAAATAAGCAATATTAAGACACCCATATCTTTTCAAGACCTTTAAAAAAAATAAAATAAGTAAATAGCTATTTTTCGTATTCTTGTCGTATGAATTTTTTTAAGCTACATTTACACCGATGAACACGCAGGAGCAATTGCTCAATATTAAATACAATACATTGAGCCAAAATAAGCAAAATTAAGACACCAATATCTTTTAAAGACCTTTAAAAAAAAAAAAAAGTATATAGCTATTTTTTGTATTCTTGTCGAATGAATTTTTTGTAGCTACATTTACACCGATGAACACGCAGGAGCAATTGCTCAATGTTAATTACAACACAGTGAGCCATAATAAGCCAAATTAAGACACCCTTGTCATATCAAGACCTTTAAAAAAAAAAAATAAGTATATAGCTATTTTTCGTATTCTTGTCGAATGAATTTTTTGTAGCTACATTTACACCGAAGAACACGCAGGAGCAAGTGGCCAATGTTAAGTACAATACATTGAGCCAAAATAAGCAAAACTAAGACACCTGTATCTTTTTAAGACCTTTAAAAAAATTAAATAAGTAAATAGCTATTTTTCTTATTCTTGTCGAATGAATTTTTGTAGCTACATTTACACCGATGAACACGCAGGAACAATTGCTCAATGTTAAGTACAATACATTGAGCCAAAATAAGCAAAACTAAGACACCTATATCTTTTTAAGACCTTTAAAAAAATTAAATAAGTAAATAGCTATTTTTCTTATTCTTGTCGAATGAATTTTTTTTAGCTACATTTACACCGATGAACATGCAGGCGCAATTGCTCAATATTAAGTACTACACAATGTACCTAAACAAGCAAAATTATGACACCTGTATCTTTTTAAGACCTTTAAAAAAATTAAATAAGTAAATAGCTATTTTTCTTATTCTTGTCGAATGAATTTTTGTAGCTACATTTACACCGATGAACACGCAGGAGCAATTGCTCAATGTTAACTACAATACATTGAGCCAAAATAAGCCAAATTAAGACACCCGTGTCATATCAAGACCTTTAAAAAAAATAAAATAACTATATAGCTATTTTTCGTATTCTTGTCGAATGAATTTTGTTTAGCTACATTTACTCCGATGAACACGCAGGAGCAATTGCTCAATGTTGAGTGCAATACAATGAGCCAAAATAAACAAAATTTAGACACCCTTATCATATCAAGACCTTTAAAAAAAATAATATAAGTAAATAGCAATTTTTTTTATTCTTGTCGAATGAATTTTTTTTAGCAACATTTAAACCGATGAATACGCAGGAGCAATTGCTCAATGTCAAGTACAATACAATGAGCCAAAATAAGCAAAATTAAGACACCTATATCTTTTTAAAACCTTTAAAAAAAAATAAGTAAATAGCTATTTGTCTTATTCTTGTCGAATGAATTTTTTAGCTACATTTACACCGATGAACACGCAGGAGCAATTGCTCAATGTTAATTACAATACAATGAGCCAAAATAAGCAAAATTGAGACACCTATATCTTTTTAAGACCTTTAAAAAAAATAAAATAAGTAAATAGCTATTTTTCTTATTCTTGTCGAATGAATTTTTTTTAGCTACATTTACACCGATGAACACGCAGGAGCAATTGCTCAATGTTAGTACAATACAGTGAGCCAAAATAAGCAAAATTAAGACACTCATATCATATCAAGACCTTTAAAAAAAAAAATAAGTATATAGCTATTTTTCGTATTCTTGTCGAATGAATTTTTCGTAGCTACATTTACACCGATGAACACAATGGAGCAATTGCCTAATGTTAGATACAGTACAGTGAGCCAAAATAAGCAATATTAAGACACCCATATCTTTTCAAGACCTTTAAAAAAAATAAAATAAGTAAATAGCTATTTTTCGTATTCTTGTCGTATGAATTTTTTTAAGCTACATTTACACCGATGAACACGCAGGAGCAATTGCTCAATATTAAATACAATACATTGAGCCAAAATAAGCAAAATTAAGACACCAATATCTTTTAAAGACCTTTAAAAAAAAAAAAAAGTATATAGCTATTTTTTGTATTCTTGTCGAATGAATTTTTTGTAGCTACATTTACACCGATGAACACGCAGGAGCAATTGCTCAATGTTAATTACAACACAGTGAGCCATAATAAGCCAAATTAAGACACCCTTGTCATATCAAGACCTTTAAAAAAAAAAAATAAGTATATAGCTATTTTTCGTATTCTTGTCGAATGAATTTTTTGTAGCTACATTTACACCGAAGAACACGCAGGAGCAAGTGGCCAATGTTAAGTACAATACATTGAGCCAAAATAAGCAAAACTAAGACACCTGTATCTTTTTAAGACCTTTAAAAAAATTAAATAAGTAAATAGCTATTTTTCTTATTCTTGTCGAATGAATTTTTGTAGCTACATTTACACCGATGAACACGCAGGAACAATTGCTCAATGTTAAGTACAATACATTGAGCCAAAATAAGCAAAACTAAGACACCTATATCTTTTTAAGACCTTTAAAAAAATTAAATAAGTAAATAGCTATTTTTCTTATTCTTGTCGAATGAATTTTTTTTAGCTACATTTACACCGATGAACATGCAGGCGCAATTGCTCAATATTAAGTACTACACAATGTACCTAAACAAGCAAAATTATGACACCTGTATCTTTTTAAGACCTTTAAAAAAATTAAATAAGTAAATAGCTATTTTTCTTATTCTTGTCGAATGAATTTTTGTAGCTACATTTACACCGATGAACACGCAGGAGCAATTGCTCAATGTTAACTACAATACATTGAGCCAAAATAAGCCAAATTAAGACACCCGTGTCATATCAAGACCTTTAAAAAAAATAAAATAACTATATAGCTATTTTTCGTATTCTTGTCGAATGAATTTTGTTTAGCTACATTTACTCCGATGAACACGCAGGAGCAATTGCTCAATGTTGAGTGCAATACAATGAGCCAAAATAAACAAAATTTAGACACCCTTATCATATCAAGACCTTTAAAAAAAATAATATAAGTAAATAGCAATTTTTTTTATTCTTGTCGAATGAATTTTTTTTAGCAACATTTAAACCGATGAATACGCAGGAGCAATTGCTCAATGTCAAGTACAATACAATGAGCCAAAATAAGCAAAATTAAGACACCTATATCTTTTTAAAACCTTTAAAAAAAAATAAGTAAATAGCTATTTGTCTTATTCTTGTCGAATGAATTTTTTAGCTACATTTACACCGATGAACACGCAGGAGCAATTGCTCAATGTTAATTACAATACAATGAGCCAAAATAAGCAAAATTGAGACACCTATATCTTTTTAAGACCTTTAAAAAAAATAAAATAAGTAAATAGCTATTTTTCTTATTCTTGTCGAATGAATTTTTTTTAGCTACATTTACACCGATGAACACGCAGGAGCAATTGCTCAATGTTAGTACAATACAGTGAGCCAAAATAAGCAAAATTAAGACACTCATATCATATCAAGACCTTTAAAAAAAAAAATAAGTATATAGCTATTTTTCGTATTCTTGTCGAATGAATTTTTCGTAGCTACATTTACACCGATGAACACAATGGAGCAATTGCCTAATGTTAGATACAGTACAGTGAGCCAAAATAAGCAATATTAAGACACCCATATCTTTTCAAGACCTTTAAAAAAAATAAAATAAGTAAATAGCTATTTTTCGTATTCTTGTCGTATGAATTTTTTTAAGCTACATTTACACCGATGAACACGCAGGAGCAATTGCTCAATATTAAATACAATACATTGAGCCAAAATAAGCAAAATTAAGACACCAATATCTTTTAAAGACCTTTAAAAAAAAAAAAAAGTATATAGCTATTTTTTGTATTCTTGTCGAATGAATTTTTTGTAGCTACATTTACACCGATGAACACGCAGGAGCAATTGCTCAATGTTAATTACAACACAGTGAGCCATAATAAGCCAAATTAAGACACCCTTGTCATATCAAGACCTTTAAAAAAAAAAAATAAGTATATAGCTATTTTTCGTATTCTTGTCGAATGAATTTTTTGTAGCTACATTTACACCGAAGAACACGCAGGAGCAAGTGGCCAATGTTAAGTACAATACATTGAGCCAAAATAAGCAAAACTAAGACACCTGTATCTTTTTAAGACCTTTAAAAAAATTAAATAAGTAAATAGCTATTTTTCTTATTCTTGTCGAATGAATTTTTGTAGCTACATTTACACCGATGAACACGCAGGAACAATTGCTCAATGTTAAGTACAATACATTGAGCCAAAATAAGCAAAACTAAGACACCTATATCTTTTTAAGACCTTTAAAAAAATTAAATAAGTAAATAGCTATTTTTCTTATTCTTGTCGAATGAATTTTTTTTAGCTACATTTACACCGATGAACATGCAGGCGCAATTGCTCAATATTAAGTACTACACAATGTACCTAAACAAGCAAAATTATGACACCTGTATCTTTTTAAGACCTTTAAAAAAATTAAATAAGTAAATAGCTATTTTTCTTATTCTTGTCGAATGAATTTTTGTAGCTACATTTACACCGATGAACACGCAGGAACAATTGCTCAATGTTAAGTACAATACATTGAGCCAAAATAAGCAAAACTAAGGCACATATATCTTTTTAAAGCCTTTAAAAAAAATCAAATAAGTAAATAGCTATTTTTCTTATTCTTGTCGAATGAATTTTTTTTAGCTACATTTACACCGATGAACACGCAGGAGCAATTGCTCAATGTTAAGTACAATACAGTGAGCCAAAATAAGCAAAATTAAGACACTCATATCATATCAAGACCTTTAAAAAAAAAAATAAGTATATAGCTATTTTTCGTATTCTTGTCGAATGAATTTTTCGTAGCTACATTTACACCGATGAACACAATGGAGCAATTGCCTAATGTTAGATACAGTACAGTGAGCCAAAATAAGCAATATTAAGACACCCATATCTTTTCAAGACCTTTAAAAAAAATAAAATAAGTAAATAGCTATTTTTCGTATTCTTGTCGTATGAATTTTTTTAAGCTACATTTACACCGATGAACACGCAGGAGCAATTGCTCAATATTAAATACAATACATTGAGCCAAAATAAGCAAAATTAAGACACCAATATCTTTTAAAGACCTTTAAAAAAAAAAAAAAGTATATAGCTATTTTTTGTATTCTTGTCGAATGAATTTTTTGTAGCTACATTTACACCGATGAACACGCAGGAGCAATTGCTCAATGTTAATTACAACACAGTGAGCCATAATAAGCCAAATTAAGACACCCTTGTCATATCAAGACCTTTAAAAAAAAAAAATAAGTATATAGCTATTTTTCGTATTCTTGTCGAATGAATTTTTTGTAGCTACATTTACACCGAAGAACACGCAGGAGCAAGTGGCCAATGTTAAGTACAATACATTGAGCCAAAATAAGCAAAACTAAGACACCTGTATCTTTTTAAGACCTTTAAAAAAATTAAATAAGTAAATAGCTATTTTTCTTATTCTTGTCGAATGAATTTTTGTAGCTACATTTACACCGATGAACACGCAGGAACAATTGCTCAATGTTAAGTACAATACATTGAGCCAAAATAAGCAAAACTAAGGCACATATATCTTTTTAAAGCCTTTAAAAAAAATCAAATAAGTAAATAGCTATTTTTCTTATTCTTGTCGAATGAATTTTTTTTTAGCTATATTTACACCGATGAACACGCAGGAGCAATTGCCCAATGTTAAGTACAATACAATGAGCCAAAATAAGCAAAATTAAGACACCCTTATCATATCAAGACCTTTAAAAAAATAAAATAAGTAAATAGCTATTTTTCTTATTCTTGTCGAATGAATTTTTTTTAGCTAACATTTACACCGATGAACACGCAGGAGCAATTGCTCAATGTTAATTACAATACAATGAGCCAAAATAAGCCAAATTAAGACACCCTTGTCATATCAAGACCTTTAAAAAAAATAAAATAACTATATAGCTATTTTTCGTATTCTTGTCGAATGAATTTTGTTTAGCTACATTTACTCCGATGAACACGCAGGAGCAATTGCTCAATGTTGAGTGCAATACAATGAGCCAAAATAAGCAAAATTTAGACACCTTTATCTTTTTATGACCTTTAAAAAAAATAAAATAAGTATAGAGCTATTTTTCTTATTCTTGTCGAATGAATTTTTTTTAGCTACATTTACACCGATGAACACGCAGGAGCAATTGCTCAATGTTAACTACAATACATTGAGCCAAAATAAGCCAAATTAAGACACCCGTGTCATATCAAGACCTTTAAAAAAAATAAAATAACTATATAGCTATTTTTCGTATTCTTGTCGAATGAATTTTGTTTAGCTACATTTACTCCGATGAACACAAAGGAGCAATTGCTCAATGTTGAGTGCAATACAATGAGCCAAAATAAACAAAATTTAGACACCCTTATCATATCAAGACCTTTAAAAAAAATAATATAAGTAAATAGCAATTTTTTTTATTCTTGTCGAATGAATTTTTTTTAGCAACATTTAAACCGATGAATACGCAGGAGCAATTGCTCAATGTCAAGTACAATACAATGAGCCAAAATAAGCAAAATTAAGACACCTATATCTTTTTAAAACCTTTAAAAAAAAATAAGTAAATAGCTATTTGTCTTATTCTTGTCGAATGAATTTTTTAGCTACATTTACACCGATGAACACGCAGGAGCAATTGCTCAATGTTAATTACAATACAATGAGCCAAAATAAGCAAAATTGAGACACCTATATCTTTTTAAGACCTTTAAAAAAAATAAAATAAGTAAATAGCTATTTTTCTTATTCTTGTCGAATGAATTTTTTTTAGCTACATTTACACCGATGAACACGCAGGAGCAATTGCTCAATGTTAGTACAATACAGTGAGCCAAAATAAGCAAAATTAAGACACTGATATCATATCAAGACCTTTAAAAAAAAAAATAAGTATATAGCTATTTTTCGTATTCTTGTCGAATGAATTTTTCGTAGCTACATTTACACCGATGAACACAATGGAGCAATTGCCTAATGTTAGATACAGTACAGTGAGCCAAAATAAGCAATATTAAGACACCCATATCTTTTCAAGACCTTTAAAAAAAATAAAATAAGTAAATAGCTATTTTTCGTATTCTTGTCGTATGAATTTTTTTAAGCTACATTTACACCGATGAACACGCAGGAGCAATTGCTCAATATTAAATACAATACATTGAGCCAAAATAAGCAAAATTAAGACACCAATATCTTTTAAAGACCTTTAAAAAAAAAAAAAAGTATATAGCTATTTTTTGTATTCTTGTCGAATGAATTTTTTGTAGCTACATTTACACCGATGAACACGCAGGAGCAATTGCTCAATGTTAATTACAACACAGTGAGCCATAATAAGCCAAATTAAGACACCCTTGTCATATCAAGACCTTTAAAAAAAAAAAATAAGTATATAGCTATTTTTCGTATTCTTGTCGAATGAATTTTTTGTAGCTACATTTACACCGAAGAACACGCAGGAGCAAGTGGCCAATGTTAAGTACAATACATTGAGCCAAAATAAGCAAAACTAAGACACCTGTATCTTTTTAAGACCTTTAAAAAAATTAAATAAGTAAATAGCTATTTTTCTTATTCTTGTCGAATGAATTTTTGTAGCTACATTTACACCGATGAACACGCAGGAACAATTGCTCAATGTTAAGTACAATACATTGAGCCAAAATAAGCAAAACTAAGACACCTATATCTTTTTAAGACCTTTAAAAAAATTAAATAAGTAAATAGCTATTTTTCTTATTCTTGTCGAATGAATTTTTTTTAGCTACATTTACACCGATGAACATGCAGGCGCAATTGCTCAATATTAAGTACTACACAATGTACCTAAACAAGCAAAATTATGACACCTGTATCTTTTTAAGACCTTTAAAAAAATTAAATAAGTAAATAGCTATTTTTCTTATTCTTGTCGAATGAATTTTTGTAGCTACATTTACACCGATGAACACGCAGGAGCAATTGCTCAATGTTAACTACAATACATTGAGCCAAAATAAGCCAAATTAAGACACCCGTGTCATATCAAGACCTTTAAAAAAAATAAAATAACTATATAGCTATTTTTCGTATTCTTGTCGAATGAATTTTGTTTAGCTACATTTACTCCGATGAACACGCAGGAGCAATTGCTCAATGTTGAGTGCAATACAATGAGCCAAAATAAACAAAATTTAGACACCCTTATCATATCAAGACCTTTAAAAAAAATAATATAAGTAAATAGCAATTTTTTTTATTCTTGTCGAATGAATTTTTTTTAGCAACATTTAAACCGATGAATACGCAGGAGCAATTGCTCAATGTCAAGTACAATACAATGAGCCAAAATAAGCAAAATTAAGACACCTATATCTTTTTAAAACCTTTAAAAAAAAATAAGTAAATAGCTATTTGTCTTATTCTTGTCGAATGAATTTTTTAGCTACATTTACACCGATGAACACGCAGGAGCAATTGCTCAATGTTAATTACAATACAATGAGCCAAAATAAGCAAAATTGAGACACCTATATCTTTTTAAGACCTTTAAAAAAAATAAAATAAGTAAATAGCTATTTTTCTTATTCTTGTCGAATGAATTTTTTTTAGCTACATTTACACCGATGAACACGCAGGAGCAATTGCTCAATGTTAGTACAATACAGTGAGCCAAAATAAGCAAAATTAAGACACTCATATCATATCAAGACCTTTAAAAAAAAAAATAAGTATATAGCTATTTTTCGTATTCTTGTCGAATGAATTTTTCGTAGCTACATTTACACCGATGAACACAATGGAGCAATTGCCTAATGTTAGATACAGTACAATGAGCCAAAATAAGCAATATTAAGACACCCATATCTTTTCAAGACCTTTAAAAAAAATAAAATAAGTAAATAGCTATTTTTCGTATTCTTGTCGTATGAATTTTTTTAAGCTACATTTACACCGATGAACACGCAGGAGCAATTGCTCAATATTAAATACAATACATTGAGCCAAAATAAGCAAAATTAAGACACCAATATCTTTTAAAGACCTTTAAAAAAAAAAAAAAGTATATAGCTATTTTTTGTATTCTTGTCGAATGAATTTTTTGTAGCTACATTTACACCGATGAACACGCAGGAGCAATTGCTCAATGTTAATTACAACACAGTGAGCCATAATAAGCCAAATTAAGACACCCTTGTCATATCAAGACCTTTAAAAAAAAAAAATAAGTATATAGCTATTTTTCGTATTCTTGTCGAATGAATTTTTTGTAGCTACATTTACACCGAAGAACACGCAGGAGCAAGTGGCCAATGTTAAGTACAATACATTGAGCCAAAATAAGCAAAACTAAGACACCTGTATCTTTTTAAGACCTTTAAAAAAATTAAATAAGTAAATAGCTATTTTTCTTATTCTTGTCGAATGAATTTTTGTAGCTACATTTACACCGATGAACACGCAGGAACAATTGCTCAATGTTAAGTACAATACATTGAGCCAAAATAAGCAAAACTAAGACACCTATATCTTTTTAAGACCTTTAAAAAAATTAAATAAGTAAATAGCTATTTTTCTTATTCTTGTCGAATGAATTTTTTTTAGCTACATTTACACCGATGAACATGCAGGCGCAATTGCTCAATATTAAGTACTACACAATGTACCTAAACAAGCAAAATTATGACACCTGTATCTTTTTAAGACCTTTAAAAAAATTAAATAAGTAAATAGCTATTTTTCTTATTCTTGTCGAATGAATTTTTGTAGCTACATTTACACCGATGAACACGCAGGAACAATTGCTCAATGTTAAGTACAATACATTGAGCCAAAATAAGCAAAACTAAGGCACATATATCTTTTTAAAGCCTTTAAAAAAAATCAAATAAGTAAATAGCTATTTTTCTTATTCTTGTCGAATGAATTTTTTTTAGCTATATTTACACCGATGAACACGCAGGAGCAATTGCCCAATGTTAAGTACAATACAATGAGCCAAAATAAGCAAAATTAAGACACCCTTATCATATCAAGACCTTTAAAAAAATAAAATAAGTAAATAGCTATTTTTCTTATTCTTGTCGAATGAATTTTTTTTAGCTAACATTTACACCGATGAACACGCAGGAGCAATTGCTCAATGTTAATTACAATACAATGAGCCAAAATAAGCCAAATTAAGACACCCTTGTCATATCAAGACCTTTAAAAAAAATAAAATAACTATATAGCTATTTTTCGTATTCTTGTCGAATGAATTTTGTTTAGCTACATTTACTCCGATGAACACGCAGGAGCAATTGCTCAATGTTGAGTGCAATACAATGAGCCAAAATAAGCAAAATTTAGACACCTTTATCTTTTTATGACCTTTAAAAAAAATAAAATAAGTATAGAGCTATTTTTCTTATTCTTGTCGAATGAATTTTTTTTAGCTACATTTACACCGATGAACACGCAGGAGCAATTGCTCAATGTTAACTACAATACATTGAGCCAAAATAAGCCAAATTAAGACACCCGTGTCATATCAAGACCTTTAAAAAAAATAAAATAACTATATAGCTATTTTTCGTATTCTTGTCGAATGAATTTTGTTTAGCTACATTTACTCCGATGAACACGCAGGAGCAATTGCTCAATGTTGAGTGCAATACAATGAGCCAAAATAAACAAAATTTAGACACCCTTATCATATCAAGACCTTTAAAAAAAATAATATAAGTAAATAGCAATTTTTTTTATTCTTGTCGAATGAATTTTTTTTAGCAACATTTAAACCGATGAATACGCAGGAGCAATTGCTCAATGTCAAGTACAATACAATGAGCCAAAATAAGCAAAATTAAGACACCTATATCTTTTTAAAACCTTTAAAAAAAAATAAGTAAATAGCTATTTGTCTTATTCTTGTCGAATGAATTTTTTAGCTACATTTACACCGATGAACACGCAGGAGCAATTGCTCAATGTTAATTACAATACAATGAGCCAAAATAAGCAAAATTGAGACACCTATATCTTTTTAAGACCTTTAAAAAAAATAAAATAAGTAAATAGCTATTTTTCTTATTCTTGTCGAATGAATTTTTTTTAGCTACATTTACACCGATGAACACGCAGGAGCAATTGCTCAATATTAAATACAATACATTGAGCCAAAATAAGCAAAATTAAGACACCAATATCTTTTAAAGACCTTTAAAAAAAAAAAAAAGTATATAGCTATTTTTCGTATTCTTGTCGAATGAATTTTTCGTAGCTACATTTACACCGATGAACACAATGGAGCAATTGCCTAATGTTAGATACAGTACAGTGAGCCAAAATAAGCAATATTAAGACACCCATATCTTTTCAAGACCTTTAAAAAAAATAAAATAAGTAAATAGCTATTTTTCGTATTCTTGTCGTATGAATTTTTTTAAGCTACATTTACACCGATGAACACGCAGGAGCAATTGCTCAATATTAAATACAATACATTGAGCCAAAATAAGCAAAATTAAGACACCAATATCTTTTAAAGACCTTTAAAAAAAAAAAAAAGTATATAGCTATTTTTTGTATTCTTGTCGAATGAATTTTTTGTAGCTACATTTACACCGATGAACACGCAGGAGCAATTGCTCAATGTTAATTACAACACAGTGAGCCATAATAAGCCAAATTAAGACACCCTTGTCATATCAAGACCTTTAAAAAAAAAAAATAAGTATATAGCTATTTTTCGTATTCTTGTCGAATGAATTTTTTGTAGCTACATTTACACCGAAGAACACGCAGGAGCAAGTGGCCAATGTTAAGTACAATACATTGAGCCAAAATAAGCAAAACTAAGACACCTGTATCTTTTAAAGACCTTTAAAAAAATTAAATAAGTAAATAGCTATTTTTCTTATTCTTGTCGAATGAATTTTTGTAGCTACATTTACACCGATGAACACGCAGGAACAATTGCTCAATGTTAAGTACAATACATTGAGCCAAAATAAGCAAAACTAAGACACCTATATCTTTTTAAGACCTTTAAAAAAATTAAATAAGTAAATAGCTATTTTTCTTATTCTTGTCGAATGAATTTTTTTTAGCTACATTTACACCGATGAACATGCAGGCGCAATTGCTCAATATTAAGTACTACACAATGTACCTAAACAAGCAAAATTATGACACCTATATCTTTTTAAGACCTTTAAAAAAATAAAATAAGTAAATAGCTATTTTTCTTATTCTTGTCGAATGAATTTTTTTTAGCTACATTTACACCGATGAACACGCAGGAACAATTGCTCAATGTTTAGTACAATACATTGAGACAATATAAGCAAAATAAAGGCACCTATATCTTTTTAAAACCTTTAAAAAAATAAAATAAGTAAATAGCTATTTTTCGTATTCTTGTCGAATGAATTTTTTGTAGCTACATTTACACCGATGAACACGCAGGAGCAATTGCTCAATGTTAAGTACTACACAATGTACTTAAACAAGCAAAATTTTGACACCTATATCTTTTTAAGACCTTTAAAAAAATTAAATAAGTAAATAGCTATTTTTCTTATTCTTGTCGAATGAATTTGTTTTAGCTACATTTACACCGATGAACACGCAGGAGCAATTGCTCAATATTAAATACAATACATTGAGCCAAAATAAGCAAAATTAAGACACCTATATCTTTTTAAGACCTTTAAAAAAAATAAAATAAGTAAATAGCTATTTTTCTTATTCTTGTCGAATGAATTTTTTTTAGCTACATTTACACCGATGAACACGCGGGAACAATTGCTCAATGTTAAGTACAATACATTGAGCCAAAATAAGCAAAACTAAGGCACCTATATCTTTTTAAAGCCTTTAAAAAAAATAAACTAAGTAAATAGCTATTTTTCTTATTCTTGTCGAATGAATTTTTTTTAGCTACATTTACACGGATGAACACTAAGGAGCAATTGCCCAATGTTAAGTACAATACAATGAGCCAAAATAAGCAAAATTAAGACACCCTTATCATATCAAGACCTTTAAAAAAAATAAAATAAGTAAATAGCTATTTTTTTTATTCTTGTCGAATGAATTTTTTTTAGCAACATTTAAACCGATGAACACGCAGGAGCAATTGTTTAATGTCAAGTACAATAAAATGAGCCAAAATAAGCAAAATTAAGACACCTATATCTTTTTAAAACCTTTAAAAAAATAAAATAAGTAAATAGCTATTTTTCTTATTCTTGTCGAATGAATTTTTTTTAGCTACATTTACACCGATGAACACGCAGGAGCAATTGCTCTATGTTAATTACAATACAATGAGCCAAAATAAACCAAATTAAGACACCCGTGTCATATCAAGACCTTTAAAAAAAATAAAATAACTATATAGCTATTTTTCGTATTCTTGTCGAATGAATTTTTTTTAGCTACATTTACACCGATGAACACGCAGGAGCAATTGCTCAATATTAAATACAATACATTGAGCCAAAATAAGCAAAATTAAGACACCTATATCTTTTAAAGACCTTTAAAAAAAAAAGAAGTATATAGCTATTTTTTGTATTCTTGTCGAATGAATTTTTTGTAGCTACATTTACACCGATGAACACGCAGGAGCAATTGCTCAATGTTAATTACAACACAATGAGCCAAAATAAGCCAAATTAAGACACCCGTGTCATATCAAGACCTTCAAAAAAAAAAAATAAGTATATAGCTATTTTTCGTATTCTTGTCGAATGAATTTTTTGTAGCTACATTTACACCGGCGAACACGCAGGAGCAAGTGGCCAATGTTTAGTACAATACAATGAGCGTAAATAAGCAAAATTAAGACACCTATATCTTTTTAAGACCTTTAAAAAAAATAAAATAAGTAAATAGCTATTTTTCTTATTCTTGTCGAATGAATTTTTTTTAGCTACATTTACACCGATGAACACGCAGGAGCAATTGTTTAATGTCGAGTACCATAAAATGAGCCAAAATAAGCAAAATTAAGACACCTATTTCTTTTTAAAACCTTTAAAAAAATAAAATAAGTAAATAGCTATTTTTCTTATTCTTGTCGAATGAATTTTTTTTAGCTAACATTTACACCGATGAACACGCAGGAGCAATTGCTCAATGTTAATTACAATACAATGAGCCAAAATAAGCCAAATTAAGACACCCTTGTCATATCAAGACCTTTAAAAAAAATAAAATAACTATATAGCTATTTTTCGTATTCTTGTCGAATGAATTTTGTTTAGCTACATTTACTCCGATGAACACGCAGGAGCAATTGCTCAATGTTGAGTGCAATACAATGAGCCAAAATAAGCAAAATTAAGACATCTATATCTTTTTAAAACCTTTAAAAAAAAATAAGTAAATAGCTATTTGTCTTATTCTTGTCGAATGAATTTTTTTTAGCTACATTTACACCGATGAACACGCAGGAGCAATTGCTCAATGTTAATTACAATACAATGAGTCAAAATAAGCAAAATAAAGACACGCATATCATTTCAAGACCATTAAAAAAAAAAAATATGTATATAGTTATTTTTCGTATTCTTGTCGAATGAATTTTTTGTAGCTACATTTACACCGATGAACACGCAGGAGCAATTGCTCAATGTTAAGTACTACACAATGTACCTAAACAAGCAAAATTATGACACCTATATCTTTTTAAGACCTTTAAAAAAATAAAATAAGTAAATAGCTATTTATATATTATGAGCCTATATAAGCAAAATTGAGACACCTATATCTTTTTAAGACCTTTAAAAAAAATAAAATAAGTATATAGCTATTTTTCGTATTCTTGTCGAATGAATTTTTCGTAGCTACATTTACACCGATGAACACAATGGAGCAATTGCCTAATGTTAGATACAGTACAGTGAGCCAAAATAAGCAATATTAAGACACCCATATCTTTTCAAGACCTTTAAAAAAAATAAAATAAGTAAATAGCTATTTTTCGTATTCTTGTCGTATGAATTTTTTAAAGCTACATTTACACCGATGAGCACGCAGGAGCAATTGCTCAATATTAAATACAATACATTGAGCCAAAATAAGCAAAACTAAGACACCAATATCTTTTAAAGACCTTTAAAAAAAAAAAAAAGTATATAGCTATTTTTTGTATTCTTGTCGAATGAATTTTTTGTAGCTACATTTACACCGATGAACACGCAGGAGCAAGTGGCCAATGTTAAGTACAATACATTGAGCCAAAATAAGCAAAACTAAGACACCTATATCTTTTTAAGGCCTTTAAAAAAATTAAATAAGTAAATAGCTATTTTTCTTATTCTTGTCGAATGAATTTTTTTTGGCTACATTTACACCGATGAACACGCAGGCGCAATTGCTCAATATTAAGTACTACACAATGTACCTAAACAAGCTAAATAATGACACCTATATCTTTTTAAGACCTTTAAAAAAATAAAATAAGTAAATAGCTATTTTTCTTATTCTTGTCGAATGAATTTTTTTTAGCTACATTTACACCGATGAACACGCAGGAACAATTGCTTAATGTTAAGTACAATACATTGAGACAAAATAAGCAAAATAAAGGCACCTATATCTTTTTAAAACCTTTAAAAAAAATAAAATAAGTAAATAGCTATTTTTCGTATTCTTGTCGAATGAATTTTTTGTAGCTACATTTACACCGATGAACACGCAGGAGCAATTGCTCAATGTTAAGTACTACACAATGTACCTAAACAAGCAAAATTTTGACACCTATATCTTTTTAAGACCTTTAAAAAAATAAAATAAGTAAATAGCTATTTTTCTTATTCTTGTCGAATGAATTTGTTTTAGCTACATTTACACCGATGAACACGCAATAGCAATTGCTCAATATTAAATACAATACATTGAGCCAAAATAAGCAAAATTAAGACACCTATATCTTTTAAAGACCTTTTAAAAAAAAAAAGAAGTATATAGTTTTTTTTTGTATTCTTGTCGAATGAATTTTTTGTAGCTACATTTACACCGATGAACACGCAGGAGCAATTGCTCAATGTTAATTACAACACAGTGAGCCAAAATAAGCCAAATTAAGACACCCGTGTCATATCAAGACCTTAAAAATAAAAAAATAAGTATATAGCTATTTTTCGTATTCTTGTCGAATGAATTTTTTGTAGCTACATTTACACCGAAAAACACGCAGGTGCAAGTGGCCAATGTTAAGTACAATACATTGAGCCAAAATAAGCAAAACTAAGACACCTATATCTTTTTAAGACCTTTAAAAAAAATAAAATAAGTAAATAGCTATTTTTCTTATTCTTGTCGAATGAATTTTTTTTAGCTACATTTACACGGATGAACACTATGGAGCAATTGCCCAATGTTAAGTACAATACAATGAGCCAAAATAAGCAAAATTAAGACACCCGTGTCATATCAATACCTTTAAAAAAAATAAAATAAGTAAATAGCTATTTTTTTTATTCTTGCCGAATGAATTTTTTTTAGCAACATTTCAACCGATGAACACGCAGGAGCAATTGTTTAATGTCAAGTACAATAAAATGAGCCAAAATAAGCAAAATTAAGACACCTATTTCTTTTTAAAACCTTTAAAAAAATAAAATAAGTAAATAGCTATTTTTCTTATTCTTGTCGAATGAATTTTTTTTAGCTAACATTTACACCGATGAACACGCAGGAGCAATTGCTCAATGTTAATTACAATACAATGAGCCAAAATAAGCCAAATTAAGACACCCTTGTCATATCAAGACCTTTAAAAAAAATAAAATAACTATATAGCTATTTTTCGTATTCTTGTCGAATGAATTTTGTTTAGCTACATTTACTCCGATGAACACGCAGGAGCAATTGCTCAATGTTGAGTGCAATACAATGAGCCAAAATAAACAAAATTTAGACACCCTTATCATATCAAGACCTTTAAAAAAAATAATATAAGTAAATAGCAATTTTTTTTATTCTTGTCGAATGAATTTTTTTTAGCAACATTTAAACCGATGAATACGCAGGAGCAATTGCTCAATGTCAAGTACAATACAATGAGCCAAAATAAGCAAAATTAAGACATCTATATCTTTTTAAAACCTTTAAAAAAAAATAAGTAAATAGCTATTTGTCTTATTCTTGTCGAATGAATTTTTTTTAGCTACATTTACACCGATGAACACGCAGGAGCAATTGCTCAATGTTAATTACAATACAATGAGCCAAAATAAGCCAAATTAAGACACCCGTGTCATATCAAGACCTTTAAAAAAAATAAAATAAGTATATAGCTATTTTTCGTATTCTTGTCGAATTAATTTTTTGTAGCTACATTTACACCGATGTACACGCAGGAGCAAGTGGTCAATGTTAAGTACAATACAATGAGCCTATATAAGCAAAATTGAGACACCTATATCTTTTTAAGACCTTTAAAAAAAATAAAATAAGTATATAGCTATTTTTCGTATTCTTGTCGAATGAATTTTTCGTAGCTACATTTACACCGATGAACACAATGGAGCAATTGCCTAATGTTAGATACAGTACAGTGAGCCAAAATAAGCAATATTAAGACACCCATATCTTTTCAAGACCTTTAAAAAAAATAAAATAAGTAAATAGCTATTTTTCGTATTCTTGTCGTATGAATTTTTTAAAGCTACATTTACACCGATGAGCACGCAGGAGCAATTGCTCAATATTAAATACAATACATTGAGCCAAAATAAGCAAAATTAAGACACCAATATCTTTTAAAGACCTTTAAAAAAAAAAAAAAGTATATAGCTATTTTTTGTATTCTTGTCGAATGAATTTTTTGTAGCTACATTTACACCGATGAACACGCAGGAGCAAGTGGCCAATGTTAAGTACAATACATTGAGCCAAAATAAGCAAAACTAAGACACCTGTATCTTTTTAAGACCTTTAAAAAAATTAAATAAGTAAATAGCTATTTTTCTTATTCTTGTCGAATGAATTTTTTGTAGCTACATTTACACCGATGAACACGCAGGAACAATTGCCCAATGTTAAGTACAATACATTGAGCCAAAATAAGCAAAACTAAGACACCTATATCTTTTTAAGACCTTTAAAAAAATTAAATAAGTAAATAGCTATTTTTCTTATTCTTGTCGAATGAATTTTTTTTAGCTACATTTACACCGATGAACACGCAGGCGCAATTGCTCAATGTTAAGTACTACACAATGTACCTAAACAAGCAAAATTTTGACACCTATATCTTATTAAGACCTTTAAAAAAATAAAATAAGTAAATAGCTATTTTTCTTATTCTTGTCGAATGAATTTGTTTTAGCTACATTTACACCGATGAACACGCAGGAGCAATTGCTCAATATTAAATACAATACATTGAGCCAAAATAAGCAAAATTAAGACACCTATATCTTTTAAAGACCTTTTAAAAAAAAAAGAAGTATATAGTTTTTTTTTGTATTCTCGTCGAATGAATTTTTTGTAGCTACATTTACACCGATGAACACGCAGGAGCAATTGCTCAATGTTAATTACAACACAGTGAGCCAAAATAAGCCAAATTAAGACACCCGTGTCATATCAAGACCTTTAAAAAAAAAAAAATAAGTATATAGCTATTTTTCGTATTCTTGTCGAATGAATTTTTTGTAGCTACATTTACACCGAAGAACACGCAGGTGCAAGTGGCCAATGTTAAGTACAATACATTGAGCCAAAATAAGCAAAACTAAGACACCTATATCTTTTTAAGACCTTTAAAAAAAATAAAATAAGTAAATAGCTATTTTTCTTATTCTTGTCGAATGAATTTTTTTTAGCTACATTTACACGGATGAACACTAAGGAGCAATTGCCCAATGTTAAGTACAATACAATGAGCCAAAATAAGCAAAATTAAGACACCCGTGTCATATCAATACCTTTAAAAAAAATAAAATAAGTAAATAGCTATTTTTTTTTATTCTTGTCGAATGAATTTTTTTTAGCAACATTTAAACCGATGAACACGCAGGAGCAATTGTTTAATGTCAAGTACAATAAAATGAGCCAAAATAAGCAAAATTAAGACACCTTTATCTTTTTAAAACCTTTAAAAAAATAAAATAAGTAAATAGCTATTTTTCTTATTCTTGTCGAATGAATTTTTTTTAGCTACATTTACACCGATGAACACGCAGGAGCAATTGCTCAATGTTAATTACAATACAATGAGCCAAAATAAGCCAAATTAAGACACCCGTGTCATATCAAGACCTTTAAAAAAAATAAAATAACTATATAGCTATTTTTCGTATTCTTGTCGAATGAATTTTTTTTAGCTACATTTACACCGATGAACACGCAGGAGCAATTGCTCAATATTAAATACAATACATTGAGCCAAAATAAGCAAAATTAAGACACCTATATCTTTTAAAGACCTTTAAAAAAAAAAGAAGTATATAGCTATTTTTTGTATTCTTGTCGAATGAATTTTTTGTAGCTACATTTACACCGATGAACACGCAGGAGCAATTGCTCAATGTTAATTACAACACAATGAGCCGAAATAAGCCAAATTAAGACACCCGTGTCATATAAAGACCTTCAAAAAAAAAAATAAGTATATAGCTATTTTTCGTATTCTTGTCGAATGAATTTTTTGTAGCTACATTTACACCGGCGAACACGCAGGAGCAAGTGGCCAATGTTAAGTACAATACAATGAGCGTAAATAAGCAAAATTAAGACACCTATATCTTTTTAAGACCTTTAAAAAAAATAAAATAAGTAAATAGCTATTTTTCTTATTCTTGTCGAATGAATTTTTTTTAGCTACATTTACACCGATGAACACGCAGGAACAATTGCTGAATGTTAAGTACAATACATTGAGACAAAATAAGCAAAATTAAGGCACCTATATCTTTTTAAAACCTTTAAAAAAAATAAAATAAGTAAATAGCTATTTTTCTTATTCTTGTCGAATGAATTTTTTTTAGCTACATTTACACCGATGAACACGCAAGAGCAATTGCTCAATGTTAATTACAATACAATGAGCCAAAATAAGCCAAACTAAGACACCCGTGTCAAATCAAGACCTTAAAAAAAATAAAATAAGTATATAGCTATTTTTCGTATTCTTGTCGAATGAATTTTGTTTAGCTACATTTACTCCGATGAACACGCAGGAGCAATTGCTCAATGTTAAGTACAGTACAATGAGTCAAAATAAGCAAAATAAAGACACGCATATCATTTCAAGACCATTAAAAAAAAAAAATATGAATATAGTTATTTTTCGTATTCTTGTCGAATGAATTTTTTGTAGCTACATTTACACCGATGAACACGCAGGAGCAATTGCTCAATGTTAAGTACTACACAATGTACCTAAACAAGCAAAATTTTGACACCTATATCTTTTTAAGACCTTTAAAAAAATAAAATAAGTAAATAGCTATTTTTCTTATTCTTGTCGAATGAATTTGTTTTAGCTACATTTACACCGATGAACACGCAGGAGCAATTGCTCAATATTAAATACAATACATTGAGCCAAAATAAACAAAATTAAGACACCTATATCTTTTAAAGACCTTTTAAAAAAAAAAGAAGTATATAGTTTTTTTTTGTATTCTTGTCGAATGAATTTTTTGTAGCTACATTTACACCGATGAACACGCAGGAGCAATTGCTCAATGTTAATTACAACACAGTGAGCCAAAATAAGCCAAATTAAGACACCCGTGTCATATCAAGACCTTTAAAAAAAAAAAAATAAGTATATAGCTATTTTTCGTATTCTTGTCGAATGAATTTTTTGTAGCTACATTTACACCGAAAAACACGCAGGTGCAAGTGGCCTATGTTAAGTACAATACATTGAGCCAAAATAAGCAAAACTAAGACACCTATATCTTTTTAAGACCTATAAAAAAAATAAAATAAGTAAATAGCTATTTTTCTTATTCTTGTCGAATGAATTTTTTTTAGCTACATTTACACGGATGAACACTAAGGAGCAATTGCCCAATGTTAAGTACAATACATTGAGCCAAAATAAGCAAAATTAAGACACCCGTGTCATATCAATACCTTTAAAAAAAATAAAATAAGTAAATAGCTATTTTTTTTATTCTTGTCGAATGAATTTTTTTTAGCAACATTTAAACCGATGAACACGCAGGAGCAATTGTTTAATGTCAAGTACAATAAAATGAGCCAAAATAAGCAAAATTATGACACCTATATCTTTTTAAAACCTTTAAAAAAATAAAATAAGTAAATAGCTATTTTTCTTATTCTTGTCGAATGAATTTTTTTTAGCTACATTTACACCGATGAACACGCAGGAGCAATTGCTCAATGTTAACTACAATACAATGAGCCAAAATAAGCCAAATTAAGACACCCTTGTCATATCAAGACCTTTAAAAAAAATAAAATAACTATATAGCTATTTTTCGTATTCTTGTCGAATGAATTTTTTTTAGCTACATTTACACCGATGAACACGCAGGAGCAATTGCTCAATATTAAATACAATACATTGAGCCAAAATAAGCAAAATTAAGACACCTATATCTTTTAAAGACCTTTAAAAAAAAAAGAAGTATATAGCTATTTTTTGTATTCTTGTCGAATGAATTTTTTGTAGCTACATTTACACCGATGAACACGCAGGAGCAATTGCTCAATGTTAATTACAACACAATGAGCCGAAATAAGCCAAATTAAGACACCCTTGTCATATAAAGACCTTCAAAAAAAAAAAATAAGTATATAGCTATTTTTCGTATTCTTGTCGAATGAATTTTTTGTAGCTACATTTACACCGGCGAACACGCAGGAGCAAGTGGCCAATGTTAAGTACAATACAATGAGCGTAAATAAGCAAAATTAAGACACCTATATCTTTTTAAGACCTTTAAAAAAATAAAATAAGTAAATAGCTATTTTTCTTATTCTTGTCGAATGAATTTTTTTTAGCTACATTTACACCGATGAACACGCAGGAACAATTGCTGAATGTTAAGTACAATACATTGAGACAAAATAAGCAAAATTAAGGCACCTATATCTTTTTAAAACCTTTAAAAAAAATAAAATAAGTAAATAGCTATTTTTCTTATTCTTGTCGAATGAATTTTTTTTAGCTACATTTACACCGATGAACACGCAAGAGCAATTGCTCAATGTTAATTACAATACAATGAGCCAAAATAAGCCAAACTAAGACACCCGAGTCATATCAAGACCTTAAAAAAAATAAAATAAGTATATAGCTATTTTTCGTATTCTTGTCGAATGAATTTTGTTTAGCTACATTTACTCCGATGAACACGCAGGAGCAATTGCTCAATGTTAAGTACAGTACAATGAGTCAAAATAAGCAAAATAAAGACACGCATATCATTTCAAGACCATTAAAAAAAAAAATATGTATATAGTTATTTTTCGTATTCTTGTCGAATGAATTTTTTGTAGCTACATTTACACCGATGAACACGCAGGAGCAATTGCTCAATGTTAAGTACTACACAATGTACCTAAACAAGCAAAATTATGACACCTATATCTTTTTAAGACCTTTAAAAAAATAAAATAAGTAAATAGCTATTTTTCTAATTCTTGTCGAATGAATTTTTTTTAGCTACATTTACACCGATGAACACGCAGGAGCAATTGCTTAATATTAAATACAATGCATTGAGCCAAAATAAGCAAAATTAAGACACCTTTATCTTTCAAAGACCTTTAAAAAAAAAAAGAAGTATATAGCTTTTTTTGTATTCTTGTCGTATGAATTTTTTGTAGCTACATTTACACCGATGAACACGCAGGAGCAATTGCTCAATGTGAATTACAACACAGTGAGCCAAAATAAGCCAAATTAAGACACCCTTGTCATATTAAGACCTTTAAAAAAAAAAAATAAGTATATAGCAATTTTTCGTATTCTTGTCGAATGAATTTTTTGTAGCTACATTTACACCGAAGAACACGCAGGAGCAAGTGGCGAATGTTAAGTACAGTACATTGAGCCAAAATAAGCAAAACCAAGACACCTGTATCTTTTTAAGACCTTTAAAAAAATTAAATAAGTAAATAGCTATTTTTCTTATTCTTGTCGAATGAATTTTTTGTAGCTACATTCACACCGATGAACACGCAGGAACAATTGCTCAATGTTAACTACAATACAATGAGCCAAAATAAGCAAAATTAAGACACCCTTATCATATCAAGACCTTTAAAAAAAATAAAATAAGTAAATAGCTATTTTTTTTATTCTTGTCGAATGAATTTTTTTTAGCTACATTTAAACCGATGAACACGCAGGAGCAATTGTTTAATGTCAAGTGCAATTAAATGAGCCAAAATAAGCAAAATTAAGACACCTATATCTTTTTAAAACCTTTAAAAAAATTAAATAAGTAAATAGCTATTTTTCTTATTCTTGTCGAATGAATTTTTTTTAGCTACATTTACACCGATGAACACGCAGGCGCAATTGCTCAATATTAAGTACTACACAATGTACCTAAACAAGCAAAATTATGACACCTATATCTTTTTAAGACCTTTAAAAAAATAAAATAAGTAAATAGCTATTTTTCTTATTCTTGTCGAATGAATTTTTTTTAGCTACATTTACACCGATGAACACGCAGGAACAATTGCTTAATGTTAAGTACAATACATTGAGACAAAATAAGCAAAATAAAGGCACCTATATCTTTTTAAAACCTTTAAAAAAAATAAAATAAGTAAATAGCTATTTTTCGTATTCTTGTCGAATGAATTTTTTGTAGCTACATTTACACCGATGAACACGCAGGAGCAATTGCTCAATGTTAAGTACTACACAATGTACCTAAACAAGCAAAATTTTGACACCTATATCTTTTTAAGACCTTTAAAAAAATAAAATAAGTAAATAGCTATTTTTCTTATTCTTGTCGAATGAATTTGTTTTAGCTACATTTACACCGATGAACACGCAGGAGCAATTGCTCAATATTAAATACAATACATTGAGCCAAAATAAGCAAAATTAAGACACCTATATCTTTTAAAGACCTTTTAAAAAAAAAAGAAGTATATAGTTTTTTTTTGTATTCTTGTCGAATGAATTTTTTGTAGCTACATTTACACCGATGAACACGCAGGAGCAATTGCTCAATGTTAATTACAACACAGTGAGCCAAAATAAGCCAAATTAAGACACCCGTGTCATATCAAGACCTTTAAAAAAAAAAAATAAGTATATAGCTATTTTTCGTATTCTTGTCGAATGAATTTTTTGTAGCTACATTTACACCGAAGAACACGCAGGTACAAGTGGCCAATGTTAAGTACAATACATTGAGCCAAAATAAGCAAAACTAAGACACCTATATCTTTTTAAGACCTTTAAAAAAAATAAAATAAGTAAATAGCTATTTTTCTTATTCTTGTCGAATGAATTTTTTTTAGCTACATTTACACGGATGAACACTAAGGAGCAATTGCCCAATGTTAAGTACAATACAATGAGCCAAAATAAGCAAAATTAAGACACCCGTGTCATATCAATACCTTTAAAAAAAATAAAATAAGTAAATAGCTATTTTTTTTATTCTTGTCGAATGAATTTTTTTTAGCAACATTTAAACCGATGAACACGCAGGAGCAATTGTTTAATGTCAAGTACAATAAAATGAGCCAAAATAAGCAAAATTAAGACACCTATATCTTTTTAAAACCTTTAAAAAAATAAAATAAGTAAATAGCTATTTTTCTTATTCTTGTCGAATGAATTTTTTTTAGCTACATTTACACCGATGAACACGCAGGAGCAATTGCTCAATGTTAATTACAATACAATGAGCCAAAATAAGCCAAATTAAGACACCCGTGTCATATCAAGACCTTTAAAAAAAATAAAATAACTATATAGCTATTTTTCGTATTCTTGTCGAATGAATTTTTTTTAGCTACATTTACACCGATGAACACGCAGGAGCAATTGCTCAATATTAAATACAATACATTGAGCCAAAATAAGCAAAATTAAGACACCTATATCTTTTAAAGACCTTTAAAAAAAAAAGAAGTATATAGCTATTTTTTGTATTCTTGTCGAATGAATTTTTTGTAGCTACATTTACACCGATGAACACGCAGGAGCAATTGCTCAATGTTAATTACAACACAATGAGCCGAAATAAGCCAAATTAAGACACCCGTGTCATATAAAGACCTTCAAAAAAAAAAAATAAGTATATAGCTATTTTTCGTATTCTTGTCGAATGAATTTTTTGTAGCTACATTTACACCGGCGAACACGCAGGAGCAAGTGGCCAATGTTAAGTACAATACAATGAGCGTAAATAAGCAAAATTAAGACACCTATATCTTTTTAAGACCTTTAAAAAAAATAAAATAAGTAAATAGCTATTTTTCTTATTCTTGTCGAATGAATTTTTTTTAGCTACATTTACACCGATGAACACGCAGGAACAATTGCTGAATGTTAAGTACAATACATTGAGACAAAATAAGGAAAATTAAGGCACCTATATCTTTTTAAAACCTTTAAAAAAAATAAAATAAGTAAATAGCTATTTTTCTTATTCTTGTCGAATGAATTTTTTTTAGCTACATTTACACCGATGAACACGCAAGAGCAATTGCTCAATGTTAATTACAATACAATGAGCCAAAATAAGCCAAACTAAGACACCCGTGTCATATCAAGACCTTAAAAAAAATAAAATAAGTATATAGCTATTTTTCGTATTCTTGTCGAATGAATTTTGTTTAGCTACATTTACTCCGATGAACACGCAGGAGCAATTGCTCAATGTTAAGTACAGTACAATGAGTCAAAATAAGCAAAATAAAGACACGCATATCATTTCAAGACCATTAAAAAAAAAAAATATGTATATAGTTATTTTTCGTATTCTTGTCGAATGAATTTTTTGTAGCTACATTTACACCGATGAACACGCAGGAGCAATTGCTCAATGTTAAGTACTACACAATGTACCTAAACAAGCAAAATTATGACACCTATATCTTTTTAAGACCTTTAAAAAAATAAAATAAGTAAATAGCTATTTTTCTAATTCTTGTCGAATGAATTTTTTTTAGCTACATTTACACCGATGAACACGCAGGAGCAATTGCTCAATATTAAATACAATGCATTGAGCCAAAATAAGCAAAATTAAGACACCTTTATCTTTCAAAGACCTTTAAAAAAAAAAAGAAGTATATAGCTATTTTTTGTATTCTTGTCGTATGAATTTTTTGTAGCTACATTTACACCGATGAACACGCAGGAGCAATTGCTCAATGTGAATTACAACACAGTGAGCCAAAATAAGCCAAATTAAGACACCCTTGTCATATTAAGACCTTTAAAAAAAAAAATAAGTATATAGCAATTTTTCGTATTCTTGTCGAATGAATTTTTTGTAGCTACATTTACACCGAAGAACACGCAGGAGCAAGTGGCGAATGTTAAGTACAATACATTGAGCCAAAATAAGCAAAATCAAGACACCTGTATCTTTTTAAGACCTTTAAAAAAATAAAATAAGTAAATAGCTATTTTTCTTATTCTTGTCGAATGAATTTTTTGTAGCTACATTCACACCGATGAACACGCACGAACAATTGCTCAATGTTAACTACAATACAATGAGCCAAAATAAGCAAAATTAAGACACCCTTATCATAAAAAAAATAAAATAAGTAAATAGCTATTTTTTTTATTCTTGTCGAATGAATTTTTTTTAGCTACATTTAAACCGATGAACACGCAGGAGCAATTGTTTAATGTCAAGTGCAATTAAATGAGCCAAAATAAGCAAAATTAAGACACCTATATCTTTTTAAAACCTTTAAAAAAATAAAATAAGTAAATAGCTATTTTTCTTATTCTTGTCGAATGAATTTTTTTTAGCTACATTTACACCGATGAACACGCAGGAGCAATTGCTCAATGTTAATTACAATACAATGAGCCAAAATAAGCCAAATTAAGACACCCGTGTCATATCAAGACCTTTAAAAAAAATAAAATAACTATATAGCTATTTTTCGTATTCTTGTCGAATGAATTTTTTTTAGCTACATTTACACCGATGAACACGCAGGAGCAATTGCTCAATATTAAATACAATACATTGAGCCAAAATAAGCAAAACTAAGACACCTATATCTTTTAAAGACCTTTAAAAAAAAAAAAGTATATAGCTATTTTTTGTATTCCTGTCTAATGAATTTTTTGTAGCTACATTTACACCGATGAACACGCAGGAGCAATTGCTCAATGTTAATTACAACACAATGAGCCAAAATAAGCCAAATTAAGACACCCGTGTCATATCAAGACCTTCAACAAAAAAAAAATAAGTATATAGCTATTTTTCGTATTCTTGTCGAATGAATTTTTTGTAGCTACATTTACACCGGCGAACACGCAGGAGCAAGTGGCCAATGTTTAGTACAATACAATGAGCGTAAATAAGCAAAATTAAGAGACCTATATCTTTTTAAGACCTTTAAAAAAAATAAAATAAGTAAATAGCTATTTTTCTTATTCTTGTCGAATGAATTTTTTTTAGCTACATTTACACCGATGAACACGCAGGAACAATTGCTGAATGTTAAGTACAATACATTGAGACAAAATAAGCAAAATTAAGGCACCTATATCTTTTTAAAACCTTTAAAAAAAATAAAATAAGTAAATAGCTATTTTCTTATTCTTGTCGAATGAATTTTTTTTAGCTACATTTACACCGATGAACACGCAAGAGCAATTGCTCAATGTTAACTACAATACAATGAGCCAAAATAAGCAAAACTAAGACACCCGTGTCATATCAAGACCTTAAAAAAAATAAAATAAGTATATAGCTATTTTTCGTATTCTTGTCGAATGAATTTTGTTTAGCTACATTAACTCCGATGAACACGCAGGAGCAATTGCTCAATGTTAAGTACTACACAATGTACCTAAACAAGCAAAATTATGACACCTATATCTTTTTAATACCTTTAAAAAAATAAAATAAGTAAATAGCTATTTTTCTTATTCTTGTCGAATGAATTTTTTTTAGCTACATTTACACCGATGAACACGCAGGAGCAATTGCTCAATATTAAAAACAATACATTGAGCCAAAATAAGCAAAATTAAGACACCTATATCTTTCAAAGACCTTTAAAAAAAAAAAGAAGTATATAGCTATTTTTTGTATTCTTGTCGTATGAATTTTTTGTAGCTACATTTACACCGATGAACACGCAGGAGCAATTGCTCAATGTGAATTACAACACAGTGAGCCAAAGTAAGCCAAATTAAGACACCCTTGTCATATCAAGACCTTTAAAAAAAAAAAAATAAGTATATAGCAATTTTTCGTATTCTTGTCGAATGAATTTTTTGTAGCTACATTTACACCGAAGAACACGCAGGAGCAAGTGGCGAATGTTAAGTACAATACATTGAGCCAAAATAAGCAAAACCAAGACACCTACATCTTTTTAAGACCTTTAAAAAAAAAAAAATAAGTAAATAGCTATTTTTCTTATTCTTGTCGAATGAATTTTTTTTAGCTACATTTACACCGATGAACACGCAGGAACAATTGCTCAATGTTAATGACAATACATTCAGCCAAAATAAGCAAAACTAAGGCACATATATCTTTTTAAAGCCTTTAAAAAAAATAAAATAAGTAAATAGCTATTTTTCTTATTCTTGTCGAATGAATTTTTTTTTAGATACATTTACACCGATGAACACGCAGGAGCAATTGCCTAATGTTAAGTACAATACAATGAGCCAAAATAAGCAAAATTAAGACACCCTTATCATATCAAGACCTTTAAAAAAAATAAAATAAGTAAATAGCTATTTTTTTTATTCTTGTCGAATGAATTTTTTTTAGCAACATTTAAACCGATGAACACGCAGGAGCAATTGTTTAATGTCAAGTACAATAAAATAAGCCAAAATAAGCAAAATTAAGACACCTATATCTTTTTAAAACCTTTAAAAAAATAAAATAAGTAAATAGCTATTTTTCTTATTCTTGTCGAATGAATTTTTTTTAGCTAACATTTACACCGATGAACACGCAGGAGCAATTGCTCAATGTTTAGTACAATACAATGAGCCAAAATAAGCAAAATTTAGACACCTATATATTCTTTATGACCTTTAAAAAAAATAAAATAAGTAAATCGCTATTTTTCTTATTCTTGTCGAATGAATTTTTTTTAGCTACATTTACACCGATGAACACGCAGGAGCAATTGCTCAATGTTAACTACAATACATTGAGCCAAAATAAGCCAAATTAAGACACCCGTGTCATATCAAGACCTTTAAAAAAAATAAAATAACTATATAGCTATTTTTCGTATTCTTGTCGAATGAATTTTGTTTAGCTACATTTACTCCGGTGAACACGCAGGAGCAATTGCTCAATGTTGAGTGCAATACAATGAGCCAAAATAAACAAAATTTAGACACCCTTATCATATCAAGACCTTTAAAAAAAATAATATAAGTAAATAGCAATTTTTTTTATTCTTGTCGAATGAATTTTTTTTAGCAACATTTAAACCGATGAATACGCAGGAGCAATTGCTCAATGTCAAGTACAATACAGTGGGCCAAAATAAGCAAAATTAAGACACCTATATCTTTTTAAAACCTTTAAAAAAAAAATAAGTAAATAGCTATTTGTCTTATTCTTGTCGAATGAATTTTTTTTAGCTACATTTACACCGATGAACACGCAGGAGCAATTGCTCAATGTTAACTACAATACAATGAGCCAAAATAAGCCAAATTAAGACACCCGTGTCATATCAAGACCTTTAAAAAAAAAAAAATAAGTATATAGCTATTTTTCGTATTCTTGTCGAATGAATTTTTGTAGCTACATTTACACCGATGTACACGCAGGAGCAAGTGGTCAATGTTAAGTACAATACAATGAGCCTATATAAGCAAAATTAAGACACCTATATCTTTTTAAGACCTTTAAAAAAAATAAAATAAGTAAATAGCTATTTTTCTTATTCTTGTCGAATGAATTTTTTTTAGCTACATTTACACCGATGAACACGCAGGAGCAATTGCTCAATGTTAAGTACAATACAATGAGCCAAAATAAGCAAAATTAAGACACTCATATCATATCAAGACCTTTAAAAAAAAAATAAGTATATAGCTATTTTTCGTATTCTTGTCGAATGAATTTTTCGTAGCTACATTTACACCGATGAACACAATGGAGCAATTGCCTAATGTTAGATACAGTACAGTGAGCCAAAATAAGCAATATTAAGACACCCATATCTTTTCAAGACCTTTAAAAAAAAAAAAAAGTATATAGCTATTTTTTGTATTCTTGTCGAGTGAATTTTTTGTAGCTACATTTACACCGATGAACACGCAGGAGCAATTGCTCAATGTTAATTACAACACAGTGAGCCATAATAAGCCAAATTTAGACACCCGTGTCATATCAAGACCTTTAAAAAAAAAAAAATAAGTATATAGCTATTTTTCGTATTCTTGTCGAATGAATTTTTTTTAGCTACATTTACACCGATGAACACGCAGGAACAATTGCTCAATGTTGAGTACAATACATTGAGCCAAAATAAGCAAAACTTGTGACGTCAGTATCTGTCACAGTAGGTTTTTTCCGGGTCGGTTTGCAAACCTTGGCAAGGTCTGCAAACATGATCTGGCTTGTGCATTTTGTCGCATCACTTCGGGTGTCGGTTGATGCATGTAGAACTTCAGGCTGTGTACCGTAGATGTCTAGGCCGCTTATGCTTATACATGGGCGAGACCGGCTTCTTACGGTGTACAGTCTGATTAATCTCTAACGGTCATCCGGAGGTGATAAAAAGGCAGCGACTGACAGTTACTGCGTCCAGTCTCATCCAACTTTTATCGTAAACGTTCTTTTATTTTTGACATATTATGTATTTGATTCTTGACTCGCCAAAGTCACTTATTTAGAAGTAGCCTACTCCAAATTGTGAAAGTGTATAAAGTGATTATCTGAAATAAGTGTGAGTGAACTCCAATAATGAACTGCATGTAAACGTAGTAATGGGGTGGTGAGCGAGGGCTCCCCCCCAATCATGCTGATCCAGTACTCAGAGCTGAGCGCATCGGGCCACTGCCCCGCCCGCCCCTTTCGACGGTTACCAGGGACCTCTACACTGTCAATCCAGCCGAGTTACCAAACTGGCACAAGTGCGTGATATCCCACTTATAGAGTAAGTCCGCTATATGTGAATAATATAATGTACAACCATGTTTACCTACGATATTTCTTATTAATTAGCAGAATGACCTACCCGTAGCTAGTCGGATGCTTGAGGAGATTTTAGAGTCAGTTCAAGAGAAATCTCCACAAGAAAAATGGCGCCCAACGTAAATTTTTTTTTTTTTTTAACTTGATTAATGGTTTTTGATAGATAATGTTTCTGTGTTGCAGTTTTATTTTTCTCTTGCATTTTGCCACTTACGGCTAATTCGGATTGTTCGCAATGTAACGTAATGATATTGTTCCTTGAATTTTTAATTGCACATGGTTTGCGGTCATATTTGTATAAGATAGTACTTTGCCATACGGTATGTTGTTCATAAGATGCCTTGCACTAGGTTCATATTGTACAGTTTTTTTGGTGAGCTCTTTATTCACGTAACGCGTACGTAATTATTTCTCCCAAATTTGATACATGCACATCTGGCGTGGGTCGATTGGTCACTGGCTAAAGTGCGACTTGAACGAATTTTCACTTGTTTCGGTGATGGAGAATGCTGTTAGTGGATGGTTTCTTATATTGGGATCTGCTGCAGTTTGGTGTCTTCTTAGGTAATCTGGTGTAACTCTTAATTGAAATTTTTCCTAAGGTGTCGGGAGTGCCTATGCGAGCCATGGGTTTGGGCTTGTCTTATTAGGTTGCCTCCTGTCAACTGCTACATGTGTGAGCAGGTTCGTTTTTGTTAAAATCAGCTGTTAGTCCAGTAACGTGTATGCTTTACTGAGAAACTAGGCGTAATTTTTTTTTTTCTTTTGCTTTTATTTTTCTCTCTAATTGGGTAAGTTTTTCATGTACGTTAATTTCTGCCAGTATATTGTCGTGGGCATTGCCAGCCGACAATTGGCTACTGAGATTATTGTATATCTAGATTCTACTTCCTGATTGACTCTTGCCTACTACGAGAATTAATGTGTGGTTTTTTTTTTCATTACACGTACACGTACCTTTTACACCGTTAATTTGCTCAAGGGGGAGGGTTGGGTTAGAATGTTAAACTGAGGCCCATAGGGGGGTTAGGTAGAGTTACACAGGTTACCTACATACTGTATTCATACAGGTTGGCGTGGTTTGGGTTGACTGTTTTATATAGGTTAGTGCTTGGATGGGCTGGAGGATGTTTTGGGGGTTGGGGCGAGTGTTCGCCTCCCCTATTTTTATGAATATTGTTAATTTGTATTGTGTACTTAGTTTGTGAAATCTATGATAAGCAAGCGTGTAAAGGAGGATTCGGAAGTAAGTATTGACCTATTAATTTTGAGTATGGATACTGATAAAGATAAATCTGGTTCAGAAGAGGAGGATCGGAAGTGTGGGGTCTGTGATGGGGTCACGGTAAAAGGTTTCACCGTTGATCCGAGCGATCCGATGCCTCCTGAGGTTAAGGCCTGGCTGGATCGTCAGAAAGTAGCAGGTTTTCGTAATTCAACGCAGATAGACTCGGACAGTGACGAAGGGCTGTCGAAACCGAGTGTGAAGTGTCCTTTGCGCGTTAACCATGCCCATGAGTTTCAAAAATTTTTACGTATGGTACGTGATTTGAAGCTAACCTACTCCGGAAATGACAAGGAGAATCTGAAATTATTTTTGGTGCAGTTGCAAGATCAATTAGATTCGGTCACTCTATCAGATCGGGATGCGGTGCGAGCTGCAGCTTACTACTTGACTGGAAAGGCGAAGACTTATTATGACGGTCACCGGGACCTTTTTCATTCCCAGGCTGATATAACGGCTGGTCTAATTGCTAGATTCATGCCGCGACACGCACAGGTGGATTTAAAGCAAGCTCTAAAAAGCAAGAAAATGTCTAGTGACGAATCGTTGTGTGACTTTATCTCAAATTTAATGGCTCGAAATCAGAGCTTAGTACGTCCTATGTCCGAAGCTACCCTGATTGACGTCATAGCACAGAATATGACTGCGGTATATAAATCTCGTTTGGCCACCTCTGTCTCGGTCTTTCAGTCTATTGCTGACCTGGAGAAGGCAGCGGCGCGTGCCGACAGGGACGTGATGGGAGAACGTGAGAGCCATGGGGCGAAACCGAGACCTTCGGTACAGGCTGTGGCTGCGTTGGGGGCGGGTTCAGAAAGACCTAGGAAGGGAAGATCTGGACATTGTTTTTATTGTGGAAACTTGTCGCACTGGCGTCCCGATTGCCACAAGTTGAAAGCGGACAAGGCTAAGGGAGTATATAATCCTATACCAAGGGAAGATGGCAGGGAACGAAAGGGTTGGGCGAGAACGACGGAGCAAGTGGCGAATGTTAAGTACAATACATTGAGCCAAAATAAGCAAAACCAAGACACCTACATCTTTTTAAGACCTTTAAAAAAAAAAAAATAAGTAAATAGCTATTTTTCTTATTCTTGTCGAATGAATTTTTTTTAGCTACATTTACACCGATGAACACGCAGGAACAATTGCTCAATGTTAATGACAATACATTCAGCCAAAATAAGCAAAACTAAGGCACATATATCTTTTTAAAGCCTTTAAAAAAAATAAAATAAGTAAATAGCTATTTTTCTTATTCTTGTCGAATGAATTTTTTTTTAGATACATTTACACCGATGAACACGCAGGAGCAATTGCCTAATGTTAAGTACAATACAATGAGCCAAAATAAGCAAAATTAAGACACCCTTATCATATCAAGACCTTTAAAAAAAATAAAATAAGTAAATAGCTATTTTTTTTATTCTTGTCGAATGAATTTTTTTTAGCAACATTTAAACCGATGAACACGCAGGAGCAATGAATTTTTTTTAGCTACATTTACACCGATGAACACGCAGGAACAATTGCTCAATGTTAATGACAATACATTCAGCCAAAATAAGCAAAACTAAGGCACATATATCTTTTTAAAGCCTTTAAAAAAAATAAAATAAGTAAATAGCTATTTTTCTTATTCTTGTCGAATGAATTTTTTTTAGCTACATTTACACCGATGAACACGCAGGAGCAATTGCTCAATGTTAATAACAACAAAATGAGCCAAAATAAGCCAAATTAAGACACCCGTGTCATATCAAGACCTTTAAAAAAAAAAAAATAAGTAAATAGCTATTTTTCTTATTCTTGTCGAATGAATTTTTTTTAGCTACATTAACACCGATGAACACGCAGGAGCAATAGTTCAATGTTAATTACAACAAGTGAGCCAAAATAAGCCAAATCAAGACGCCCGTGTCATATCAAGACCTTTAAAAAAAAAAAAAAGTATATAGCTATTTTTCGTATTCTTGTCGAATGAATTTTTTGTAGCTACATTTACACCGAAGAACACGCAGGAGCAAGTGGCCAATATTAAGTACAATACATTGAGCCAAAATAAGCAAAATTAAGACACTCATATCATATCAAGACCTTTTAAAAAAAAATAAGTATATAGCTATTTTTCGTATTCTTGTCGAATGAATTTTTTGTAGCTACACTTACACCGATGTACACGCAGGAGCAAGTGGTCAATATTAAGTACAATATAATGAGCCTAAATAAGCAAAATTAAGACACCTATATCTTTTTAAGACCTTTAAAAAAAATAAAATAAGTAAATAGCTATTTTTCTTATTCTTGTCGAATGAATTTTTTTTAGCTACATTTACACCGATGAACACGCAGGAGCAATTGCTCAATGTTAAGTACGATACAATGAGCCAAAATAAGCCAAATTAAGACACCCGTGTCATATCAAGACCTTTAAAAAAAATAAAATAACTATATAGCTATTTTTCGTATTCTTGTCGAATGAATTTTTTTTAGCTACATTTACACCGATGAACACGCAGGAGCAATTGCTCAATATTAAATACAATACATTGAGCCAAAATAAGCAAAACTAAGACACCTATATCTTTTAAAGACCTTTAAAAAAAAAAGAAGTATATAGCTATTTTTTGTATTCTTGTCGAATGAATTTTTTGTAGCTACATTTACACCGATGAACACGCAGGAGCAATTGCTCAATGTTAATTACAACACAATGAGCCAAAATAAGCCAAATTAAGACACCCGTGTCATATCAAGACCTTCAACAAAAAAAAAATAAGTATATAGCTATTTTTCGTATTCTTGTCGAATGAATTTTTTGTAGCTACATTTACACCGGCGAACACGCAGGAGCAAGTGGCCAATGTTTAGTACAATACAATGAGCGTAAATAAGCAAAATTAAGACACCTATATCTTTTTAAGACCTTTAAAAAAAATAAAATAAGTAAATAGCTATTTTTCTTATTCTTGTCGAATGAATTTTTTTTAGCTACATTTACACCGATGAACACGCAGGAACAATTGCTGAATGTTAAGTACAATACATTGAGACAAAATAAGCAAAATTAAGGCACCTATATCTTTTTAAAACCTTTAAAAAAAATAAAATAAGTAAATAGCTATTTTCTTATTCTTGTCGAATGAATTTTTTTTAGCTACATTTACACCGATGAACACGCAAGAGCAATTGCTCAATGTTAACTACAATACAATGAGCCAAAATAAGCAAAACTAAGACACCCGTGTCATATCAAGACCTTAAAAAAAATAAAATAAGTATATAGCTATTTTTCGTATTCTTGTCGAATGAATTTTGTTTAGCTACATTTACTCCGATGAACACGCAGGAGCAATTGCTCAATGTTAAGTACTACACAATGTACCTAAACAAGCAAAATTATGACACCTATATCTTTTTAATACCTTTAAAAAAATAAAATAAGTAAATAGCTATTTTTCTTATTCTTGTCGAATGAATTTTTTTTAGCTACATTTACACCGATGAACACGCAGGAGCAATTGCTCAATATTAAAAACAATACATTGAGCCAAAATAAGCAAAATTAAGACACCTATATCTTTCAAAGACCTTTAAAAAAAAAAAGAAGTATATAGCTATTTTTTGTATTCTTGTCGTATGAATTTTTTGTAGCTACATTTACACCGATGAACACGCAGGAGCAATTGCTCAATGTGAATTACAACACAGTGAGCCAAAGTAAGCCAAATTAAGACACCCTTGTCATATCAAGACCTTTAAAAAAAAAAAAATAAGTATATAGCAATTTTTCGTATTCTTGTCGAATGAATTTTTTGTAGCTACATTTACACCGAAGAACACGCAGGAGCAAGTGGCGAATGTTAAGTACAATACATTGAGCCAAAATAAGCAAAACCAAGACACCTACATCTTTTTAAGACCTTTAAAAAAAAAAAAATAAGTAAATAGCTATTTTTCTTATTCTTGTCGAATGAATTTTTTTTAGCTACATTTACACCGATGAACACGCAGGAACAATTGCTCAATGTTAATGACAATACATTCAGCCAAAATAAGCAAAACTAAGGCACATATATCTTTTTAAAGCCTTTAAAAAAAATAAAATAAGTAAATAGCTATTTTTCTTATTCTTGTCGAATGAATTTTTTTTTAGATACATTTACACCGATGAACACGCAGGAGCAATTGCCTAATGTTAAGTACAATACAATGAGCCAAAATAAGCAAAATTAAGACACCCTTATCATATCAAGACCTTTAAAAAAAATAAAATAAGTAAATAGCTATTTTTTTTATTCTTGTCGAATGAATTTTTTTTAGCAACATTTAAACCGATGAACACGCAGGAGCAATTGTTTAATGTCAAGTACAATAAAATGAGCCAAAATAAGCAAAATTAAGACACCTATATCTTTTTAAAACCTTTAAAAAAATAAAATAAGTAAATAGCTATTTTTCTTATTCTTGTCGAATGAATTTTTTTTAGCTAACATTTACACCGATGAACACGCAGGAGCAATTGCTCAATGTTTAGTACAATACAATGAGCCAAAATAAGCAAAATTTAGACACCTATATATTCTTTATGACCTTTAAAAAAAATAAAATAAGTAAATCGCTATTTTTCTTATTCTTGTCGAATGAATTTTTTTTAGCTACATTTACACCGATGAACACGCAGGAGCAATTGCTCAATGTTAACTACAATACATTGAGCCAAAATAAGCCAAATTAAGACACCCGTGTCATATCAAGACCTTTAAAAAAAATAAAATAACTATATAGCTATTTTTCGTATTCTTGTCGAATGAATTTTGTTTAGCTACATTTACTCCGGTGAACACGCAGGAGCAATTGCTCAATGTTGAGTGCAATACAATGAGCCAAAATAAACAAAATTTAGACACCCTTATCATATCAAGACCTTTAAAAAAAATAATATAAGTAAATAGCAATTTTTTTTATTCTTGTCGAATGAATTTTTTTTAGCAACATTTAAACCGATGAATACGCAGGAGCAATTGCTCAATGTCAAGTACAATACAGTGGGCCAAAATAAGCAAAATTAAGACACCTATATCTTTTTAAAACCTTTAAAAAAAAAATAAGTAAATAGCTATTTGTCTTATTCTTGTCGAATGAATTTTTTTTAGCTACATTTACACCGATGAACACGCAGGAGCAATTGCTCAATGTTAACTACAATACAATGAGCCAAAATAAGCCAAATTAAGACACCCGTGTCATATCAAGACCTTTAAAAAAAAAAAAATAAGTATATAGCTATTTTTCGTATTCTTGTCGAATGAATTTTTGTAGCTACATTTACACCGATGTACACGCAGGAGCAAGTGGTCAATGTTAAGTACAATACAATGAGCCTATATAAGCAAAATTAAGACACCTATATCTTTTTAAGACCTTTAAAAAAAATAAAATAAGTAAATAGCTATTTTTCTTATTCTTGTCGAATGAATTTTTTTTAGCTACATTTACACCGATGAACACGCAGGAGCAATTGCTCAATGTTAAGTACAATACAATGAGCCAAAATAAGCAAAATTAAGACACTCATATCATATCAAGACCTTTAAAAAAAAAATAAGTATATAGCTATTTTTCGTATTCTTGTCGAATGAATTTTTCGTAGCTACATTTACACCGATGAACACAATGGAGCAATTGCCTAATGTTAGATACAGTACAGTGAGCCAAAATAAGCAATATTAAGACACCCATATCTTTTCAAGACCTTTAAAAAAAAAAAAAAGTATATAGCTATTTTTTGTATTCTTGTCGAATGAATTTTTTGTAGCTACATTTACACCGATGAACACGCAGGAGCAATTGCTCAATGTTAATTACAACACAGTGAGCCATAATAAGCCAAATTTAGACACCCGTGTCATATCAAGACCTTTAAAAAAAAAAAAATAAGTATATAGCTATTTTTCGTATTCTTGTCGAATGAATTTTTTTTAGCTACATTTACACCGATGAACACGCAGGAACAATTGCTCAATGTTGAGTACAATACATTGAGCCAAAATAAGCAAAACTTGTGACGTCAGTATCTGTCACAGTAGGTTTTTTCCGGGTCGGTTTGCAAACCTTGGCAAGGTCTGCAAACATGATCTGGCTTGTGCATTTTGTCGCATCACTTCGGGTGTCGGTTGATGCATGTAGAACTTCAGGCTGTGTACCGTAGATGTCTAGGCCGCTTATGCTTATACATGGGCGAGACCGGCTTCTTACGGTGTACAGTCTGATTAATCTCTAACGGTCATCCGGAGGTGATAAAAAGGCAGCGACTGACAGTTACTGCGTCCAGTCTCATCCAACTTTTATCGTAAACGTTCTTTTATTTTTGACATATTATGTATTTGATTCTTGACTCGCCAAAGTCACTTATTTAGAAGTAGCCTACTCCAAATTGTGAAAGTGTATAAAGTGATTATCTGAAATAAGTGTGAGTGAACTCCAATAATGAACTGCATGTAAACGTAGTAATGGGGTGGTGAGCGAGGGCTCCCCCCCAATCATGCTGATCCAGTACTCAGAGCTGAGCGCATCGGGCCACTGCCCCGCCCGCCCCTTTCGACGGTTACCAGGGACCTCTACACTGTCAATCCAGCCGAGTTACCAAACTGGCACAAGTGCGTGATATCCCACTTATAGAGTAAGTCCGCTATATGTGAATAATATAATGTACAACCATGTTTACCTACGATATTTCTTATTAATTAGCAGAATGACCTACCCGTAGCTAGTCGGATGCTTGAGGAGATTTTAGAGTCAGTTCAAGAGAAATCTCCACAAGAAAAATGGCGCCCAACGTAAATTTTTTTTTTTTTTTAACTTGATTAATGGTTTTTGATAGATAATGTTTCTGTGTTGCAGTTTTATTTTTCTCTTGCATTTTGCCACTTACGGCTAATTCGGATTGTTCGCAATGTAACGTAATGATATTGTTCCTTGAATTTTTAATTGCACATGGTTTGCGGTCATATTTGTATAAGATAGTACTTTGCCATACGGTATGTTGTTCATAAGATGCCTTGCACTAGGTTCATATTGTACAGTTTTTTTGGTGAGCTCTTTATTCACGTAACGCGTACGTAATTATTTCTCCCAAATTTGATACATGCACATCTGGCGTGGGTCGATTGGTCACTGGCTAAAGTGCGACTTGAACGAATTTTCACTTGTTTCGGTGATGGAGAATGCTGTTAGTGGATGGTTTCTTATATTGGGATCTGCTGCAGTTTGGTGTCTTCTTAGGTAATCTGGTGTAACTCTTAATTGAAATTTTTCCTAAGGTGTCGGGAGTGCCTATGCGAGCCATGGGTTTGGGCTTGTCTTATTAGGTTGCCTCCTGTCAACTGCTACATGTGTGAGCAGGTTCGTTTTTGTTAAAATCAGCTGTTAGTCCAGTAACGTGTATGCTTTACTGAGAAACTAGGCGTAATTTTTTTTTTTCTTTTGCTTTTATTTTTCTCTCTAATTGGGTAAGTTTTTCATGTACGTTAATTTCTGCCAGTATATTGTCGTGGGCATTGCCAGCCGACAATTGGCTACTGAGATTATTGTATATCTAGATTCTACTTCCTGATTGACTCTTGCCTACTACGAGAATTAATGTGTGGTTTTTTTTTTCATTACACGTACACGTACCTTTTACACCGTTAATTTGCTCAAGGGGGAGGGTTGGGTTAGAATGTTAAACTGAGGCCCATAGGGGGGTTAGGTAGAGTTACACAGGTTACCTACATACTGTATTCATACAGGTTGGCGTGGTTTGGGTTGACTGTTTTATATAGGTTAGTGCTTGGATGGGCTGGAGGATGTTTTGGGGGTTGGGGCGAGTGTTCGCCTCCCCTATTTTTATGAATATTGTTAATTTGTATTGTGTACTTAGTTTGTGAAATCTATGATAAGCAAGCGTGTAAAGGAGGATTCGGAAGTAAGTATTGACCTATTAATTTTGAGTATGGATACTGATAAAGATAAATCTGGTTCAGAAGAGGAGGATCGGAAGTGTGGGGTCTGTGATGGGGTCACGGTAAAAGGTTTCACCGTTGATCCGAGCGATCCGATGCCTCCTGAGGTTAAGGCCTGGCTGGATCGTCAGAAAGTAGCAGGTTTTCGTAATTCAACGCAGATAGACTCGGACAGTGACGAAGGGCTGTCGAAACCGAGTGTGAAGTGTCCTTTGCGCGTTAACCATGCCCATGAGTTTCAAAAATTTTTACGTATGGTACGTGATTTGAAGCTAACCTACTCCGGAAATGACAAGGAGAATCTGAAATTATTTTTGGTGCAGTTGCAAGATCAATTAGATTCGGTCACTCTATCAGATCGGGATGCGGTGCGAGCTGCAGCTTACTACTTGACTGGAAAGGCGAAGACTTATTATGACGGTCACCGGGACCTTTTTCATTCCCAGGCTGATATAACGGCTGGTCTAATTGCTAGATTCATGCCGCGACACGCACAGGTGGATTTAAAGCAAGCTCTAAAAAGCAAGAAAATGTCTAGTGACGAATCGTTGTGTGACTTTATCTCAAATTTAATGGCTCGAAATCAGAGCTTAGTACGTCCTATGTCCGAAGCTACCCTGATTGACGTCATAGCACAGAATATGACTGCGGTATATAAATCTCGTTTGGCCACCTCTGTCTCGGTCTTTCAGTCTATTGCTGACCTGGAGAAGGCAGCGGCGCGTGCCGACAGGGACGTGATGGGAGAACGTGAGAGCCATGGGGCGAAACCGAGACCTTCGGTACAGGCTGTGGCTGCGTTGGGGGCGGGTTCAGAAAGACCTAGGAAGGGAAGATCTGGACATTGTTTTTATTGTGGAAACTTGTCGCACTGGCGTCCCGATTGCCACAAGTTGAAAGCGGACAAGGCTAAGGGAGTATATAATCCTATACCAAGGGAAGATGGCAGGGAACGAAAGGGTTGGGCGAGAACGACGGAGGGTCCATCACATCCACGACCGTCAGGTTCGTCCACTTCGAAGTCAGACCCTTCAACTACGCTCAGTTCGCAGCAGGTGACGGAAATAGCTGAAAAGCTTGCCAGTTTGATGAAGAAGGGAAATTAGATGCCTTTCCTGGGGACCTGGGGTCCGGGGAAGTAGACATGGTACTCCCAGGAAGTTTACTCCATAAGGGTTGTTCGCACACGATTTCGGTCGTCTGTCCTCTCGACCAACGACCGTACGTAGCAGGTCTAGTAAATTCATCGCCGTATTTGTTTATGGTGGATAGTGGAGCGACGGCATCGTGTGTTTCGGCCAGTTTGGCTAAAGTGTTGGGACTAAAGGTATCAAAAGAACAGTCCCCTACTTTTTCAGCGGATGGTCAGTCGCTCAGATTGGCTGGAGTAGCGACTGTGACGCTTACTATTGGTGAAAAACCGTTTTGTGTCTCCTGCTTGGTAGTGGAAAATTTACAGGTACCGGTTTTGATTGGTAGTGACGTCCTGCATGCTGCACAGGCGTCATTGCGTTACCAGGACTCGATGCTGGTCTTAACAGACCATCGCGGTTCAGTTTCGGTGCCCCTTGAGAGTTTTTCTTCAAGAAAGCAAGACTATGTGAATATTGTGTCGTGTGTAAATAAGGTCTCAGCGGTAAGGTTAGGTACTGGAGAGATTCTTAGTTCGGATCATTACGATGGTAGCAGCGTTGACTTCCAGACGGCGGATCGAAGCTGGGGCGGGTCCCAACCTCAAAACTTTAAGTTTCGGGTAGAAAATAGTACGTTGGCGGTTGAGGAAATTTCGGCCGTCGAATCGTTTGTCGAAACATGGCAACAACGGTTTTCGGATAGTCCTGGCTTGTTAAGCGACTACGAAGCTCAGATCTTCGTCAAGGAAAATCAGGTTCCTGTGCGTTGCCGCCCGTTTCGTCTTGCCATGTCGGAGACTATTCATGTCCAAAAGGAAATCGACCGTTTATTGGTTGAAGGCAAGATTCAACCGGCGACTGGTCTTTATGCGTCTCCGTGCTTCACTGTAAAGAAGCAAGACTCAGCCGACCGAAGACTGGTGATCAGTTATAAAAAATTAAATGAAGTGATAGAGGGTTACCAAGGTGGAACTCCATTGGCTTCTGACATTATCATGGCATTAAGGGCAAATAAATGGAGAACTCGACTAGACATGACAAATTCTTTTCATCAAATTTCATTAGAGCCTAAATCTAGGCAATATCTTAGCTTTATAACTCCATCGGGTGCTGTATATTGCCCAAAAGTTTTGCTGATGGGATTTAAGAATTCTACGGCCATGTTTAGTAGCGCTCTCCGGTCTGTTTTGGCCCCCTTAATCTCGCGTGGTGGGTTAATTCTGTTCGTCGATGACATATTTATTTATTCTAACGGTTCACCTATATCTTTTTAAAACCTTTAAAAAAAATAAAATAAGTAAATAGCTATTTTTCTTATTCTTGTCGAATGAATTTTTTTTAGCTACATTTACACCGATGAACACGCAGGAGCAATTGCTCAATGTTAATTACAACACAATGAGCCAAAATAAGCCAAATTAAGACACCCGTGTCATATCAAGACCTTCAACAAAAAAAAAATAAGTATATAGCTATTTTTCGTATTCTTGTCGAATGAATTTTTTTTAGCTACATTTACACCGATGAACACGCAAGAGCAATTGCTCAATGTTAATTACAATACAATGAGCCAAAATAAGCCAAACTAAGACACCCGTGTCATATCAAGACCTTAAAAAAAATAAAATAAGTATATAGCTATTTTTCGTATTCTTGTCGAATGAATTTTGTTTAGCTACATTTACTCCGATGAACACGCAGGAGCAATTGCTCAATGTTAAGTACTACACAATGTACCTAAACAAGCAAAATTATGACACCTATATCTTTTTAAGACCTTTAAAAAAATAAAATAAGTAAATAGCTATTTTTCTTATTCTTGTCGAATGAATTTTTTTTAGCTACATTTACACCGATGAACACGCAGGAGCAATTGCTCAATATTAAAAACAATACATTGAGCCAAAATAAGCAAAATTAAGACACCTATATCTTTCAAAGACCTTTAAAAAAAAAAAGAAGTATATAGCTATTTTTTGTATTCTTGTCGTATGAATTTTTTGTAGCTACATTTACACCGATGAACACGCAGGAGCAATTGCTCAATGTGAATTACAACACAGTGAGCCAAAATAAGCCAAATTAAGACACCCTTGTCATATCAAGACCTTTAAAAAAAAAAAAATAAGTATATAGCAATTTTTCGTATTCTTGTCGAATGAATTTTTTGTAGCTACATTTACACCGAAGAACACGCAGGAGCAAGTGGCGAATGTTAAGTACAATACATTGAGCCAAAATAAGCAAAACCAAGACACCTACATCTTTTTAAGACCTTTAAAAAAAATAAAATAAGTAAATAGCTATTTTTCTTATTCTTGTCGAATGAATTTTTTTTAGCTACATTTACACCGATGAACACGCAGGAGCAATTGCTCAATATTAAATACAATACATTGAGCCAAAATAAGCAAAACTAAGACACCTATATCTTTTAAAGACCTTTAAAAAAAAAAGAAGTATATAGCTATTTTTTGTATTCTTGTCGAATGAATTTTTTGTAGCTACATTTACACCGATGAACACGCAGGAGCAATTGCTCAATGTTAATTACAACACAATGAGCCAAAATAAGCCAAATTAAGACACCCGTGTCATATCAAGACCTTCAACAAAAAAAAAATAAGTATATAGCTATTTTTCGTATTCTTGTCGAATGAATTTTTTGTAGCTACATTTACACCGGCGAACACGCAGGAGCAAGTGGCCAATGTTTAGTACAATACAATGAGCGTAAATAAGCAAAATTAAGACACCTATATCTTTTTAAGACCTTTAAAAAAAATAAAATAAGTAAATAGCTATTTTTCTTATTCTTGTCGAATGAATTTTTTTTAGCTACATTTACACCGATGAACACGCAGGAACAATTGCTGAATGTTAAGTACAATACATTGAGACAAAATAAGCAAAATTAAGGCACCTATATCTTTTTAAAACCTTTAAAAAAAATAAAATAAGTAAATAGCTATTTTCTTATTCTTGTCGAATGAATTTTTTTTAGCTACATTTACACCGATGAACACGCAAGAGCAATTGCTCAATGTTAACTACAATACAATGAGCCAAAATAAGCAAAACTAAGACACCCGTGTCATATCAAGACCTTAAAAAAAATAAAATAAGTATATAGCTATTTTTCGTATTCTTGTCGAATGAATTTTGTTTAGCTACATTTACTCCGATGAACACGCAGGAGCAATTGCTCAATGTTAAGTACTACACAATGTACCTAAACAAGCAAAATTATGACACCTATATCTTTTTAATACCTTTAAAAAAATAAAATAAGTAAATAGCTATTTTTCTTATTCTTGTCGAATGAATTTTTTTTAGCTACATTTACACCGATGAACACGCAGGAGCAATTGCTCAATATTAAAAACAATACATTGAGCCAAAATAAGCAAAATTAAGACACCTATATCTTTCAAAGACCTTTAAAAAAAAAAAGAAGTATATAGCTATTTTTTGTATTCTTGTCGTATGAATTTTTTGTAGCTACATTTACACCGATGAACACGCAGGAGCAATTGCTCAATGTGAATTACAACACAGTGAGCCAAAGTAAGCCAAATTAAGACACCCTTGTCATATCAAGACCTTTAAAAAAAAAAAAATAAGTATATAGCAATTTTTCGTATTCTTGTCGAATGAATTTTTTGTAGCTACATTTACACCGAAGAACACGCAGGAGCAAGTGGCGAATGTTAAGTACAATACATTGAGCCAAAATAAGCAAAACCAAGACACCTACATCTTTTTAAGACCTTTAAAAAAAAAAAAATAAGTAAATAGCTATTTTTCTTATTCTTGTCGAATGAATTTTTTTTAGCTACATTTACACCGATGAACACGCAGGAACAATTGCTCAATGTTAATGACAATACATTCAGCCAAAATAAGCAAAACTAAGGCACATATATCTTTTTAAAGCCTTTAAAAAAAATAAAATAAGTAAATAGCTATTTTTCTTATTCTTGTCGAATGAATTTTTTTTTAGATACATTTACACCGATGAACACGCAGGAGCAATTGCCTAATGTTAAGTACAATACAATGAGCCAAAATAAGCAAAATTAAGACACCCTTATCATATCAAGACCTTTAAAAAAAATAAAATAAGTAAATAGCTATTTTTTTTATTCTTGTCGAATGAATTTTTTTTAGCAACATTTAAACCGATGAACACGCAGGAGCAATTGTTTAATGTCAAGTACAATAAAATGAGCCAAAATAAGCAAAATTAAGACACCTATATCTTTTTAAAACCTTTAAAAAAATAAAATAAGTAAATAGCTATTTTTCTTATTCTTGTCGAATGAATTTTTTTTAGCTAACATTTACACCGATGAACACGCAGGAGCAATTGCTCAATGTTTAGTACAATACAATGAGCCAAAATAAGCAAAATTTAGACACCTATATATTCTTTATGACCTTTAAAAAAAATAAAATAAGTAAATCGCTATTTTTCTTATTCTTGTCGAATGAATTTTTTTTAGCTACATTTACACCGATGAACACGCAGGAGCAATTGCTCAATGTTAACTACAATACATTGAGCCAAAATAAGCCAAATTAAGACACCCGTGTCATATCAAGACCTTTAAAAAAAATAAAATAACTATATAGCTATTTTTCGTATTCTTGTCGAATGAATTTTGTTTAGCTACATTTACTCCGGTGAACACGCAGGAGCAATTGCTCAATGTTGAGTGCAATACAATGAGCCAAAATAAACAAAATTTAGACACCCTTATCATATCAAGACCTTTAAAAAAAATAATATAAGTAAATAGCAATTTTTTTTATTCTTGTCGAATGAATTTTTTTTAGCAACATTTAAACCGATGAATACGCAGGAGCAATTGCTCAATGTCAAGTACAATACAGTGGGCCAAAATAAGCAAAATTAAGACACCTATATCTTTTTAAAACCTTTAAAAAAAAAATAAGTAAATAGCTATTTGTCTTATTCTTGTCGAATGAATTTTTTTTAGCTACATTTACACCGATGAACACGCAGGAGCAATTGCTCAATGTTAACTACAATACAATGAGCCAAAATAAGCCAAATTAAGACACCCGTGTCATATCAAGACCTTTAAAAAAAAAAAAATAAGTATATAGCTATTTTTCGTATTCTTGTCGAATGAATTTTTGTAGCTACATTTACACCGATGTACACGCAGGAGCAAGTGGTCAATGTTAAGTACAATACAATGAGCCTATATAAGCAAAATTAAGACACCTATATCTTTTTAAGACCTTTAAAAAAAATAAAATAAGTAAATAGCTATTTTTCTTATTCTTGTCGAATGAATTTTTTTTAGCTACATTTACACCGATGAACACGCAGGAGCAATTGCTCAATGTTAAGTACAATACAATGAGCCAAAATAAGCAAAATTAAGACACTCATATCATATCAAGACCTTTAAAAAAAAAATAAGTATATAGCTATTTTTCGTATTCTTGTCGAATGAATTTTTCGTAGCTACATTTACACCGATGAACACAATGGAGCAATTGCCTAATGTTAGATACAGTACAGTGAGCCAAAATAAGCAATATTAAGACACCCATATCTTTTCAAGACCTTTAAAAAAAAAAAAAAGTATATAGCTATTTTTTGTATTCTTGTCGAATGAATTTTTTGTAGCTACATTTACACCGATGAACACGCAGGAGCAATTGCTCAATGTTAATTACAACACAGTGAGCCATAATAAGCCAAATTTAGACACCCGTGTCATATCAAGACCTTTAAAAAAAAAAAAATAAGTATATAGCTATTTTTCGTATTCTTGTCGAATGAATTTTTTTTAGCTACATTTACACCGATGAACACGCAGGAACAATTGCTCAATGTTGAGTACAATACATTGAGCCAAAATAAGCAAAACTTGTGACGTCAGTATCTGTCACAGTAGGTTTTTTCCGGGTCGGTTTGCAAACCTTGGCAAGGTCTGCAAACATGATCTGGCTTGTGCATTTTGTCGCATCACTTCGGGTGTCGGTTGATGCATGTAGAACTTCAGGCTGTGTACCGTAGATGTCTAGGCCGCTTATGCTTATACATGGGCGAGACCGGCTTCTTACGGTGTACAGTCTGATTAATCTCTAACGGTCATCCGGAGGTGATAAAAAGGCAGCGACTGACAGTTACTGCGTCCAGTCTCATCCAACTTTTATCGTAAACGTTCTTTTATTTTTGACATATTATGTATTTGATTCTTGACTCGCCAAAGTCACTTATTTAGAAGTAGCCTACTCCAAATTGTGAAAGTGTATAAAGTGATTATCTGAAATAAGTGTGAGTGAACTCCAATAATGAACTGCATGTAAACGTAGTAATGGGGTGGTGAGCGAGGGCTCCCCCCCAATCATGCTGATCCAGTACTCAGAGCTGAGCGCATCGGGCCACTGCCCCGCCCGCCCCTTTCGACGGTTACCAGGGACCTCTACACTGTCAATCCAGCCGAGTTACCAAACTGGCACAAGTGCGTGATATCCCACTTATAGAGTAAGTCCGCTATATGTGAATAATATAATGTACAACCATGTTTACCTACGATATTTCTTATTAATTAGCAGAATGACCTACCCGTAGCTAGTCGGATGCTTGAGGAGATTTTAGAGTCAGTTCAAGAGAAATCTCCACAAGAAAAATGGCGCCCAACGTAAATTTTTTTTTTTTTTTAACTTGATTAATGGTTTTTGATAGATAATGTTTCTGTGTTGCAGTTTTATTTTTCTCTTGCATTTTGCCACTTACGGCTAATTCGGATTGTTCGCAATGTAACGTAATGATATTGTTCCTTGAATTTTTAATTGCACATGGTTTGCGGTCATATTTGTATAAGATAGTACTTTGCCATACGGTATGTTGTTCATAAGATGCCTTGCACTAGGTTCATATTGTACAGTTTTTTTGGTGAGCTCTTTATTCACGTAACGCGTACGTAATTATTTCTCCCAAATTTGATACATGCACATCTGGCGTGGGTCGATTGGTCACTGGCTAAAGTGCGACTTGAACGAATTTTCACTTGTTTCGGTGATGGAGAATGCTGTTAGTGGATGGTTTCTTATATTGGGATCTGCTGCAGTTTGGTGTCTTCTTAGGTAATCTGGTGTAACTCTTAATTGAAATTTTTCCTAAGGTGTCGGGAGTGCCTATGCGAGCCATGGGTTTGGGCTTGTCTTATTAGGTTGCCTCCTGTCAACTGCTACATGTGTGAGCAGGTTCGTTTTTGTTAAAATCAGCTGTTAGTCCAGTAACGTGTATGCTTTACTGAGAAACTAGGCGTAATTTTTTTTTTTCTTTTGCTTTTATTTTTCTCTCTAATTGGGTAAGTTTTTCATGTACGTTAATTTCTGCCAGTATATTGTCGTGGGCATTGCCAGCCGACAATTGGCTACTGAGATTATTGTATATCTAGATTCTACTTCCTGATTGACTCTTGCCTACTACGAGAATTAATGTGTGGTTTTTTTTTTCATTACACGTACACGTACCTTTTACACCGTTAATTTGCTCAAGGGGGAGGGTTGGGTTAGAATGTTAAACTGAGGCCCATAGGGGGGTTAGGTAGAGTTACACAGGTTACCTACATACTGTATTCATACAGGTTGGCGTGGTTTGGGTTGACTGTTTTATATAGGTTAGTGCTTGGATGGGCTGGAGGATGTTTTGGGGGTTGGGGCGAGTGTTCGCCTCCCCTATTTTTATGAATATTGTTAATTTGTATTGTGTACTTAGTTTGTGAAATCTATGATAAGCAAGCGTGTAAAGGAGGATTCGGAAGTAAGTATTGACCTATTAATTTTGAGTATGGATACTGATAAAGATAAATCTGGTTCAGAAGAGGAGGATCGGAAGTGTGGGGTCTGTGATGGGGTCACGGTAAAAGGTTTCACCGTTGATCCGAGCGATCCGATGCCTCCTGAGGTTAAGGCCTGGCTGGATCGTCAGAAAGTAGCAGGTTTTCGTAATTCAACGCAGATAGACTCGGACAGTGACGAAGGGCTGTCGAAACCGAGTGTGAAGTGTCCTTTGCGCGTTAACCATGCCCATGAGTTTCAAAAATTTTTACGTATGGTACGTGATTTGAAGCTAACCTACTCCGGAAATGACAAGGAGAATCTGAAATTATTTTTGGTGCAGTTGCAAGATCAATTAGATTCGGTCACTCTATCAGATCGGGATGCGGTGCGAGCTGCAGCTTACTACTTGACTGGAAAGGCGAAGACTTATTATGACGGTCACCGGGACCTTTTTCATTCCCAGGCTGATATAACGGCTGGTCTAATTGCTAGATTCATGCCGCGACACGCACAGGTGGATTTAAAGCAAGCTCTAAAAAGCAAGAAAATGTCTAGTGACGAATCGTTGTGTGACTTTATCTCAAATTTAATGGCTCGAAATCAGAGCTTAGTACGTCCTATGTCCGAAGCTACCCTGATTGACGTCATAGCACAGAATATGACTGCGGTATATAAATCTCGTTTGGCCACCTCTGTCTCGGTCTTTCAGTCTATTGCTGACCTGGAGAAGGCAGCGGCGCGTGCCGACAGGGACGTGATGGGAGAACGTGAGAGCCATGGGGCGAAACCGAGACCTTCGGTACAGGCTGTGGCTGCGTTGGGGGCGGGTTCAGAAAGACCTAGGAAGGGAAGATCTGGACATTGTTTTTATTGTGGAAACTTGTCGCACTGGCGTCCCGATTGCCACAAGTTGAAAGCGGACAAGGCTAAGGGAGTATATAATCCTATACCAAGGGAAGATGGCAGGGAACGAAAGGGTTGGGCGAGAACGACGGAGGGTCCATCACATCCACGACCGTCAGGTTCGTCCACTTCGAAGTCAGACCCTTCAACTACGCTCAGTTCGCAGCAGGTGACGGAAATAGCTGAAAAGCTTGCCAGTTTGATGAAGAAGGGAAATTAGATGCCTTTCCTGGGGACCTGGGGTCCGGGGAAGTAGACATGGTACTCCCAGGAAGTTTACTCCATAAGGGTTGTTCGCACACGATTTCGGTCGTCTGTCCTCTCGACCAACGACCGTACGTAGCAGGTCTAGTAAATTCATCGCCGTATTTGTTTATGGTGGATAGTGGAGCGACGGCATCGTGTGTTTCGGCCAGTTTGGCTAAAGTGTTGGGACTAAAGGTATCAAAAGAACAGTCCCCTACTTTTTCAGCGGATGGTCAGTCGCTCAGATTGGCTGGAGTAGCGACTGTGACGCTTACTATTGGTGAAAAACCGTTTTGTGTCTCCTGCTTGGTAGTGGAAAATTTACAGGTACCGGTTTTGATTGGTAGTGACGTCCTGCATGCTGCACAGGCGTCATTGCGTTACCAGGACTCGATGCTGGTCTTAACAGACCATCGCGGTTCAGTTTCGGTGCCCCTTGAGAGTTTTTCTTCAAGAAAGCAAGACTATGTGAATATTGTGTCGTGTGTAAATAAGGTCTCAGCGGTAAGGTTAGGTACTGGAGAGATTCTTAGTTCGGATCATTACGATGGTAGCAGCGTTGACTTCCAGACGGCGGATCGAAGCTGGGGCGGGTCCCAACCTCAAAACTTTAAGTTTCGGGTAGAAAATAGTACGTTGGCGGTTGAGGAAATTTCGGCCGTCGAATCGTTTGTCGAAACATGGCAACAACGGTTTTCGGATAGTCCTGGCTTGTTAAGCGACTACGAAGCTCAGATCTTCGTCAAGGAAAATCAGGTTCCTGTGCGTTGCCGCCCGTTTCGTCTTGCCATGTCGGAGACTATTCATGTCCAAAAGGAAATCGACCGTTTATTGGTTGAAGGCAAGATTCAACCGGCGACTGGTCTTTATGCGTCTCCGTGCTTCACTGTAAAGAAGCAAGACTCAGCCGACCGAAGACTGGTGATCAGTTATAAAAAATTAAATGAAGTGATAGAGGGTTACCAAGGTGGAACTCCATTGGCTTCTGACATTATCATGGCATTAAGGGCAAATAAATGGAGAACTCGACTAGACATGACAAATTCTTTTCATCAAATTTCATTAGAGCCTAAATCTAGGCAATATCTTAGCTTTATAACTCCATCGGGTGCTGTATATTGCCCAAAAGTTTTGCTGATGGGATTTAAGAATTCTACGGCCATGTTTAGTAGCGCTCTCCGGTCTGTTTTGGCCCCCTTAATCTCGCGTGGTGGGTTAATTCTGTTCGTCGATGACATATTTATTTATTCTAACGGTTCACCTATATCTTTTTAAAACCTTTAAAAAAAATAAAATAAGTAAATAGCTATTTTTCTTATTCTTGTCGAATGAATTTTTTTTAGCTACATTTACACCGATGAACACGCAGGAGCAATTGCTCAATGTTAATTACAACACAATGAGCCAAAATAAGCCAAATTAAGACACCCGTGTCATATCAAGACCTTCAACAAAAAAAAAATAAGTATATAGCTATTTTTCGTATTCTTGTCGAATGAATTTTTTTTAGCTACATTTACACCGATGAACACGCAAGAGCAATTGCTCAATGTTAATTACAATACAATGAGCCAAAATAAGCCAAACTAAGACACCCGTGTCATATCAAGACCTTAAAAAAAATAAAATAAGTATATAGCTATTTTTCGTATTCTTGTCGAATGAATTTTGTTTAGCTACATTTACTCCGATGAACACGCAGGAGCAATTGCTCAATGTTAAGTACTACACAATGTACCTAAACAAGCAAAATTATGACACCTATATCTTTTTAAGACCTTTAAAAAAATAAAATAAGTAAATAGCTATTTTTCTTATTCTTGTCGAATGAATTTTTTTTAGCTACATTTACACCGATGAACACGCAGGAGCAATTGCTCAATATTAAAAACAATACATTGAGCCAAAATAAGCAAAATTAAGACACCTATATCTTTCAAAGACCTTTAAAAAAAAAAAGAAGTATATAGCTATTTTTTGTATTCTTGTCGTATGAATTTTTTGTAGCTACATTTACACCGATGAACACGCAGGAGCAATTGCTCAATGTGAATTACAACACAGTGAGCCAAAATAAGCCAAATTAAGACACCCTTGTCATATCAAGACCTTTAAAAAAAAAAAAATAAGTATATAGCAATTTTTCGTATTCTTGTCGAATGAATTTTTTGTAGCTACATTTACACCGAAGAACACGCAGGAGCAAGTGGCGAATGTTAAGTACAATACATTGAGCCAAAATAAGCAAAACCAAGACACCTACATCTTTTTAAGACCTTTAAAAAAAATAAAATAAGTAAATAGCTATTTTTCTTATTCTTGTCGAATGAATTTTTTTTAGCTACATTTACACCGATGAACACGCAGGAACAATTGCTCAATGTTAATGACAATACATTCAGCCAAAATAAGCAAAACTAAGGCACATATATCTTTTTAAAGCCTTTAAAAAAAATAAAATAAGTAAATAGCTATTTTTCTTATTCTTGTCGAATGAATTTTTTTTTAGATACATTTACACCGATGAACACGCAGGAGCAATTGCCTAATGTTAAGTACAATACAATGAGCCAAAATAAGCAAAATTAAGACACCCTTATCATATCAAGACCTTTAAAAAAAATAAAATAAGTAAATAGCTATTTTTTTTATTCTTGTCGAATGAATTTTTTTTTAGCAACATTTAAACCGATGAACACGCAGGAGCAATTGTTTAATGTCAAGTACAATAAAATGAGCCAAAATAAGCAAAATTAAGACACCTATATCTTTTTAAAACCTTTAAAAAAATAAAATAAGTAAATAGCTATTTTTCTTATTCTTGTCGAATGAATTTTTTTTAGCTAACATTTACACCGATGAACACGCAGGAGCAATTGCTCAATGTTTAGTACAATACAATGAGCCAAAATAAGCAAAATTTAGACACCTATATATTCTTTATGACCTTTAAAAAAAATAAAATAAGTAAATCGCTATTTTTCTTATTCTTGTCGAATGAATTTTTTTTAGCTACATTTACACCGATGAACACGCAGGAGCAATTGCTCAATGTTAACTACAATACATTGAGCCAAAATAAGCCAAATTAAGACACCCGTGTCATATCAAGACCTTTAAAAAAAATAAAATAACTATATAGCTATTTTTCGTATTCTTGTCGAATGAATTTTGTTTAGCTACATTTACTCCGGTGAACACGCAGGAGCAATTGCTCAATGTTGAGTGCAATACAATGAGCCAAAATAAACAAAATTTAGACACCCTTATCATATCAAGACCTTTAAAAAAAATAATATAAGTAAATAGCAATTTTTTTTATTCTTGTCGAATGAATTTTTTTTAGCAACATTTAAACCGATGAATACGCAGGAGCAATTGCTCAATGTCAAGTACAATACAGTGGGCCAAAATAAGCAAAATTAAGACACCTATATCTTTTTAAAACCTTTAAAAAAAAAATAAGTAAATAGCTATTTGTCTTATTCTTGTCGAATGAATTTTTTTTAGCTACATTTACACCGATGAACACGCAGGAGCAATTGCTCAATGTTAACTACAATACAATGAGCCAAAATAAGCCAAATTAAGACACCCGTGTCATATCAAGACCTTTAAAAAAAAAAAAAATAAGTATATAGCTATTTTTCGTATTCTTGTCGAATGAATTTTTTGTAGCTACATTTACACCGATGTACACGCAGGAGCAAGTGGTCAATGTTAAGTACAATACAATGAGCCTATATAAGCAAAATTAAGACACCTATATCTTTTTAAGACCTTTAAAAAAAATAAAATAAGTAAATAGCTATTTTTCTTATTCTTGTCGAATGAATTTTTTTTAGCTACATTTACACCGATGAACACGCAGGAGCAATTGCTCAATGTTAAGTACAATACAATGAGCCAAAATAAGCAAAATTAAGACACTCATATCATATCAAGACCTTTAAAAAAAAAATAAGTATATAGCTATTTTTCGTATTCTTGTCGAATGAATTTTTCGTAGCTACATTTACACCGATGAACACAATGGAGCAATTGCCTAATGTTAGATACAGTACAGTGAGCCAAAATAAGCAATATTAAGACACCCATATCTTTTCAAGACCTTTAAAAAAAAAAAAAAGTATATAGCTATTTTTTGTATTCTTGTCGAATGAATTTTTTGTAGCTACATTTACACCGATGAACACGCAGGAGCAATTGCTCAATGTTAATTACAACACAGTGAGCCATAATAAGCCAAATTTAGACACCCGTGTCATATCAAGACCTTTAAAAAAAAAAAAATAAGTATATAGCTATTTTTCGTATTCTTGTCGAATGAATTTTTTTTAGCTACATTTACACCGATGAACACGCAGGAACAATTGCTCAATGTTGAGTACAATACATTGAGCCAAAATAAGCAAAACTTGTGACGTCAGTATCTGTCACAGTAGGTTTTTTCCGGGTCGGTTTGCAAACCTTGGCAAGGTCTGCAAACATGATCTGGCTTGTGCATTTTGTCGCATCACTTCGGGTGTCGGTTGATGCATGTAGAACTTCAGGCTGTGTACCGTAGATGTCTAGGCCGCTTATGCTTATACATGGGCGAGACCGGCTTCTTACGGTGTACAGTCTGATTAATCTCTAACGGTCATCCGGAGGTGATAAAAAGGCAGCGACTGACAGTTACTGCGTCCAGTCTCATCCAACTTTTATCGTAAACGTTCTTTTATTTTTGACATATTATGTATTTGATTCTTGACTCGCCAAAGTCACTTATTTAGAAGTAGCCTACTCCAAATTGTGAAAGTGTATAAAGTGATTATCTGAAATAAGTGTGAGTGAACTCCAATAATGAACTGCATGTAAACGTAGTAATGGGGTGGTGAGCGAGGGCTCCCCCCCAATCATGCTGATCCAGTACTCAGAGCTGAGCGCATCGGGCCACTGCCCCGCCCGCCCCTTTCGACGGTTACCAGGGACCTCTACACTGTCAATCCAGCCGAGTTACCAAACTGGCACAAGTGCGTGATATCCCACTTATAGAGTAAGTCCGCTATATGTGAATAATATAATGTACAACCATGTTTACCTACGATATTTCTTATTAATTAGCAGAATGACCTACCCGTAGCTAGTCGGATGCTTGAGGAGATTTTAGAGTCAGTTCAAGAGAAATCTCCACAAGAAAAATGGCGCCCAACGTAAATTTTTTTTTTTTTTTAACTTGATTAATGGTTTTTGATAGATAATGTTTCTGTGTTGCAGTTTTATTTTTCTCTTGCATTTTGCCACTTACGGCTAATTCGGATTGTTCGCAATGTAACGTAATGATATTGTTCCTTGAATTTTTAATTGCACATGGTTTGCGGTCATATTTGTATAAGATAGTACTTTGCCATACGGTATGTTGTTCATAAGATGCCTTGCACTAGGTTCATATTGTACAGTTTTTTTGGTGAGCTCTTTATTCACGTAACGCGTACGTAATTATTTCTCCCAAATTTGATACATGCACATCTGGCGTGGGTCGATTGGTCACTGGCTAAAGTGCGACTTGAACGAATTTTCACTTGTTTCGGTGATGGAGAATGCTGTTAGTGGATGGTTTCTTATATTGGGATCTGCTGCAGTTTGGTGTCTTCTTAGGTAATCTGGTGTAACTCTTAATTGAAATTTTTCCTAAGGTGTCGGGAGTGCCTATGCGAGCCATGGGTTTGGGCTTGTCTTATTAGGTTGCCTCCTGTCAACTGCTACATGTGTGAGCAGGTTCGTTTTTGTTAAAATCAGCTGTTAGTCCAGTAACGTGTATGCTTTACTGAGAAACTAGGCGTAATTTTTTTTTTCTTTTGCTTTTATTTTTCTCTCTAATTGGGTAAGTTTTTCATGTACGTTAATTTCTGCCAGTATATTGTCGTGGGCATTGCCAGCCGACAATTGGCTACTGAGATTATTGTATATCTAGATTCTACTTCCTGATTGACTCTTGCCTACTACGAGAATTAATGTGTGGTTTTTTTTTTCATTACACGTACACGTACCTTTTACACCGTTAATTTGCTCAAGGGGGAGGGTTGGGTTAGAATGTTAAACTGAGGCCCATAGGGGGGTTAGGTAGAGTTACACAGGTTACCTACATACTGTATTCATACAGGTTGGCGTGGTTTGGGTTGACTGTTTTATATAGGTTAGTGCTTGGATGGGCTGGAGGATGTTTTGGGGGTTGGGGCGAGTGTTCGCCTCCCCTATTTTTATGAATATTGTTAATTTGTATTGTGTACTTAGTTTGTGAAATCTATGATAAGCAAGCGTGTAAAGGAGGATTCGGAAGTAAGTATTGACCTATTAATTTTGAGTATGGATACTGATAAAGATAAATCTGGTTCAGAAGAGGAGGATCGGAAGTGTGGGGTCTGTGATGGGGTCACGGTAAAAGGTTTCACCGTTGATCCGAGCGATCCGATGCCTCCTGAGGTTAAGGCCTGGCTGGATCGTCAGAAAGTAGCAGGTTTTCGTAATTCAACGCAGATAGACTCGGACAGTGACGAAGGGCTGTCGAAACCGAGTGTGAAGTGTCCTTTGCGCGTTAACCATGCCCATGAGTTTCAAAAATTTTTACGTATGGTACGTGATTTGAAGCTAACCTACTCCGGAAATGACAAGGAGAATCTGAAATTATTTTTGGTGCAGTTGCAAGATCAATTAGATTCGGTCACTCTATCAGATCGGGATGCGGTGCGAGCTGCAGCTTACTACTTGACTGGAAAGGCGAAGACTTATTATGACGGTCACCGGGACCTTTTTCATTCCCAGGCTGATATAACGGCTGGTCTAATTGCTAGATTCATGCCGCGACACGCACAGGTGGATTTAAAGCAAGCTCTAAAAAGCAAGAAAATGTCTAGTGACGAATCGTTGTGTGACTTTATCTCAAATTTAATGGCTCGAAATCAGAGCTTAGTACGTCCTATGTCCGAAGCTACCCTGATTGACGTCATAGCACAGAATATGACTGCGGTATATAAATCTCGTTTGGCCACCTCTGTCTCGGTCTTTCAGTCTATTGCTGACCTGGAGAAGGCAGCGGCGCGTGCCGACAGGGACGTGATGGGAGAACGTGAGAGCCATGGGGCGAAACCGAGACCTTCGGTACAGGCTGTGGCTGCGTTGGGGGCGGGTTCAGAAAGACCTAGGAAGGGAAGATCTGGACATTGTTTTTATTGTGGAAACTTGTCGCACTGGCGTCCCGATTGCCACAAGTTGAAAGCGGACAAGGCTAAGGGAGTATATAATCCTATACCAAGGGAAGATGGCAGGGAACGAAAGGGTTGGGCGAGAACGACGGAGCAAGTGGCGAATGTTAAGTACAATACATTGAGCCAAAATAAGCAAAACCAAGACACCTACATCTTTTTAAGACCTTTAAAAAAAAAAAAATAAGTAAATAGCTATTTTTCTTATTCTTGTCGAATGAATTTTTTTTAGCTACATTTACACCGATGAACACGCAGGAACAATTGCTCAATGTTAATGACAATACATTCAGCCAAAATAAGCAAAACTAAGGCACATATATCTTTTTAAAGCCTTTAAAAAAAATAAAATAAGTAAATAGCTATTTTTCTTATTCTTGTCGAATGAATTTTTTTTTAGATACATTTACACCGATGAACACGCAGGAGCAATTGCCTAATGTTAAGTACAATACAATGAGCCAAAATAAGCAAAATTAAGACACCCTTATCATATCAAGACCTTTAAAAAAAATAAAATAAGTAAATAGCTATTTTTTTTATTCTTGTCGAATGAATTTTTTTTAGCAACATTTAAACCGATGAACACGCAGGAGCAATGAATTTTTTTTAGCTACATTTACACCGATGAACACGCAGGAACAATTGCTCAATGTTAATGACAATACATTCAGCCAAAATAAGCAAAACTAAGGCACATATATCTTTTTAAAGCCTTTAAAAAAAATAAAATAAGTAAATAGCTATTTTTCTTATTCTTGTCGAATGAATTTTTTTTAGCTACATTTACACCGATGAACACGCAGGAGCAATTGCTCAATGTTAATAACAACAAAATGAGCCAAAATAAGCCAAATTAAGACACCCGTGTCATATCAAGACCTTTAAAAAAAAAAAAATAAGTAAATAGCTATTTTTCTTATTCTTGTCGAATGAATTTTTTTTAGCTACATTAACACCGATGAACACGCAGGAGCAATAGTTCAATGTTAATTACAACAAGTGAGCCAAAATAAGCCAAATCAAGACGCCCGTGTCATATCAAGACCTTTAAAAAAAAAAAAAAGTATATAGCTATTTTTCGTATTCTTGTCGAATGAATTTTTTGTAGCTACATTTACACCGAAGAACACGCAGGAGCAAGTGGCCAATATTAAGTACAATACATTGAGCCAAAATAAGCAAAATTAAGACACTCATATCATATCAAGACCTTTTAAAAAAAAATAAGTATATAGCTATTTTTCGTATTCTTGTCGAATGAATTTTTTGTAGCTACACTTACACCGATGTACACGCAGGAGCAAGTGGTCAATATTAAGTACAATATAATGAGCCTAAATAAGCAAAATTAAGACACCTATATCTTTTTAAGACCTTTAAAAAAAATAAAATAAGTAAATAGCTATTTTTCTTATTCTTGTCGAATGAATTTTTTTTAGCTACATTTACACCGATGAACACGCAGGAGCAATTGCTCAATGTTAAGTACAATACAATGAGCCAAAATAAGCAAAATTAAGACACTCTTATCATATCAAGACCTTTAAAAAAAAAATAAGTATATAGCTATTTTTCGTATTCTTGTCGAATGAATCCGACACCCGTGTCATATCAAGACCTTCAAAAAAAAAAAAATAAGTATATAGCTATTTTTCGTATTCTTGTCGAATGAATTTTTTGTAGCTACATTTACACCGGCGAACACGCAGGAGCAAGTGGCCAATGTTTAGTACAATACAATGAGCGTAAATAAGCAAAATTAAGACACCTATATCTTTTTAAGACCTTTAAAAAAAATAAAATAAGTAAATAGCTATTTTTCTTATTCTTGTCGAATGAATTTTTTTTAGCTACATTTACACCGATGAACACGCAGGAACAATTGCTGAATGTTAAGTACAATACATTGAGACAAAATAAGCAAAATTAAGGCACCTATATCTTTTTAAAACCTTTAAAAAAAATAAAATAAGTAAATAGCTATTTTTCTTATTCTTGTCGAATGAATTTTTTTTAGCTACATTTACACCGATGAACACGCAAGAGCAATTGCTCAATGTTAATTACAATACAATGAGCCAAAATAAGCCAAACTAAGACACCCGTGTCATATCAAGACCTTAAAAAAAATAACATAAGTATATAGCTATTTTTCGTATTCTTGTCGAATGAATTTTGTTTAGCTACATTTACTCCGATGAACACGCAGGAGCAATTGCTCAATGTTAAGTACAGTACAATGAGTCAAAATAAGCAAAATTAAGACACGCATATCATTTCAAGACCATTAAAAAAAATAAAATATGTATATAGTTATTTTTCGTATTCTTGTCGAATGAATTTTTTGTAGCTACATTTACACCGATGAACACGCAGGAGCAATTGCTCAATGTTAAGTACTACACAATGTACCTAAACAAGCAAAATTATGACACCTATATCTTTTTAAGACCTTTAAAAAAATAAAATAAGTAAATAGCCATTTTTCTTATTCTTGTCGAATGAATTTTTTTTAGCTACATTTACACCGATGAACACGCAGGAGCAATTGCTCAATATTAAATACAATACATTGAGCCAAAATAAGCAAAATTAAGACACCTATATCTTTCAAAGACCTTTAAAAAAAAAAGAAGTAAATAGCTATTTTTCTTATTCTTGTCGAATGAATTTTTTTTAGCTACATTTACACGTATGAACACTAAGGAGCAATTGCGCAATGTTAAGTACAATACAATGAGCCAAAATAAGCAAAATTAAGACACCCTTATCATATCAAGACCTTTAAAAAAAATAAAATAAGTAAATAGCTATTTTTTTTATTCTTGTCGAATGAATTTTTTTTAGCAACATTTAAACCGATGAACACGCAGGAGCAATTGTTTAATGTCAAGTACAATAAATTGAGCCAAAATAAGCAAAATTAAGACACCTATATCTTTTTAAAACCTTTAAAAAAATAAAATAAGTAAATAGCTATTTTTCTTATTCTTGTCGAATGAATTTTTTTTAGCTACATTTACACCGATGAACACGCAGGAGCAATTGTTTAATGTCAAGTACAATAAAATGAGCCAAAATAAGCCAAATTAAGACACCCGTGTCATATCAAGACCTTTAAAAAAAATAAAATAACTATATAGCTATTTTTCGTATTCTTGTCGAATGAATTTTTTTTAGCTATATTTACACCGATGAACACGCAGGAGCAATTGCTCAATATTAAATACAATACATTGAGCCAAAATAAGCAAAATTAAGACACCTATATCTTTTAAAGACCTTTAAAAAAAAAGAAGTATATAGCTATTTTTCGTATTCTTGTCGAATGAATTTTTTGTAGCTACATTTACTCCGATGAACACGCAGGAGCAATTGCTCAATGTTAAGTACAGTACAATGAGTCAAAATAAGCAAAATTAAGACACGCATATCATTTCAAGACCATTAAAAAAAATAAAATATGTATATAGTTATTTTTCGTATTCTTGTCGAATGAATTTTTTGTAGCTACATTTACACCGATGAACACGCAGGAGCAATTGCTCAATGTTAAGTACTACACAATGTACCTAAACAAGCAAAATTATGACACATATATCTTTTTAAGACCTTTAAAAAAATAAAATAAGTAAATAGCTATTTTTCTTATTCTTGTCGAATGAATTTTTTTTAGCTACATTTACACCGATGAACACGCAGGAGCAATTGCTCAATATTAAATACAATACATTGAGCCAAAATAAGCAAAATTACGACACCTATATCTTTCAAAGACCTTTAAAAAAAAAAGAAGTATATAGCTATTTTTTGTATTCTTGTCGTATGAATTTTTTGTAGCTACATTTACACCGACGAACACGCAGGAGCAATTGCTCAATGTGAATTACAACACAGTGAGCCAAAATAAGCCAAATTAAGACACCCTTGTCATATCAAGACCTTTAAAAAAAAAAAATAAGTATATAGCAATTTCTCGTATTCTTGTCGAATGAATTTTTTGTAGCTACATTTACACCGAAGAACACGCAGGAGCAAGTGGCGAATGTTAAGTACAATACATTGAGCCAAAATAAGCAAAACCAAGACACCTATATCTTTTTAAAGCCTTTAAAAAAAATAAACTAAGTAAATAGCTATTTTTCTTATTCTTGTCGAATGAATTTTTTTTAGCTACATTTACACGTATGAACACTAAGGAGCAATTGCCCAATGTTAAGTACAATACAATGAGCCAAAATAAGCAAAATTAAGACACCCTTATCATATCAATATGTCCTACTAAGGAAATTACTAAGGAAAAAAAAGGACTACTTACTAAGGACTAAAAAAACTACTAAGGAAATTAAGACAATTTGGATTTTCTGATGAACTGATAGAACTCTTTCACTCTTACTTATGTGGTAGGACACAAACAGTATTATATAATGGTAGTTACTCGGAAACCTATTCAATTAACTCATCGGTACCGCAAGGATCAAATCTAGGACCGTTATGTTTCCTATTAATAATAAATGATCTACCAGAGGTAATAAGAAGTTGCAGTTGTTATCTATTTGCAGATGATTTTAAACTGTGTAAAAAAATTACTGACAGAAATGACTGTAAATTACTCCAAAGGGACATAGAAAGAGTGGTAGAATGGTGTGAAAGAAATAAGCTTCAACTAAATGTAGAAAAATGCTTTATCATAACATATACGTTAAAACATGATATAATATTGAATGAGTACACACTGTTAGATAGACCTTTAGAGAGAAAGGAAGAGACAAAGGATCTGGGCGTTATCTTTGACTCTAAACTAACGTTCGAAAACCACATAAGTAAAAAAGTTAATGAGGCCTATCGTATGTTAGGATTCATCAAAAGATGCTCAGTTTATTTCCTGGAATGGAAAACGATTATGGTATTATTCAACTCATTTGTTCGAAGCAAGCTTGAATATGGTAGTGTGGTGTGGAATCCTTACCACCAAACCAAAATAAAACAAATTGAAAAAGTGCAAAAAAAGTTCTTAAAATATTTGACGAGAAAGTTTGATAAAATTGATCCCACATATATACCATATTCTACTCTGTTAGAAAAATATGAGGCGAAGAGTCTGTGCGCACGACGTAAAATTGCTGATGCCGTATATATCTATAAAGTATTAAATGGCCTAGAAGACAATCAAAATTTCTTGAGCAAACTAAATTTTATTGTACCCCAGTTTCCAACAAGAAATTTTAACTTATTTTACCAGCCGCAAAACAGGATTGACGTAGCCATAAATTCTCCAGTAAACAGGCTCACTCATTTACTAAATGATCATGACACCTTAGATCCGTTTATGCAAAGCTTAGAATTATACAGAGGAACTTGTAACCAAATTATATTGTAAGAATGGTAGTTAGGATATATTTATATATTACGTTGTTCTTTGGTAGTTAGGTAGGTTTTTTTTTATATAAATTTAAATTATTTAATAAGAAGTTACAATAGGCTATAAACAGTAGGAATTTTTGTTGTTGTTTTTTCGCTTTATATTATGTAATATTTATACACATAAGGGCTACGGCTGTGTGATGTAATAAAAATTTTTTCTATTCTATTCAATTCTATTCTATCAAGACCTTTAAAAAAAATAAAATAAGTAAATAGCTATTTTTTTTATTCTTGTCGAATGAATTTTTTTTAGCAACATTTATACCGATGAACACGCAGGAGCAATTGTTTAATGTCAAGTACAATAAAATGAGCCAAAATAAGCAAAATTAAGACACCTATATCTTTTTAAAACCTTTAAAAAAATAAAATAAGTAAATAGCTATTTTTCTTATTCTTGTCGAATGAATTTTTTTTAGCTACATTTACACCGATGAACACGCAGGAGCAATTGCTCAATGTTAATTACAATACAATGAGCCAAAATAAGCCAAATTAAGACACCCGTGTCATATCAAGACCTTTAAAAAAAATAAAATAACTATATAGCTATTTTTCGTATTCTTGTCGAATGAATTTTTTTTAGCTACATTTACACCGATGAACACGCAGGAGCAATTGCTCAATATTAAATACAATACATTGAGCCAAAATAAGCAAAATTAAGACACCGATATCTTTTAAAGACCTTTAAAAAAAAAGAAGTATATAGCTATTTTTCGTATTCTTGTCGAATGAATTTTTTGTAGCTACATTTACACCGGCGAACACGCAGGAGCAAGTGGCCAATGTTAAGTACAATACAATGAGCGTAAATAAGCAAAATTAAGACACCTATATCTTTTAAAGACCTTTAAAAAAATAAAATAAGTAAATAGCTATTTTTCTTATTCTTGTCGAATGAATTTTTTTTAGCTACATTTACACCGATGAACACGCAGAAGCAATTGCTGAATGTTAAGTACAATACATTGAGTCAAAATAAGCAAAATTAAGACACGCATATCATTTCAAGACCATTAAAAAAAATAAAATATGTATATAGTTATTTTTCGTATTCTTGTCGAATGAATTTTTTGTAGCTACATTTACACCGATGAACACGCAGGAGCAATTGCTCAATGTTAAGTACTACACAATGTACCTAAACAAGCAAAATTATGACACCTATATCTTTTTAAGACCTTTAAAAAAATAAAATAAGTAAATAGCTATTTTTCTTATTCTTGTCGAATGAATTTTTTTTAGCTACATTTACACCGATGAACACGCAGGAGCAATTGCTCAATATTAAACACAATACATTGAGCCAAAATAAGCAAAATTAAGACACCTATATCTTTCAAAGACCTTTAAAAAAAAAAAGAAGTATATAGCTATTTTTCTTATTCTTGTCGAATGAATTTTTTTTAGCTACATTTACACCGATGAACACGCAGGAGCAATTGCTCAATGTTAATTACAATACAATGAGCCAAAATAAGCCAAATTAAGACACCCGTGTCATATCAAGACCTTTAAAAAAAATAAAATAACTATATAGCTATTTTTCGTATTCTTGTCGAATGAATTTTTTTTAGCTACATTTACACCGATGAACACGCAGGAGCAATTGCTCAATATTAAATACAATACATTGAGCCAAAATAAGCAAAATTAAGACACCGATATCTTTTAAAGACCTTTAAAAAAAAAGAAGTATATAGCTATTTTTCGTATTCTTGTCGAATGAATTTTTTGTAGCTACATTTACACCGGCGAACACGCAGGAGCAAGTGGCCAATGTTAAGTACAATACAATGAGCGTAAATAAGCAAAATTAAGACACCTATATCTTTTAAAGACCTTTAAAAAAATAAAATAAGTAAATAGCTATTTTTCTTATTCTTGTCGAATGAATTTTTTTTAGCTACATTTACACCGATGAACACGCAGAAGCAATTGCTGAATGTTAAGTACAATACATTGAGTCAAAATAAGCAAAATTAAGACACGCATATCATTTCAAGACCATTAAAAAAAATAAAATATGTATATAGTTATTTTTCGTATTCTTGTCGAATGAATTTTTTGTAGCTACATTTACACCGATGAACACGCAGGAGCAATTGCTCAATGTTAAGTACTACACAATGTACCTAAACAAGCAAAATTATGACACCTATATCTTTTTAAGACCTTTAAAAAAATAAAATAAGTAAATAGCTATTTTTCTTATTCTTGTCGAATGAATTTTTTTTAGCTACATTTACACCGATGAACACGCAGGAGCAATTGCTCAATATTAAACACAATACATTGAGCCAAAATAAGCAAAATTAAGACACCTATATCTTTCAAAGACCTTTAAAAAAAAAAAGAAGTATATAGCTATTTTTTGTATTCTTGTCGTATGAATTTTTTGTAGCTACATTTACACCGATGAACACGCAGGAGCAATTGCTCAATGTGAATTACAACACAGTGAGCCAAATTAAGACACCCTTGTCATATCAAGACCTTTAAAAAAAAAAAATAAGTATATAGCAATTTTTCGTATTCTTGTCGAATGAATTTTTTGTAGCTACATTTACACCGAAGAACACGCAGGAGCAAGTGGCGAATGTTAAGTACAATACATTGAGCCAAAATAAGCAAAACCAAGACACCTACATCTTTTTAAGACCTTTAAAAAAAAAAAATAAGTAAATAGCTATTTTTCTTATTCTTGTCGAATGAATTTTTTTTAGCTACATTTACACCGATGAACACGCAGGAACAATTGCTCAATGTTAGATACAGTACAGTGAGCCAAAATAAGCAAAACTAAGGCACATATATCTTTTTAAAGCCTTTAAAAAAAATAAAATAAGTAAATAGCTATTTTTCTTATTCTTGTCGAATGAATTTTTTTTAGCTACATTTACACCGATGAACATGCAGGAGCAATTGCCCAATGTTAAGTACAATACAATGAGCCAAAATAAGCAAAATTAAGACACCTATATCTTTTTAAAACCTTTAAAAAAATAAAATAAGTAAATAGCTATTTTTCTTATTCTTGTCGAATGAATTTTTTTTAGCTACATTTACACCGATGAACACGCAGGAACAATTGCTGAATGTTAAGTACAATACATTGAGACAAAATAAGCAAAATTAAGGCACCTATATCTTTTTAAAACCTTTAAAAAAAATAAAATAAGTAAATAGCTATTTTTCTTATTCTTGTCGAATGAATTTTTTTTAGCTACATTTACACCGATGAACACGCAAGAGCAATTGCTCAATGTTAATTACAATACAATGAGCCAAAATAAGCCAAACTTAGACACCCGTGTCATATCAAGACCTTAAAAAAAATAACATAAGTATATAGCTATTTTTCGTATTCTTGTCGAATGAATTTTGTTTAGCTACATTTACTCCGATGAACACGCAGGAGCAATTGCTCAATGTTAAGTACAGTACAATGAGTCAAAATAAGCAAAATTAAGACACGCATATCATTTCAAGACCATTAAAAAAAATAAAATATGTATATAGTTATTTTTCGTATTCTTGTCGAATGAATTTTTTGTAGCTACATTTACACCGATGAACACGCAGGAGCAATTGCTCAATGTTAAGTACTACACAATGTACCTAAACAAGCAAAATTATGACACCTATATCTTTTTAAGACCTTTAAAAAAATAAAATAAATAAATAGCTATTTTTTGTATTCTTGTCGTATGAATTTTTTGTAGCTACATTTACACCGATGAACACGCAGGAGCAATTGCTCAATGTGAATTACAACACAGTGAGCCAAAATAAGCCAAATTAAGACACCCTTGTCATATCAAAACCTTTAAAAAAAAAAAAATAAGTATATCGCAATTTCTCGTATTCTTGTCGAATGAATTTTTTGTAGCTACATTTACACCGAAGAACACGCAGGAGCAAGTGGCGAATGTTAAGTACAATACATTGAGCCAAAATAAGCAAAACCAAGACACCTATATCTTTTTAAAGCCTTTAAAAAAAATAAACTAAGTAAATAGCTATTTTTCTTATTCTTGTCGAATGAATTTTTTTTAGCTACATTTACACGTATGAACACTAAGGAGCAATTGCCCAATGTTAAGTACAATACAGTGAGCCAAAATAAGCAAAATTAAGACACCCTTATCATATCAAGACCTTTAAAAAAAATAAAATAAGTAAATAGCTATTTTTTTTATTCTTGTCGAATGAATTTTTTTTAGCAACATTTAAACCGATGAACACGCAGGAGCAATTGTTTAATGTCAAGTACAATAAAATGAGCCAAAATAAGCAAAATTAAGACACCTATATCTTTTTAAAACCTTTAAAAAAATAAAATAAGTAATTAGCTATTTTTCTTATTCTTGTCGAATGAATTTTTTTTAGCTACATTTACAACGATGAACACGCAGGAGCAATTGCTCAATGTTAATTACAATACAATGAGCCAAAATAAGCCAAATTAAGACACCCGTGTCATATCAAGACCTTTAAAAAAAATAAAATAACTATATAGCTATTTTTCGTATTCTTGTCGAATGAATTTTTTTTAGCTACATTTACACCGATGAACACGCAGGAGCAATTGCTCAATATTAAATACAATACATTGAGCCAAAATAAGCAAAATGAAGACACCTATATCTTTTAAAGACCTTTAAAAAAAAAGAAGTATATAGCTATTTTTCGTATTCTTGTCGAATGAATTTTTTGTAGCTACATTTACACCGGCGAACACGCAGGAGCAAGTGGCCAATGTTAAGTACAATACAATGAGCGTAAATAAGCAAAATTAAGACACCTATATCTTTTTAAGACCTTTAAAAAAAATAAAATAAGTAAATAGCTATTTTTCTTATTCTTGTCGAATGAATTTTTTTTAGCTACATTTACACCGATGAACACGCAGAAACAATTGCTGAATGTTAAGTACAATACATTGAGACAAAAGAAGCAAAATTAAGGCACCTATATCTTTTTAAAACCTTTAGAAAAAATAAAATAAGTAAATAGCTATTTTTCTTATTCTTGTCGTATGAATTTTTTGTAGCTACATTTACACCGATGAACACGCAGGAGCAATTGCTCAATGTGAATTACAACACAGTGAGCCAAATTAAGACACCCTTGTCATATCAAGACCTTTAAAAAAAAAAAATAAGTATATAGCAATTTTTCGTATTCTTGTCGAATGAATTTTTTGTAGCTACATTTACACCGAAGAACACGCAGGAGCAAGTGGCGAATGTTAAGTACAATACATTGAGCCAAAATAAGCAAAACCAAGACACCTACATCTTTTTAAGACCTTTAAAAAAAAAAAATAAGTAAATAGCTATTTTTCTTATTCTTGTCGAATGAATTTTTTTTAGCTACATTTACACCGATGAACACGCAGGAACAATTGCTCAATGTTAGATACAGTACAGTGAGCCAAAATAAGCAAAACTAAGGCACATATATCTTTTTAAAGCCTTTAAAAAAAATAAAATAAGTAAATAGCTATTTTTCTTATTCTTGTCGAATGAATTTTTTTTAGCTACATTTACACCGATGAACATGCAGGAGCAATTGCCCAATGTTAAGTACAATACAATGAGCCAAAATAAGCAAAATTAAGACACCTATATCTTTTTAAAACCTTTAAAAAAATAAAATAAGTAAATAGCTATTTTTCTTATTCTTGTCGAATGAATTTTTTTTAGCTACATTTACACCGATGAACACGCAGGAACAATTGCTGAATGTTAAGTACAATACATTGAGACAAAATAAGCAAAATTAAGGCACCTATATCTTCTTAAAACCTTTAAAAAAAATAAAATAAGTAAATAGCTATTTTTCTTATTCTTGTCGAATGAATTTTTTTTAGCTACATTTACACCGATGAACACGCAAGAGCAATTGCTCAATGTTAATTACAATACAATGAGCCAAAATAAGCCAAACTTAGACACCCGTGTCATATCAAGACCTTAAAAAAAATAACATAAGTATATAGCTATTTTTCGTATTCTTGTCGAATGAATTTTGTTTAGCTACATTTACTCCGATGAACACGCAGGAGCAATTGCTCAATGTTAAGTACAGTACAATGAGTCAAAATAAGCAAAATTAAGACACGCATATCATTTCAAGACCATTAAAAAAAATAAAATATGTATATAGTTATTTTTCGTATTCTTGTCGAATGAATTTTTTGTAGCTACATTTACACCGATGAACACGCAGGAGCAATTGCTCAATGTTAAGTACTACACAATGTACCTAAACAAGCAAAATTATGACACCTATATCTTTTTAAGACCTTTAAAAAAATAAAATAAATAAATAGCTATTTTTTGTATTCTTGTCGTATGAATTTTTTGTAGCTACATTTACACCGATGAACACGCAGGAGCAATTGCTCAATGTGAATTACAACACAGTGAGCCAAAATAAGCCAAATTAAGACACCCTTGTCATATCAAGACCTTTAAAAAAAAAAAAAATAAGTATATCGCAATTTCTCGTATTCTTGTCGAATGAATTTTTTGTAGCTACATTTACACCGAAGAACACGCAGGAGCAAGTGGCGAATGTTAAGTACAATACATTGAGCCAAAATAAGCAAAACCAAGACACCTATATCTTTTTAAAGCCTTTAAAAAAAATAAACTAAGTAAATAGCTATTTTTCTTATTCTTGTCGAATGAATTTTTTTTAGCTACATTTACACGTATGAACACTAAGGAGCAATTGCCCAATGTTAAGTACAATACAGTGAGCCAAAATAAGCCAAATGAAGACACCCGTGTCATATCAAGACCTTTAAAAAAATAAAATAAGTAAATAGCTATTTTTCTTATTCTTGTCGAATGAATTTTTTTTAGCTACATTTACAACGATGAACACGCAGGAGCAATTGCTCAATGTTAATTACAATACAATGAGCCAAAATAAGCCAAATGAAGACACCCGTGTCATATCAAGACCTTTAAAAAAAATAAAATAACTATATAGCTATTTTTCGTATTCTTGTCGAATGAATTTTTTTTAGCTACATTTACACCGATGAACACGCAGGAGCAATTGCTCAATATTAAATACAATACATTGAGCCAAAATAAGCAAAATTAAGACACCTATATCTTTTAAAGACCTTTAAAAAAAAAGAAGTATATAGCTATTTTTCGTATTCTTGTCGAATGAATTTTTTGTAGCTACATTTACACCGGCGAACACGCAGGAGCAAGTGGCCAATGTTAAGTACAATACAATGAGCGTAAATAAGCAAAATTAAGACACCTATATCTTTTTAAGACCTTTAAAAAAAATAAAATAAGTAAATAGCTATTTTTCTTATTCTTGTCGAATGAATTTTTTTTAGCTACATTTACACCGATGAACACGCAGAAACAATTGCTGAATGTTAAGTACAATACATTGAGACAAAAGAAGCAAAATTAAGGCACCTATATCTTTTTAAAACCTTTAGAAAAAATAAAATAAGTAAATAGCTATTTTTCTTATTCTTGTCGAATGAATTTTTTTTAGCTACATTTACACCGATGAACACGCAAGAGCAATTGCTCAATGTTAATTACAATACAATGAGCCAAAATAAGCCAAACTAAGACACCCGTGTCATATCAAGACCTTAAAAAAAATAAAATAAGTATATAGCTATTTTTCGTATTCTTGTCGAATGAATTTTGTTTAGCTACATTTACTCCGATGAACACGCAGGAGCAATTGCTCAATGTTAAGTACAGTACAATGAGTCAAAATAAGCAAAATTAAGACACGCATATCATTTCAAGACCATTAAAATAAATGAAATATGTATATAGTTATTTTTCGTATTCTTGTCGAATGAATTTTTTGTAGCTACATTTACACCGATGAACACGCAGGAGCAATTGCTCAATGTTAAGTACTACACAATGTACCTAAACAAGCAAAATTATGACACCTATATCTTTTTAAGACCTTTAAAAAAATAAAATAAGTAAATAGCTATTTTTCTTATTCTTGTCGAATGAATTTTTTTTAGCTACATTTACACCGATGAACACGCAGGAGCAATTGCTCAATATTAAACACAATACATTGAGCCAAAATAAGCAAAATTAAGACACCTATATCTTTCAAAGACCTTTAAAAAAAAAAAGAAGTATATAGCTATTTTTTGTATTCTTGTCGTATGAATTTTTTGTAGCTACATTTACACCGATGAACACGCAGGAGCAATTGCTCAATGTGAATTACAACACAGTGAGCCAAATTAAGACACCCTTGTCATATCAAGACCTTTAAAAAAAAAAAATAAGTATATAGCAATTTTTCGTATTCTTGTCGAATGAATTTTTTGTAGCTACATTTACACCGAAGAACACGCAGGAGCAAGTGGCGAATGTTAAGTACAATACATTGAGCCAAAGTAAGCAAAACCAAGACACCTACATCTTTTTAAGACCTTTAAAAAAAAAAAATAAGTAAATAGCTATTTTTCTTATTCTTGTCGAATGAATTTTTTTTAGCTACATTTACACCGACGAACACGCAGGAACAATTGCTCAATGTTAATGACAATACATTCAGCCAAAATAAGCAAAACTAAGGCACATATATCTTTTTAAAGCCTTTAAAAAAAATAAAATAAGTAAATAGCTATTTTTCTTATTCTTGTCGAATGAATTTTTTTTAGCTACATTTACACCGATGAACATGCAGGAGCAATTGCCCAATGTTAAGTACAATACAATGAGCCAAAATAAGCAAAATTAAGACACCTATATCTTTTTAAAACCTTTAAAAAAATAAAATAAGTAAATAGCTATTTTTCTTATTCTTGTCGAATGAATTTTTTTTAGCTAACATTTACACCGATGAACACGCAGGAGCAATTGCTCAATGTTAATTACAATACATTGAGCCGAAATAAGCCAAATTAAGACACCCTTGTCATATCAAGACCTTTAAAAAAAAATAAAATAACTATATAGCTATTTTTCGTATTCTTGTCGAATGAATTTTGTTTAGCTACATTTACTCCGATGAACACGCAGGAGCAATTGCTCAATGTTGATTGCAATACAATGAGCCAAAATAAGCAAAATTTAGACACCTATATATTCTTTATGACCTTTAAAAAAAATAAAATAAGTAAATAGCTATTTTTCTTATTCTTGTCGAATGAATTTTTTTTAGCTACATTTACACCGATGAACACGCAGGAGCAATTGCTCAATGTTAACTACAATACATTGAGCCAAAATAAGCCAAATTAAGACACCCGTGTCATATCAAGACCTTTAAAAAAAATAAAATAACTATATAGCTATTTTTCGTATTCTTGTCGAATGAATTTTGTTTAGCTACATTTACTCCGATGAACACGCAGGAGCAATTGCTCGATGTTGAGTGCAATACAATGAGCCAAAATAAACAAAATTTAGACACCCTTATCATATCAAGACCTTTAAAAAAAATAATATAAGTAAATAGCAATTTTTTTTATTCTTGTCGAATGAATTTTTTTTAGCAACATTTTAACCGATGAATACGCAGGAGCAATTGCTCAATGTCAAGTACAATACAATGAGCCAAAATAAGCAAAATTAAGACACCTATATCTTTTTAAAACCTTTAAAAAAAAATAAGTAAATAGCTATTTGTCTTATTCTTGTCGAATGAATTTTTTTTAGCTACATTTACACCGATGAACACGCAGGAGCAATTGCTCAATGTTAAGTACAATACAGTGAGCCTATATAAGCAAAATTAAGACACCTATATCTTTTTAAGACCTTTAAAAAAAATAAAATAAGTAAATAGCTATTTTTCTTATTCTTGTCGAATGAATTTTTTTTAGCTACATTTACACCGATGAACACGCAGGAGCAATTGCTCAATGTTAAGTACAATACAATGAGCCAAAATAAGCAAAATTAAGACACTCATATCATATCAAGACCTTTAAAAAAAAAAATAAGTATATAGCTATTTTTCGTATTCTTGTCGAATGAATTTTTCGTAGCTACATTTACACCGATGAACACAATGGAGCAATTGCCTAATGTTAGATACAGTACAGTGAGCCAAAATAAGCAATATTAAGACACCCATATCTTTTCAAGACCTTTAAAAAAAATAAAATAAGTAAATAGCTATTTTTCGTATTCTTGTCGTATGAATTTTTTTAAGCTACATTTACACCGATGAACACGCAGGAGCAATTGCTCAATATTAAATACAATACATTGAGCCAAAATAAGCAAAATTAAGACACCAATATCTTTTAAAGACCTTTAAAAAAAAAAAAAAGTATATAGCTATTTTTTGTATTCTTGTCGAATGAATTTTTTGTAGCTACATTTACACCGATGAACACGCAGGAGCAATTGCTCAATGTTAATTACAACACACTGAGCCATAATAAGCCAAATTTAGACACCCGTGTCATATCAAGACCTTTAAAAAAAAAAAAATAAGTATATAGCTATTTTTCGTATTCTTGTCGAATGAATTTTTTGTAGCTACATTTACACCGAAGAACACGCAGGAGCAAGTGGCCAATGTTAAGTACAATACATTGAGCCAAAATAAGCAAAACTAAGACACTTGTATCTATTAAGACCTTTAAAAAAATTAAATAAGTAAATAGCTATTTTTCTTATTCTTGTCGAATGAATTTTTTTTAGCTACATTTACACTGATGAACACGCAGGAACAATTGCTCAATGTTAAGTACAATACATTGAGCCACAATAAGCAAAACTAAGACACCTATATCTTTTTAAGACCTTTAAAAAAATTAAATAAGTAAATAGCTATTTTTCTTATTCTTGTCGAATGAATTTTTTTTAGCTACATTTACACCGATGAACACGCAGGCGCAATTGCTCAATATTAAGTACTACACAATGTACCTAAACAAGCAAAATTATGACACCTATGTCTTTTTAAGACCTTTAAAAAAATAAAATAAGTAAATAGCTATTTTTCTTATTCTTGTCGAATGAATTTTTTTTAGCTACATTTACACCGATGAACACGCAGGAGCAATTGCTCAATATTAAATACAATACATTGAGCCAAAATAAGCAAAATTAAGACACCTATATCTTTCAAAGACCTTTAAAAAAAAAAGAAGTATATAGTTATTTTTTGTATTCTTGTCGTATGAATTTTTTGTAGCTACATTTACACCGATGAACACGCAGGAGCAATTGCTCAATGTGGATTACAACACAGTGAGCCAAAATAAGCCAAATTAAGACACCCTTGTCATATCAAGACCTTTAAAAAAAAAAAATAAGTATATAGCAATTTTTCGTATTCTTGTCGAATGAATTTTTTGTAGCTACATTTACACCGAAGAACACGCAGGAGCAAGTGGCCAATGTTAAGTACAATACATTGAGCCAAAATAAGCAAAACTAAGACACTTGTATCTATTAAGACCTTTAAAAAAATTAAATAAGTAAATAGCTATTTTTCTTATTCTTGTCGAATGAATTTTTTTTAGCTACATTTACACTGATGAACACGCAGGAACAATTGCTCAATGTTAAGTACAATACATTGAGCCACAATAAGCAAAACTAAGACACCTATATCTTTTTAAGACCTTTAAAAAAATTAAATAAGTAAATAGCTATTTTTCTTATTCTTGTCGAATGAATTTTTTTTAGCTACATTTACACCGATGAACACGCAGGCGCAATTGCTCAATATTAAGTACTACACAATGTACCTAAACAAGCAAAATTATGACACCTATGTCTTTTTAAGACCTTTAAAAAAATAAAATAAGTAAATAGCTATTTTTCTTATTCTTGTCGAATGAATTTTTTTTAGCTACATTTACACCGATGAACACGCAGGAGCAATTGCTCAATATTAAATACAATACATTGAGCCAAAATAAGCAAAATTAAGACACCTATATCTTTCAAAGACCTTTAAAAAAAAAAGAAGTATATAGTTATTTTTTGTATTCTTGTCGTATGAATTTTTTGTAGCTACATTTACACCGATGAACACGCAGGAGCAATTGCTCAATGTGGATTACAACACAGTGAGCCAAAATAAGCCAAATTAAGACACCCTTGTCATATCAAGACCTTTAAAAAAAAAAAATAAGTATATAGCAATTTTTCGTATTCTTGTCGAATGAATTTTTTGTAGCTACATTTACACCGAAGAACACGCAGGAGCAAGTGGCGAATGTTAAGTACAATACATTGAGCCAAAATAAGCAAAACCAAGACACCTACATCTTTTAAAGACCTTTAAAAAAAAAAAAAAAAAGTAAATAGCTATTTTTCTTATTCATGTCGAATGAATTTTTTTTAGCTCATTTACACCGATGAACACGCAGGAACAATTGCTCAATGTTAAGTACAATACATTCAGCCAAAATAAGCAAAACTAAGGCACATATATCTTTTTAAAGCCTTTAAAAAAAATAAAATAAGTAAATAGCTATTTTTCTTATTCTTGCCGAATGAATTTTTTTTAGCTACATTTACACCGATGAACACGCATGAGCAATTGCCCAATGTTAAGTACAATACAATGAGCCAAAATAAGCAAAATTAAGACACCCTTATCATATCAAGACCTTTAAAAAAAAAAAAATAAGTAAATAGCTATTTTTTTTATTCTTGTCGAATGAATTTTTTTTAGCAACATTTAAACCGATGAACACGCAGGAGCAATTGTTTAATGTCAAGTACAATAAAATGAGCCAAAATAAGCAAAATTAAGACACCTATATCTTTAAAAAACCTTTAAAAAAATAAAATAAGTAAATAGCTATTTTTCTTATTCTTGTCGAATGAATATTTTTTAGCTAACATTTACACCGATGAACACGCAGGAGCAATTGCTCAATGTTAATTACAATACAATGAGCCAAAATAAGCCAAATTAAGACACCCTTGTCATATCAAGACCTTTAAAAAAAATAAAATAACTATATAGCTATTTTTCGTATTCTTGTCGAATGAATTTTGTTTAGCTACATTTACTCCGATGAACACGCAGGAGCAATTGCTCAATGTTGAGTGCAATACAATGAGCCAAAATAAGCAAAATTTAGACACCTATATATTCTTTATGACCTTTAAAAAAAATAAAATAAGTAAATAGCTATTTTTCTTATTCTTGTCGAATGAATTTTTTTTAGCTACATTTACACCGATGAACACGCAGGAGCAATTGCTCAATGTTAACTACAATACATTGAGCCAAAATAAGCCAAATTAAGACACCCGTGTCATATCAAGACCTTTAAAAAAAATAAAATAACTATATAGCTATTTTTCGTATTCTTGTCGAATGAATTTTGTTTAGCTACATTTACTCCGATGAACACGCAGGAGCAATTGCTCAATGTTGAGTGCAATACAATGAGCCACAATAAACAAAATTTAGACACCCTTATCATATCAAGACCTTTAAAAAAAATAATATAAGTAAATAGCAATTTTTTTTATTCTTGTCGAATGAATTTTTTTTAGCAACATTTAAACCGATGAATACGCAGGAGCAATTGCTCAATGTCAAGTACAATACAATGAGCCAAAATAAGCAAAATTAAGACACCTATATCTTTTTAAAACCTTTAAAAAAAAAAATAAGTAAATAGCTATTTGTCTTATTCTTGTCGAATGAATTTTTTTTAGCTACATTTACACCGATGAACACGCAGGAGCAATTGCTCAATGTTAATTACAATACAATGAGCCAAAATAAGCCAAATTAAGACACCCGTGTCATATCAAGACCTTTAAAAAAAATAAAATAAGTATATAGCTATTTTTCGTATTCTTGTCGAATGAATTTTTTGTAGCTACATTTACACCGATGTACACGCAGGAGCAAGTGGTCAATGTTAAGTACAATACAATGAGCCTATATAAGCAAAATTAAGACACCTATACCTTTTTAAGACCTTTAAAAAAAATAAAATAAGTAAATAGCTATTTTTCTTATTCTTGTCGAATGAATTTTTTTTAGCTACATTTACACCGATGAACACGCAGGAGCAATTGCTCAATGTTAAGTACAATACAATGAGCCAAAATAAGCAAAATTAAGACACTCATATCATATCAAGACCTTTAAAAAATAAAATAAGTATATAGCTATTTTTCGTATTCTTGTCGAATGAATTTTTCGTAGCTACATTTACACCGATGAACACAATGGAGCAATTGCCTAATGTTAGATACAGTACAGTGAGCCAAAATAAGCAATATTAAGACACCCATATTTTTTCAAGACCTTTAAAAAAAATAAAATAAGTAAATAGCTATTTTTCGTATTCTTGTCGTATGAATTTTTTTAAGCTACATTTACACCGATGAACACGCAGGAGCAATTGCTCAATGTTAATTACAACACACTGAGCCATAATAAGCCAAATTTAGACACCCGTGTCATATCAAGACCTTTAAAAAAAAAAAAATAAGTATATAGCTATTTTTCGTATTCTTGTCGAATGAATTTTTTGTAGCTACATTTACACCGAAGAACACGCAGGAGCAAGTGGCCAATGTTAAGTACAATACATTGAGCCAAAATAAGCAAAACTAAGACACTTGTATCTATTAAGACCTTTAAAAAAATTAAATAAGTAAATAGCTATTTTTCTTATTCTTGTCGAATGAATTTTTTTTAGCTACATTTACACTGATGAACACGCAGGAACAATTGCTCAATGTTAAGTACAATACATTGAGCCACAATAAGCAAAACTAAGACACCTATATCTTTTTAAGACCTTTAAAAAAATTAAATAAGTAAATAGCTATTTTTCTTATTCTTGTCGAATGAATTTTTTTTAGCTACATTTACACCGATGAACACGCAGGCGCAATTGCTCAATATTAAGTACTACACAATGTACCTAAACAAGCAAAATTATGACACCTATGTCTTTTTAAGACCTTTAAAAAAATAAAATAAGTAAATAGCTATTTTTCTTATTCTTGTCGAATGAATTTTTTTTAGCTACATTTACACCGATGAACACGCAGGAGCAATTGCTCAATATTAAATACAATACATTGAGCCAAAATAAGCAAAATTAAGACACCTATATCTTTCAAAGACCTTTAAAAAAAAAAGAAGTATATAGTTATTTTTTGTATTCTTGTCGTATGAATTTTTTGTAGCTACATTTACACCGATGAACACGCAGGAGCAATTGCTCAATGTGGATTACAACACAGTGAGCCAAAATAAGCCAAATTAAGACACCCTTGTCATATCAAGACCTTTAAAAAAAAAAAATAAGTATATAGCAATTTTTCGTATTCTTGTCGAATGAATTTTTTGTAGCTACATTTACACCGAAGAACACGCAGGAGCAAGTGGCCAATGTTAAGTACAATACATTGAGCCAAAATAAGCAAAACTAAGACACTTGTATCTATTAAGACCTTTAAAAAAATTAAATAAGTAAATAGCTATTTTTCTTATTCTTGTCGAATGAATTTTTTTTAGCTACATTTACACTGATGAACACGCAGGAACAATTGCTCAATGTTAAGTACAATACATTGAGCCACAATAAGCAAAACTAAGACACCTATATCTTTTTAAGACCTTTAAAAAAATTAAATAAGTAAATAGCTATTTTTCTTATTCTTGTCGAATGAATTTTTTTTAGCTACATTTACACCGATGAACACGCAGGCGCAATTGCTCAATATTAAGTACTACACAATGTACCTAAACAAGCAAAATTATGACACCTATGTCTTTTTAAGACCTTTAAAAAAATAAAATAAGTAAATAGCTATTTTTCTTATTCTTGTCGAATGAATTTTTTTTAGCTACATTTACACCGATGAACACGCAGGAGCAATTGCTCAATATTAAATACAATACATTGAGCCAAAATAAGCAAAATTAAGACACCTATATCTTTCAAAGACCTTTAAAAAAAAAAGAAGTATATAGTTATTTTTTGTATTCTTGTCGTATGAATTTTTTGTAGCTACATTTACACCGATGAACACGCAGGAGCAATTGCTCAATGTGGATTACAACACAGTGAGCCAAAATAAGCCAAATTAAGACACCCTTGTCATATCAAGACCTTTAAAAAAAAAAAATAAGTATATAGCAATTTTTCGTATTCTTGTCGAATGAATTTTTTGTAGCTACATTTACACCGAAGAACACGCAGGAGCAAGTGGCGAATGTTAAGTACAATACATTGAGCCAAAATAAGCAAAACCAAGACACCTACATCTTTTAAAGACCTTTAAAAAAAAAAAAAAAAGTAAATAGCTATTTTTCTTATTCATGTCGAATGAATTTTTTTTAGCTCATTTACACCGATGAACACGCAGGAACAATTGCTCAATGTTAAGTACAATACATTCAGCCAAAATAAGCAAAACTAAGGCACATATATCTTTTTAAAGCCTTTAAAAAAAATAAAATAAGTAAATAGCTATTTTTCTTATTCTTGCCGAATGAATTTTTTTTAGCTACATTTACACCGATGAACACGCAGGAGCAATTGCCCAATGTTAAGTACAATACAATGAGCCAAAATAAGCAAAATTAAGACACCCTTATCATATCAAGACCTTTAAAAAAAAAAAAATAAGTAAATAGCTATTTTTTTTATTCTTGTCGAATGAATTTTTTTTAGCAACATTTAAACCGATGAACACGCAGGAGCAATTGTTTAATGTCAAGTACAATAAAATGAGCCAAAATAAGCAAAATTAAGACACCTATATCTTTAAAAAACCTTTAAAAAAATAAAATAAGTAAATAGCTATTTTTCTTATTCTTGTCGAATGAATATTTTTTAGCTAACATTTACACCGATGAACACGCAGGAGCAATTGCTCAATGTTAATTACAATACAATGAGCCAAAATAAGCCAAATTAAGACACCCTTGTCATATCAAGACCTTTAAAAAAAATAAAATAACTATATAGCTATTTTTCGTATTCTTGTCGAATGAATTTTGTTTAGCTACATTTACTCCGATGAACACGCAGGAGCAATTGCTCAATGTTGAGTGCAATACAATGAGCCAAAATAAGCAAAATTTAGACACCTATATATTCTTTATGACCTTTAAAAAAAATAAAATAAGTAAATAGCTATTTTTCTTATTCTTGTCGAATGAATTTTTTTTAGCTACATTTACACCGATGAACACGCAGGAGCAATTGCTCAATGTTAACTACAATACATTGAGCCAAAATAAGCCAAATTAAGACACCCGTGTCATATCAAGACCTTTAAAAAAAATAAAATAACTATATAGCTATTTTTCGTATTCTTGTCGAATGAATTTTGTTTAGCTACATTTACTCCGATGAACACGCAGGAGCAATTGCTCAATGTTGAGTGCAATACAATGAGCCACAATAAACAAAATTTAGACACCCTTATCATATCAAGACCTTTAAAAAAAATAATATAAGTAAATAGCAATTTTTTTTATTCTTGTCGAATGAATTTTTTTTAGCAACATTTAAACCGATGAATACGCAGGAGCAATTGCTCAATGTCAAGTACAATACAATGAGCCAAAATAAGCAAAATTAAGACACCTATATCTTTTTAAAACCTTTAAAAAAAAAAATAAGTAAATAGCTATTTGTCTTATTCTTGTCGAATGAATTTTTTTTAGCTACATTTACACCGATGAACACGCAGGAGCAATTGCTCAATGTTAATTACAATACAATGAGCCAAAATAAGCCAAATTAAGACACCCGTGTCATATCAAGACCTTTAAAAAAAATAAAATAAGTATATAGCTATTTTTCGTATTCTTGTCGAATGAATTTTTTGTAGCTACATTTACACCGATGTACACGCAGGAGCAAGTGGTCAATGTTAAGTACAATACAATGAGCCTATATAAGCAAAATTAAGACACCTATACCTTTTTAAGACCTTTAAAAAAAATAAAATAAGTAAATAGCTATTTTTCTTATTCTTGTCGAATGAATTTTTTTTAGCTACATTTACACCGATGAACACGCAGGAGCAATTGCTCAATGTTAAGTACAATACAATGAGCCAAAATAAGCAAAATTAAGACACTCATATCATATCAAGACCTTTAAAAAAAAAAATAAGTATATAGCTATTTTTCGTATTCTTGTCGAATGAATTTTTCGTAGCTACATTTACACCGATGAACACAATGGAGCAATTGCCTAATGTTAGATACAGTACAGTGAGCCAAAATAAGCAATATTAAGACACCCATATTTTTTCAAGACCTTTAAAAAAAATAAAATAAGTAAATAGCTATTTTTCGTATTCTTGTCGTATGAATTTTTTTAAGCTACATTTACACCGATGAACACGCAGGAGCAATTGCTCAATGTTAATTACAACACAGTGAGCCATAATAAGCCAAATTAAGACACCCGTGTCATATCAAGACCTTTAAAAAAAAAAATAATAAGTATATAGCTATTTCTCGTATTCTTGTCGAATGAATTTTTTGTAGCTACATTTACACCGAAGAACACGCAGGAGCAAGTGGCCAATGTTAAGTACAATACATTGAGCCAAAATAAGCAAAACTAAGACACCTGCATCTTTTTAAGACCTTTAAAAAAATTAAATAAGTAAATAGCTATTTTTCTTATTCTTGTCGAATGAATTTTTTTTAGCTACATTTACACCGATGAACACGCAGGAACAATTGCTCAATGTTAAGTACAATACATTGAGCCAAAATAAGCAAAACTAAGACACCTATATCTTTTTAAGACCTTTAAAAAAATTAAATAAGTAAATAGCTATTTTTCTTATTCTTGTCGAATGAATTTTTTTTAGCTACATTTACACCGATGAACACGCAGGCGCAATTGCTCAATATTAAGTACTACACAATGTACCTAAGCAAGCAAAATTATGACACCTATATCTTTTTAAGACCTTTAAAAAAATAAAATAAGTAAATAGCTATTTTTCTTATTCTTGTCGAATGAATTTTTTTTAGCTACATTTACACCGATGAACACGTAGGAGCAATTGCTCAATATTAAATACAATACATTGAGCCAAAATAAGCAAAATTAAGACACCTATATCTTTTAAAGACCTTTTAAAAAAAAGAAGTATATAGCTATTTTTTGTATTCTTGTCGAATGAATTTTTTGTAGCTACATTAACACCGATGAACACGCAGGAGCAATAGTTCAATGTTAATTACAACACAGTGAGCCAAAATAAGCCAAATCAAGACACCCGTGTCATATCAAGACCTTTAAAAAAAAAGAAAGTATATAGCTATTTTTCGTATTCTTGTCGAATGAATTTTTTGTAGCTACATTTACACCGAAGAACACGCAGGAGCAAGTGGCCAATATTAAGTACAATACAATGAGCCAAAATAAGCAAAATTAAGACACTCATATCATATCAAGACCTTTAAAAAAAAAAATAAGTATATAGCTATTTTTCGTATTCTTGTCGAATGAATTTTTTGTAGCTACATTTACACAGATGTACACGCAGGAACACGTGGTCAATATTAAGTACAATACAATGAGCCTAAATAAGCAAAATTAAGACACCTATATCTTTTTAAGACCTTTAAAAAAAATAAAATAAGTAAATAGCTATTTTTCTTATTCTTGTCGAATGAATTTTTTTTAGCTACATTTACACCGATGAACACGCAGGAGCAATTGCCCAATGTTAAGTACAATACAATGAGCCAAAATAAGCAAAATTAAGACACCCTTATCATATCAAGACCTTTAAAAAAAAAAAAATAAGTAAATAGCTATTTTTTTTATTCTTGTCGAATGAATTTTTTTTAGCAACATTTAAACCGATGAACACGCAGGAGCAATTGTTTAATGTCAAGTACAATAAAATGAGCCAAAATAAGCAAAATTAAGACACCTATATCTTTAAAAAACCTTTAAAAAAATAAAATAAGTAAATAGCTATTTTTCTTATTCTTGTCGAATGAATATTTTTTAGCTAACATTTACACCGATGAACACGCAGGAGCAATTGCTCAATGTTAATTACAATACAATGAGCCAAAATAAGCCAAATTAAGACACCCTTGTCATATCAAGACCTTTAAAAAAAATAAAATAACTATATAGCTATTTTTCGTATTCTTGTCGAATGAATTTTGTTTAGCTACATTTACTCCGATGAACACGCAGGAGCAATTGCTCAATGTTGAGTGCAATACAATGAGCCAAAATAAGCAAAATTTAGACACCTATATATTCTTTATGACCTTTAAAAAAAAAAAAATAAGTAAATAGCTATTTTTCTTATTCTTGTCGAATGAATTTTTTTTAGCTACATTTACACCGATGAACACGCAGGAGCAATTGCTCAATGTTAACTACAATACATTGAGCCAAAATAAGCCAAATTAAGACACCCGTGTCATATCAAGACCTTTAAAAAAAATAAAATAACTATATAGCTATTTTTCGTATTCTTGTCGAATGAATTTTGTTTAGCTACATTTACTCCGATGAACACGCAGGAGCAATTGCTCAATGTTGAGTGCAATACAATGAGCCACAATAAACAAAATTTAGACACCCTTATCATATCAAGACCTTTAAAAAAAATAATATAAGTAAATAGCAATTTTTTTTATTCTTGTCGAATGAATTTTTTTTAGCAACATTTAAACCGATGAATACGCAGGAGCAATTGCTCAATGTCAAGTACAATACAATGAGCCAAAATAAGCAAAATTAAGACACCTATATCTTTTTAAAACCTTTAAAAAAAAAAATAAGTAAATAGCTATTTGTCTTATTCTTGTCGAATGAATTTTTTTTAGCTACATTTACACCGATGAACACGCAGGAGCAATTGCTCAATGTTAATTACAATACAATGAGCCAAAATAAGCCAAATTAAGACACCCGTGTCATATCAAGACCTTTAAAAAAAATAAAATAAGTATATAGCTATTTTTCGTATTCTTGTCGAATGAATTTTTTGTAGCTACATTTACACCGATGTACACGCAGGAGCAAGTGGTCAATGTTAAGTACAATACAATGAGCCTATATAAGCAAAATTAAGACACCTATACCTTTTTAAGACCTTTAAAAAAAATAAAATAAGTAAATAGCTATTTTTTTTATTCTTGTCGAATGAATTTTTTTTAGCTACATTTACACCGATGAACACGCAGGAGCAATTGCTCAATGTTAAGTACAATACAATGAGCCAAAATAAGCAAAATTAAGACACTCATATCATATCAAGACCTTTAAAAAAAAAAATAAGTATATAGCTATTTTTCGTATTCTTGTCGAATGAATTTTTCGTAGCTACATTTACACCGATGAACACAATGGAGCAATTGCCTAATGTTAGATACAGTACAGTGAGCCAAAATAAGCAATATTAAGACACCCATATTTTTTCAAGACCTTTAAAAAAAATAAAATAAGTAAATAGCTATTTTTCGTATTCTTGTCGTATGAATTTTTTTAAGCTACATTTACACCGATGAACACGCAGGAGCAATTGCTCAATGTTAATTACAACACAGTGAGCCATAATAAGCCAAATTAAGACACCCGTGTCATATCAAGACCTTTAAAAAAAAAAAAAAAAGTATATAGCTATTTCTCGTATTCTTGTCGAATGAATTTTTTGTAGCTACATTTACACCGAAGAACACGCAGGAGCAAGTGGCCAATGTTAAGTACAATACATTGAGCCAAAATAAGCAAAACTAAGACACCTGTATCTTTTTAAGACCTTTAAAAAAATTAAATATGTAAATAGCTATTTTTCTTATTCTTGTCGAATGAATTTTTTTTAGCTACATTTACACCGATGAACACGCAGGAACAATTGCTCAATGTTATGTACAATACATTGAGCCAAAATAAGCAAAACTAAGACACCTATATCTTTTTAAGACCTTTAAAAAAATTAAATAAGTAAATAGCTATTTTTCTTATTCTTGTCGAATGAATTTTTTTTAGCTACATTTACACCGATGAACACGCAGGCGCAATTGCTCAATATTAAGTACTACACAATGTACCTAAGCAAGCAAAATTATGACACCTATATCTTTTTAAGACCTTTAAAAAAATAAAATAAGTAAATAGCTATTTTTCTTATTCTTGTCGAATGAATTTTTTTTAGCTACATTTACACCGATGAACACGTAGGAGCAATTGCTCAATATTAAATACAATACATTGAGCCAAAATAAGCAAAATTAAGACACCTATATCTTTTAAAGACCTTTTAAAAAAAAGAAGTATATAGCTATTTTTTGTATTCTTGTCGAATGAATTTTTTGTAGCTACATTAACACCGATGAACACGCAGGAGCAATAGTTCAATGTTAATTACAACACAGTGAGCCAAAATAAGCCAAATCAAGACACCCGTGTCATATCAAGACCTTTAAAAAAAAAAAAAGTATATAGCTATTTTTCGTATTCTTGTCGAATGAATTTTTTGTAGCTACATTTACACCGAAGAACACGCAGGAGCAAGTGGCCAATATTAAGTACAATACAATGAGCCAAAATAAGCAAAATTAAGACACTCATATCATATCAAGACCTTTAAAAAAAAAAATAAGTATATAGCTATTTTTCGTATTCTTGTCGAATGAATTTTTTGTAGCTACATTTACACAGATGTACACGCAGGAACAAGTGGTCAATATTAAGTACAATACAATGAGCCTAAATAAGCAAAATTAAGACACCTATATCTTTTTAAGACCTTTAAAAAAAATAAAATAAGTAAATAGCTATTTTTCTTATGCTTGTCGAATGAATTTTTTTTAGCTACATTTACACCGATGAACACGCAGGAGCAATTGCTCAATGTTAAGTACAATACAATGAGCCAAAATAAGCAAAATTAAGACACACTTATCATATCAAGACCTTTAAAAAAAAAAATAAGTATATAGCTATTTTTCGTATTCTTGTCGAATGAATTTTTTTAAGCTACATTTACACCGATGAACACGCAGGAGCAATTGCTCAATGTTAAATACAATACATTGAGCCAAAATAATCAAAATTAAGACACCTATATCTTTTAAAGACCTTTAAAAAAAAAAAAAGTAGCCTACATAGCTATTTTTTGTATTCTTGTCGAATGAATTTTTTGTAGCTACATTTACACCGATGAACACGCAGGAGCAATTGCTCAATGTTAATTACAACACAGTGAGCCAAAATAAGCCAAATTAAGACACCCGTGTCATATCAAGACCTTTAAAAAAAAAAAATAAGTATATAGCAATTTTTCGTATTCTTGTCGAATGAATTTTTTGTAGCTACATTTACACCGGCGAACACGCAGGAACAATTGCTCAATGTTAAGTACAATACATTGAGCCAAAATAAGCAAAACTAAGGCACCTATATCTTTTTAAAACCTTTAAAAAAAATAAAATAAGTAAATAGCTATTTTTCGTATTCTTGCCGTATGAATTTTTTTAAGCTACATTTACACCGATGAATACGCAGGAGCAATTGCTCAATATTAAATACAATACATTGAGCCAAAATAAGCAAAATTAAGACACCTATATCTTTTAAAGACCTTTAAAAAAAAAGAAGTACATAGCCATTTTTTGTATTCTTGTCGAATGAATTTTTTGTAGCTACATTTACACCGATGTACACGCAGGAGCAAGTGGTCAATGTTAAGTACAATACAATGAGCCAAAATAAGCAAAATTAAGACACTCATATCATATCAAGACCATTAAAAAAAAAATAAGTATATAGCTATTTTTCGTATTCTTGTCGAATGAATTTTTTGTAGATACATTTACACCGATGAGCACGCTGGAGCAATTGCCTAATGTTAGATACAGTACAGTGAGCCAAAATAAGCAATACTAAGACAAGCATATCTTTTCAAGACCTTTAAAAAAAATAAAATAAGTAAATAGCTATTTTTCGTATTCTTGCCGTATGAATTTTTTTAAGCTACATTTACACCGATGAACACGCAGGAGCAATTGCTCAATGTTGAATACAATACATTGAGCCAAAATAATCAAAATTAAGACACCTATATCTTTTAAAGACCTTTAAAAAAAAAGAAGTACATAGCTATTTTTCGTATTCTTGTCGAATGAATTTTTTGTAGCTACATTTACACCGGCGAACACGCAGGAACAATTGCTCAATGTTAAGTACAATACATTGAGCCAAAATAAGCAAAACCAAGGCACCTATATCTTTTTAAAACCTTTAAAAAAAATAAAATAAGTAAATAGCTATTTTTCTTATTCTTGTCGAATGAATTTTTTTTAGCTACATTTACACCGATGAACACGCAGGAACAATTGCTCAATGTTAAGTACAATACATTGAGCCAAAATAAGCAAAACTAAGGCACCTTTATCTTTTTAAAACCTTTAAAAAAATAAAATAAGTAAATAGCTATTTTTCTTATTCTTAACGAATGAATTTTTTTTAGCTACATTTACACCGATGAACACGCAGGAGCAATTGCCCAATGTTAAGTACAATACAATGAGCCAAAATAAGCAAAATTAAGACACCCTTATCATATCAAGACCTTTAAAAAAAAAAAAATAAGTAAATAGCTATTTTTTTTATTCTTGTCGAATGAATTTTTTTTAGCAACATTTAAACCGATGAACACGCAGGAGCAATTGTTTAATGTCAAGTACAATAAAATGAGCCAAAATAAGCAAAATTAAGACACCTATATCTTTAAAAAACCTTTAAAAAAATAAAATAAGTAAATAGCTATTTTTCTTATTCTTGTCGAATGAATATTTTTTAGCTAACATTTACACCGATGAACACGCAGGAGCAATTGCTCAATGTTAATTACAATACAATGAGCCAAAATAAGCCAAATTAAGACACCCTTGTCATATCAAGACCTTTAAAAAAAATAAAATAACTATATAGCTATTTTTCGTATTCTTGTCGAATGAATTTTGTTTAGCTACATTGACTCCGATGAACACGCAGGAGCAATTGCTCAATGTTGAGTGCAATACAATGAGCCAAAATAAGCAAAATTTAGACACCTATATATTCTTTATGACCTTTAAAAAAAATAAAATAAGTAAATAGCTATTTTTCTTATTCTTGTCGAATGAATTTTTTTTAGCTACATTTACACCGATGAACACGCAGGAGCAATTGCTCAATGTTAACTACAATACATTGAGCCAAAATAAGCCAAATTAAGACACCCGTGTCATATCAAGACCTTTAAAAAAAATAAAATAACTATATAGCTATTTTTCGTATTCTTGTCGAATGAATTTTGTTTAGCTACATTTACTCCGATGAACACGCAGGAGCAATTGCTCAATGTTGAGTGCAATACAATGAGCCACAATAAACAAAATTTAGACACCCTTATCATATCAAGACCTTTAAAAAAAATAATATAAGTAAATAGCAATTTTTTTTATTCTTGTCGAATGAATTTTTTTTAGCAACATTTAAACCGATGAATACGCAGGAGCAATTGCTCAATGTCAAGTACAATACAATGAGCCAAAATAAGCAAAATTAAGACACCTATATCTTTTTAAAACCTTTAAAAAAAAAAATAAGTAAATAGCTATTTGTCTTATTCTTGTCGAATGAATTTTTTTTAGCTACATTTACACCGATGAACACGCAGGAGCAATTGCTCAATGTTAATTACAATACAATGAGCCAAAATAAGCCAAATTAAGACACCCGTGTCATATCAAGACCTTTAAAAAAAATAAAATAAGTATATAGCTATTTTTCGTATTCTTGTCGAATGAATTTTTTGTAGCTACATTTACACCGATGTACACGCAGGAGCAAGTGGTCAATGTTAAGTACAATACAATGAGCCTATATAAGCAAAATTAAGACACCTATACCTTTTTAAGACCTTTAAAAAAAATAAAATAAGTAAATAGCTATTTTTTTTATTCTTGTCGAATGAATTTTTTTTAGCTACATTTACACCGATGAACACGCAGGAGCAATTGCTCAATGTTAAGTACAATACAATGAGCCAAAATAAGCAAAATTAAGACACTCATATCATATCAAGACCTTTAAAAAAAAAAATAAGTATATAGCTATTTTTCGTATTCTTGTCGAATGAATTTTTCGTAGCTACATTTACACCGATGAACACAATGGAGCAATTGCCTAATGTTAGATACAGTACAGTGAGCCAAAATAAGCAATATTAAGACACCCATATTTTTTCAAGACCTTTAAAAAAAATAAAATAAGTAAATAGCTATTTTTCGTATTCTTGTCGTATGAATTTTTTTAAGCTACATTTACACCGATGAACACGCAGGAGCAATTGCTCAATGTTAATTACAACACAGTGAGCCATAATAAGCCAAATTAAGACACCCGTGTCATATCAAGACCTTTAAAAAAAAAAAAAAAAAGTATATAGCTATTTCTCGTATTCTTGTCGAATGAATTTTTTGTAGCTACATTTACACCGAAGAACACGCAGGAGCAAGTGGCCAATGTTAAGTACAATACATTGAGCCAAAATAAGCAAAACTAAGACACCTGTATCTTTTTAAGACCTTTAAAAAAATTAAATATGTAAATAGCTATTTTTCTTATTCTTGTCGAATGAATTTTTTTTAGCTACATTTACACCGATGAACACGCAGGAACAATTGCTCAATGTTATGTACAATACATTGAGCCAAAATAAGCAAAACTAAGACACCTATATCTTTTTAAGACCTTTAAAAAAATTAAATAAGTAAATAGCTATTTTTCTTATTCTTGTCGAATGAATTTTTTTTAGCTACATTTACACCGATGAACACGCAGGCGCAATTGCTCAATATTAAGTACTACACAATGTACCTAAGCAAGCAAAATTATGACACCTATATCTTTTTAAGACCTTTAAAAAAATAAAATAAGTAAATAGCTATTTTTCTTATTCTTGTCGAATGAATTTTTTTTAGCTACATTTACACCGATGAACACGTAGGAGCAATTGCTCAATATTAAATACAATACATTGAGCCAAAATAAGCAAAATTAAGACACCTATATCTTTTAAAGACCTTTTAAAAAAAAGAAGTATATAGCTATTTTTTGTATTCTTGTCGAATGAATTTTTTGTAGCTACATTAACACCGATGAACACGCAGGAGCAATAGTTCAATGTTAATTACAACACAGTGAGCCAAAATAAGCCAAATCAAGACACCCGTGTCATATCAAGACCTTTAAAAAAAAAAAAAGTATATAGCTATTTTTCGTATTCTTGTCGAATGAATTTTTTGTAGCTACATTTACACCGAAGAACACGCAGGAGCAAGTGGCCAATATTAAGTACAATACAATGAGCCAAAATAAGCAAAATTAAGACACTCATATCATATCAAGACCTTTAAAAAAAAAAATAAGTATATAGCTATTTTTCGTATTCTTGTCGAATGAATTTTTTGTAGCTACATTTACACAGATGTACACGCAGGAACAAGTGGTCAATATTAAGTACAATACAATGAGCCTAAATAAGCAAAATTAAGACACCTATATCTTTTTAAGACCTTTAAAAAAAAATAAAATAAGTAAATAGCTATTTTTCTTATGCTTGTCGAATGAATTTTTTTTAGCTACATTTACACCGATGAACACGCAGGAGCAATTGCTCAATGTTAAGTACAATACAATGAGCCAAAATAAGCAAAATTAAGACACACTTATCATATCAAGACCTTTAAAAAAAAAAATAAGTATATAGCTATTTTTCGTATTCTTGTCGAATGAATTTTTTTAAGCTACATTTACACCGATGAACACGCAGGAGCAATTGCTCAATGTTAAATACAATACATTGAGCCAAAATAATCAAAATTAAGACACCTATATCTTTTAAAGACCTTTAAAAAAAAAAGAAGTAGCCTACATAGCTATTTTTTGTATTCTTGTCGAATGAATTTTTTGTAGCTACATTTACACCGATGAACACGCAGGAGCAATTGCTCAATGTTAATTACAACACAGTGAGCCAAAATAAGCCAAATTAAGACACCCGTGTCATATCAAGACCTTTAAAAAAAAAAAATAAGTATATAGCAATTTTTCGTATTCTTGTCGAATGAATTTTTTGTAGCTACATTTACACCGGCGAACACGCAGGAACAATTGCTCAATGTTAAGTACAATACATTGAGCCAAAATAAGCAAAACTAAGGCACCTATATCTTTTTAAAACCTTTAAAAAAAATAAAATAAGTAAATAGCTATTTTTCGTATTCTTGCCGTATGAATTTTTTTAAGCTACATTTACACCGATGAATACGCAGGAGCAATTGCTCAATATTAAATACAATACATTGAGCCAAAATAAGCAAAATTAAGACACCTATATCTTTTTAAGACCTTTAAAAAAATTAAATAAGTAAATAGCTATTTTTCTTATTCTTGTCGAATGAATTTTTTTTAGCTACATTTACACCGATGAACACGCAGGCGCAATTGCTCAATATTAAGTACTACACAATGTACCTAAGCAAGCAAAATTATGACACCTATATCTTTTTAAGACCTTTAAAAAAATAAAATAAGTAAATAGCTATTTTTCTTATTCTTGTCGAATGAATTTTTTTTAGCTACATTTACACCGATGAACACGTAGGAGCAATTGCTCAATATTAAATACAATACATTGAGCCAAAATAAGCAAAATTAAGACACCTATATCTTTTAAAGACCTTTTAAAAAAAAGAAGTATATAGCTATTTTTTGTATTCTTGTCGAATGAATTTTTTGTAGCTACATTAACACCGATGAACACGCAGGAGCAATAGTTCAATGTTAATTACAACACAGTGAGCCAAAATAAGCCAAATCAAGACACCCGTGTCATATCAAGACCTTTAAAAAAAAAAAAAGTATATAGCTATTTTTCGTATTCTTGTCGAATGAATTTTTTGTAGCTACATTTACACCGAAGAACACGCAGGAGCAAGTGGCCAATATTAAGTACAATACAATGAGCCAAAATAAGCAAAATTAAGACACTCATATCATATCAAGACCTTTAAAAAAAAAAATAAGTATATAGCTATTTTTCGTATTCTTGTCGAATGAATTTTTTGTAGCTACATTTACACAGATGTACACGCAGGAACAAGTGGTCAATATTAAGTACAATACAATGAGCCTAAATAAGCAAAATTAAGACACCTATATCTTTTTAAGACCTTTAAAAAAAATAAAATAAGTAAATAGCTATTTTTCTTATGCTTGTCGAATGAATTTTTTTTAGCTACATTTACACCGATGAACACGCAGGAGCAATTGCTCAATGTTAAGTACAATACAATGAGCCAAAATAAGCAAAATTAAGACACACTTATCATATCAAGACCTTTAAAAAAAAAAATAAGTATATAGCTATTTTTCGTATTCTTGTCGAATGAATTTTTTTAAGCTACATTTACACCGATGAACACGCAGGAGCAATTGCTCAATGTTAAATACAATACATTGAGCCAAAATAATCAAAATTAAGACACCTATATCTTTTAAAGACCTTTAAAAAAAAAAGAAGTAGCCTACATAGCTATTTTTTGTATTCTTGTCGAATGAATTTTTTGTAGCTACATTTACACCGATGAACACGCAGGAGCAATTGCTCAATGTTAATTACAACACAGTGAGCCAAAATAAGCCAAATTAAGACACCCGTGTCATATCAAGACCTTTAAAAAAAAAAAATAAGTATATAGCAATTTTTCGTATTCTTGTCGAATGAATTTTTTGTAGCTACATTTACACCGGCGAACACGCAGGAACAATTGCTCAATGTTAAGTACAATACATTGAGCCAAAATAAGCAAAACTAAGGCACCTATATCTTTTTAAAACCTTTAAAAAAAATAAAATAAGTAAATAGCTATTTTTCGTATTCTTGCCGTATGAATTTTTTTAAGCTACATTTACACCGATGAATACGCAGGAGCAATTGCTCAATATTAAATACAATACATTGAGCCAAAATAAGCAAAATTAAGACACCTATATCTTTTAAAGACCTTTAAAAAAAAAGAAGTACATAGCCATTTTTTGTATTCTTGTCGAATGAATTTTTTGTAGCTACATTTACACCGATGTACACGCAGGAGCAAGTGGTCAATGTTAAGTACAATACAATGAGCCAAAATAAGCAAAATTAAGACACTCATATCATATCAAGACCATTAAAAAAAAAATAAGTATATAGCTATTTTTCGTATTCTTGTCGAATGAATTTTTTGTAGCTACATTTACACCGATGAGCACGCTGGAGCAATTGCCTAATGTTAGATACAGTACAGTGAGCCAAAATAAGCAATACTAAGACAAGCATATCTTTTCAAGACCTTTAAAAAAAATAAAATAAGTAAATAGCTATTTTTCGTATTCTTGCCGTATGAATTTTTTTAAGCTACATTTACACCGATGAACACGCAGGAGCAATTGCTCAATGTTGAATACAATACATTGAGCCAAAATAATCAAAATTAAGACACCTATATCTTTTAAAGACCTTTAAAAAAAAAGAAGTACATAGCTATTTTTCGTATTCTTGTCGAATGAATTTTTTGTAGCTACATTTACACCGGCGAACACGCAGGAACAATTGCTCAATGTTAAGTACAATACATTGAGCCAAAATAAGCAAAACCAAGGCACCTATATCTTTTTAAAACCTTTAAAAAAAATAAAATAAGTAAATAGCTATTTTTCTTATTCTTGTCGAATGAATTTTTTTTAGCTACATTTACACCGATGAACACGCAGGAACAATTGCTCAATGTTAAGTACAATACATTGAGCCAAAATAAGCAAAACTAAGGCACCTTTATCTTTTTAAAACCTTTAAAAAAATAAAATAAGTAAATAGCTATTTTTCTTATTCTTAACGAATGAATTTTTTTTAGCTACATTTACACCGATGGACACCCAGGAGCAATTGCCCAATGTTAAGTACAATACAATGAGCCAAAATAAGCAAAATTAAGACACCTATATATTCTTTATGACCTTTAAAAAAAATAAAATAAGTAAATAGCTATTTTTTTTATTCTTGTCGAATGAATTTTTTTTTAGCAACATTTAAACCGATGAACACGCAGGAGCAATTGTTTAATGTCAAGTACAATAAAATGAGCCATAATAAGCAAAATTAAGACACCTATGTCTTTTTAAAACCTTTAAAAAAATAAAATAAGTATATAGCTATTTTTCGTATTCTTGTCGAATGAATTTTTTGTAGCTACATTTACTCCGATGAACACGCAGGAGCAATTGCCTAATGTTAGATACAGTACAGTGAGCCAAAATAAGCAATGTTAAGACACCCATATCTTTTCAAGACCTTTAAAAAAAATAAAATAAGTAAATAGCTATTTTTCGTATTCTTGCCGTATGAATTTTTTTAAGCTACATTTACACCGATGAATACGCAGGAGCAATTGCTCAATATTAAATACAATACATTGAGCCAAAATAAGCAAAATTAAGACACCTATATATTCTTTATGACCTTTAAAAAAAATAAAATAAGTAAATAGCTATTTTTCTTATTCTTGTCGAATGAATTTTTTTTAGCTACATTTACACCGATGAACACGCAGGAGCAATTGCTCAATGTTAACTACAATACATTGAGCCAAAATAAGCCAAATTAAGACACCCGTGTCATATCAAGACCTTTAAAAAAAATAAAATAACTATATAGCTATTTTTCGTATTCTTGTCGAATGAATTTTGTTTAGCTACATTTACTCCGATGAACACGCAGGAGCAATTGCTCAATGTTGAGTGCAATACAATGAGCCAAAATAAACAAAATTTAGACACCCTTATCATATCAAGACCTTTAAAAAAAAAAATATAAGTAAATAGCAATTTTTTTTATTCTTGTCGAATGAATTTTTTTTAGCAACATTTAAACCGATGAATACGCAGGAGCAATTGCTCAATGTCAAGTACAATACAATGAGCCAAGATAAGCAAAATTAAGACACCTATATCTTTTTAAGACCTTTAAAAAAATAAAATAAGTAAATAGCTATATTTCTTATTCTTGTCGAATGAATTTTTTTTAGCTACATTTACACCGATGAACACACAGGAGCAATTGCTCAATGTTAAGTACAATACAATGAGCCAAAATAAGCAAAATTAAGACACTCATATCATATCAAGACCTTTAAAAAAAAAATAAGTATATAGCTATTTTTCGTATTCTTGTCGAATGAATTTTTTGTAGCTACATTTACACCGATGTACACGCAGGAGCAAGTGGTCAATATTAAGTACAATACAATGAGCCTAAATAAGCAAAATTAAGACACCTATATCTTTTTAAGACCTATAAAAAAAATAAAATAAGTAAATAGCTATTTTTCTTATTCTTGTCGAATGAATTTTTTTTAGCTACATTTACACCGATGAACACGCAGGAGCAGTTGCTCAATGTTAAGTACAATACAATGAGCCAAAATAAGCAAAATTAAGACACTCTTATCATATCAAGACCTTTAAAAAAAAAAATAAGTATATAGCTATTTTTCGTATTCTTGTCGAATGAATTTTTTGTAGCTACATTTACACCGATGAGCACGCTGGAGCAATTGCCTAATGTTAGATACAGTACAGTGAGCCAAAATAAGCAATACTAAGACACCCATATCTTTTCAAGACCTTTAAAAAAAATAAAATAAGTAAATAGCTATTTTTCGTATTCTTGCCGTATGAATTTTTTTAAGCTACATTTACACCGATGAACACGCAGGAGCAATTGCTCAATGTTGAATACAATACATTGAGCCAAAATAATCAAAATTAAGACACCTATATCTTTTAAAGACCTTTAAAAAAAAAGAAGTACATAGCTATTTTTCGTATTCTTGTCGAATGAATTTTTTGTAGCTACATTTACACCGGCGAACACGCAGGAACAATTGCTCAATGTTAAGTACAATACATTGAGCCAAAATAAGCAAAACCAAGGCACCTATATCTTTTTAAAACCTTTAAAAAAAATAAAATAAGTAAATAGCTATTTTTCTTATTCTTGTCGAATGAATTTTTTGTAGCTACATTTACACCAGCGAACACGCAGGAACAATTGCTCAATGTTAAGTACAATACATTGAGCCAAAATAAGCAAAACTAAGGCACCTATATCTTTTTAAAACCTTTAAAAAAAATAAAATAAGTAAATAGCTATTTTTCTTATTCTTGTCGAATGAATTTTTTTTAGCTACATTTACACCGATGAACACGCAGGAACAATTGCTCAATGTTAAGTACAATACATTGAGCCAAAATAAGCAAAACTAAGGCACCTTTATCTTTTTAAAACCTTTAAAAAAATAAAATAAGTAAATAGCTATTTTTCTTATTCTCAACGAATGAATTTTTTTTAGCTACATTTACACCGATGAACACGCAGGAGCAATTGCCCAATGTTAAGTACAATACAATGAGCCAAAATAAGCAAAATTAAGACACCCTTATTATATCAAGACCTTTAAAAAAAATAAAATAAGTAAATAGCTATTTTTCTTATTCTTGTCGAATGAATTTTTTTTAGCTACATTTACACCGATGAACACACAGGAGCAATTGCTCAATGTTAAGTACAATACAATGAGCCAAAATAAGCAAAATTAAGACACTCATATCATATCAAGACCTTTAAAAAAAAAAATAAGTATATAGCTATTTTTCGTATTCTTGTCGAATGAATTTTTTGTAGCTACATTTACACCGATGTACACGCAGGAGCAAGTGGTCAATATTAAGTACAATACAATGAGCCTAAATAAGCAAAATTAAGACACCTATATCTTTTTAAGACCTTTAAAAAAAATAAAATAAGTAAATAGCTATTTTTCTTATTCTTGTCGAATGAATTTTTTTTAGCTACATTTACACCGATGAACACGCAGGAGCAATTGCTCAATGTTAACTACAATACATTGAGCCAAAATAAGCCAAATTAAGACACCCGTGTCATATCAAGACCTTTAAAAAAAATAAAATAACTATATAGCTATTTTTCGTATTCTTGTCGAATGAATTTTGTTTAGCTACATTTACTCCGATGAACACGCAGGAGCAATTGCTCAATGTTGAGTGCAATACAATGAGCCAAAATAAGCAAAACTAAGGCACCTATATCTTTTAAAGACCTTTAAAAAAAAAGAAGTACATAGCCATTTTTTGTATTCTTGTCGAATGAATTTTTTGTAGCTACATTTACACCGATGTACACGCAGGAGCAAGTGGTCAATGTTAAGTACAATACAATGAGCCAAAATAAGCAAAATTAAGACACTCATATCATATCAAGACCATTAAAAAAAAAATAAGTATATAGCTATTTTTCGTATTCTTGTCGAATGAATTTTTTGTAGCTACATTTACACCGATGAGCACGCTGGAGCAATTGCCTAATGTTAGATACAGTACAGTGAGCCAAAATAAGCAATACTAAGACACCCATATCTTTTCAAGACCTTTAAAAAAAATAAAATAAGTAAATAGCTATTTTTCGTATTCTTGCCGTATGAATTTTTTTAAGCTACATTTACACCGATGAACACGCAGGAGCAATTGCTCAATGTTGAATACAATACATTGAGCCAAAATAATCAAAATTAAGACACCTATATCTTTTAAAGACCTTTAAAAAAAAAGAAGTACATAGCTATTTTTCGTATTCTTGTCGAATGAATTTTTTGTAGCTACATTTACACCGGCGAACACGCAGGAACAATTGCTCAATGTTAAGTACAATACATTGAGCCAAAATAAGCAAAACCAAGGCACCTATATCTTTTTAAAACCTTTAAAAAAAATAAAATAAGTAAATAGCTATTTTTCTTATTCTTGTCGAATGAATTTTTTTTAGCTACATTTACACCGATGAACACGCAGGAACAATTGCTCAATGTTAAGTACAATACATTGAGCCAAAATAAGCAAAACTAAGGCACCTTTATCTTTTTAAAACCTTTAAAAAAATAAAATAAATAAATAGCTATTTTTCTTATTCTTAACGAATGAATTTTTTTTAGCTACATTTACACCGATGAACACCCAGGAGCAATTGCCCAATGTTAAGTACAATACAATGAGCCAAAATAAGCAAAATTAAGACACCTATATATTCTTTATGACCTTTAAAAAAAATAAAATAAGTAAATAGCTATTTTTTTTATTCTTGTCGAATGAATTTTTTTTTAGCAACATTTAAACCGATGAACACGCAGGAGCAATTGTTTAATGTCAAGTACAATAAAATGAGCCATAATAAGCAAAATTAAGACACCTATATCTTTTTAAAACCTTTAAAAAAATAAAATAAGTATATAGCTATTTTTCGTATTCTTGTCGAATGAATTTTTTGTAGCTACATTTACACCGATGAACACGCTGGAGCAATTGCCTAATGTTAGATACAGTACAGTGAGCCAAAATAAGCAATGTTAAGACACCCATATCTTTTCAAGACCTTTAAAAAAAATAAAATAAGTAAATAGCTATTTTTCGTATTCTTGCCGTATGAATTTTTTTAAGCTACATTTACACCGATGAATACGCAGGAGCAATTGCTCAATATTAAATACAATACATTGAGCCAAAATAAGCAAAATTAAGACACCTATATATTCTTTATGACCTTTAAAAAAAATAAAATAAGTAAATAGCTATTTTTCTTATTCTTGTCGAATGAATTTTTTTTAGCTACATTTACACCGATGAACACGCAGGAGCAATTGCTCAATGTTAACTACAATACATTGAGCCAAAATAAGCCAAATTAAGACACCCGTGTCATATCAAGACCTTTAAAAAAAATAAAATAACTATATAGCTATTTTTCGTATTCTTGTCGAATGAATTTTGTTTAGCTACATTTACTCCGATGAACACGCAGGAGCAATTGCTCAATGTTGAGTGCAATACAGTGAGCCAAAATAAACAAAATTTAGACACCCTTATCATATCAAGACCTTTAAAAAAAAAAATATAAGTAAATAGCAATTTTTTTTATTCTTGTCGAATGAATTTTTTTTAGCAACATTTAAACCGATGAATACGCAGGAGCAATTGCTCAATGTCAAGTACAATACAATGAGCCAAAATAAGCAAAATTAAGACACCTATATCTTTTTAAGACCTTTAAAAAAATAAAATAAGTAAATAGCTATTTTTCTTATTCTTGTCGAATGAATTTTTTTTAGCTACATTTACACCGATGAACACACAGGAGCAATTGCTCAATGTTAAGTACAATACAATGAGCCAAAATAAGCAAAATTAAGACACTCATATCATATCAAGACCTTTAAAAAAAAAAATAAGTATATAGCTATTTTTCGTATTCTTGTCGAATGAATTTTTTGTAGCTACATTTACACCGATGTACACGCAGGAGCAAGTGGTCAATATTAAGTACAATACAATGAGCCTAAATAAGCAAAATTAAGACACCTATATCTTTTTAAGACCTATAAAAAAAATAAAATAAGTAAATAGCTATTTTTCTTATTCTTGTCGAATGAATTTTTTTTAGCTACATTTACACCGATGAACACGCAGGAGCAGTTGCTCAATGTTAAGTACAATACAATGAGCCAAAATAAGCAAAATTAAGACACTCTTATCATATCAAGACCTTTAAAAAAAAAAATAAGTATATAGCTATTTTTCGTATTCTTGTCGAATGAATTTTTTGTAGCTACATTTACACCGATGAACACGCTGGAGCAATTGCCTAATGTTAGATACAGTACAGTGAGCCAAAATAAGCAATATTAAGACACCCATATCTTTTCAAGACCTTTAAAAAAAATAAAATAAGTAAATAGCTATTTTTCGTATTCTTGCCGTATGAATTTTTTTAAGCTACATTTACACCGATGAACACGCAGGAGCAATTGCTCAATGTTAAATACAATACATTGAGCCAAAATAATCAAAATTAAGACACCTATATCTTTTAAAGACCTTTAAAAAAAAAAGAAGTACATAGCTATTTTTTGTATTCTTGTCGAATGAATTTTTTGTAGCTACATTTACACCGATGAACACGCAGGAGCAATTGCTCAATGTTAATTACAACACAGTGAGCCAAAATAGGCCAAATTAAGACACCCGTGTCATATCAAGACCTTTAAAAAAAAACAATAAGTATATAGCTATTTTTCGTATTCTTGTCGAATGAATTTTTTGTAGCTACATTTACACCGGCGAACACGCAGGAACAATTGCTCAATGTTAAGTACAATACATTGAGCCAAAATAAGCAAAACTAAGGCACCTATATCTTTTTAAAACCTTTAAAAAAAATAAAATAAGTAAATAGCTATTTTTCTTATTCTTGTCGAATGAATTTTTTTTAGCTACATTTACACCGATGAACACGCAGGAACAATTGCTCAATGTTAAGTACAATACATTGAGCCAAAATAAGCAAAACTAAGGCACCTTTATCTTTTTAAAACCTTTAAAAAAATAAAATAAGTAAATAGCTATTTTTCTTATTCTCAACGAATGAATTTTTTTTAGCTACATTTACACCGATGAACACGCAGGAGCAATTGCCCAATGTTAAGTACAATACAATGAGCCAAAATAAGCAAAATTAAGACACTCATATCATATCAAGACCTTTAAAAAAAAAAATAAGTATATAGCTATTTTTCGTATTCTTGTCGAATGAATTTTTTGTAGCTACATTTACATCGATGTACACGCAGGAGCAAGTGGTCAATATTAAGTACAATACAATGAGCCTAAATAAGCAAAATTAAGACACCTTTATCTTTTTAAGACCTTTAAAAAAAATAAAATAAGTAAATAGCTATTTTTCTTATTCTTGTCGAATGAATTTTTTTTAGCTACATTTACACCGATGAACACGCAGGAGCAATTGCTCAATGTTAACTACAATACATTGAGCCAAAATAAGCCAAATTAAGACACCCGTGTCATATCAAGACCTTTAAAAAAAATAAAATAACTATATAGCTATTTTTCGTATTCTTGTCGAATGAATTTTGTTTAGCTACATTTACTCCGATGAACACGCAGGAGCAATTGCTCAATGTTGAGTGCAATACAATGAGCCAAAATAAACAAAATTTAGACACCCTTATCATATCAAGACCTTTAAAAAAAAAAATATAAGTAAATAGCAATTTTTTTTATTCTTGTCGAATGAATTTTTTTTAGCAACATTTAAACCGATGAATACGCAGGAGCAATTGCTCAATGTCAGGTACAATACAATGAGCCAAAATAAGCAAAATTAAGACACCTATATCTTTTTAAGACCTTTAAAAAAATAAAATAAGTAAATAGCTATTTTTCTTATTCTTGTCGAATGAATTTTTTTTAGCTACATTTACACCGATGAACACACAGGAGCAATTGGTCAATGTTAAGTACAATACAATGAGCCAAAATAAGCAAAATTAAGACACTCATATCATATCAAGACCTTTAAAAAAAAAATAAGTATATAGCTATTTTTCGTATTCTTGTCGAATGAATTTTTTGTAGCTACATTTACACCGATGTACACGCAGGAGCAAGTGGTCAATATTAAGTACAATACAATGAGCCTAAATAAGCAAAATTAAGACACCTATATCTTTTTAAGACCTATAAAAAAAATAAAATAAGTAAATAGCTATTTTTCTTATTCTTGTCGAATGAATTTTTTTTAGCTACATTTACACCGATGAACACGCAGGAGCAGTTGCTCAATGTTAAGTACAATACAATGAGCCAAAATAAGCAAAATTAAGACACTCTTATCATATCAAGACCTTTAAAAAAAAAAATAAGTATATAGCTATTTTTCGTATTCTTGTCGAATGAATTTTTTGTAGCTACATTTACACCGATGAACACGCTGGAGCAATTGCCAAATGTTAGATACAGTACAGTGAGCCAAAATAAGCAATATTAAGACACCCATATCTTTTCAAGACCTTTAAAAAAAATAAAATAAGTAAATAAATATTTTTCGTATTCTTGCCGTATGAATTTTTTTAAGCTACATTTACACCGATGAACACGCAGGAGCAATTGCTCAATGTTAAATACAATACATTGAGCCAAAATAATCAAAATTAAGACACCTATATCTTTTAAAGACCTTTAAAAAAAAAGAAGTACATAGCTATTTTTTGTATTCTTGTCGAATGAATTTTTTGTAGCTACATTTACACCGATGAACACGCAGGAGCAATTGCTCAATGTTAATTACAACACAGTGAGCCAAAATAGGCCAAATTAAGACACCCGTGTCATATCAAGACCTTTAAAAAAAAACAATAAGTATATAGCTATTTTTCGTATTCTTGTCGAATGAATTTTTTGTAGCTACATTTACCCCGGCGAACACGCAGGAACAATTGCTCAATGTTAAGTACAATACATTGAGCCAAAATAAGCAAAACTAAGGCACCTATATCTTTTTAAAACCTTTAAAAAAAATAAAATAAGTAAATAGCTATTTTTCTTATTCTTGTCGAATGAATTTTTTTTAGCTACATTTACACCGATGAACACGCAGGAACAATTGCTCAATGTTAAGTACAATACATTGAGCCAAAATAAGCAAAACTAAGGCACCTTTATCTTTTTAAAACCTTTAAAAAAATAAAATAAGTAAATAGCTATTTTTCTTATTCTCAACGAATGAATTTTTTTTAGCTACATTTACACCGATGAACACGCAGGAGCAATTGCCCAATGTTAAGTACAATACAATGAGCCAAAATAAGCAAAATTAAGACACCCTTATTATATCAAGACCTTTAAAAAAAATAAAATAAGTAAATAGCTATTTTTCGTATTCTTGTCGAATGAATTTTTTGTAGCTACATTTACACCGATGTACACGCAGGAGCAAGTGGTCAATATTAAGTACAATACAATGAGCCTAAATAAGCAAAATTAAGACACCTATATCTTTTTAAGACCTTTAAAAAAAATAAAATAAGTAAATAGCTATTTTTCTTATTCTTCTCGAATGAATTTTTTTTAGCTACATTTACACCGATGAACACGCAGGAGCAATTGCTCAATGTTAATTACAACACAGTGAGCCATAATAAGCCAAATTAAGACACCCGTGTCATATCAAGACCTTTAAAAAAAAAAAAATAAGTAAATAGCTATTTTTCTTATTCTTGTCGAATGAATTTTTTTTAGCTACATTTACACCGATGAACACGCAGGAACAATTGCTCAATGTTAAGAGCAATACATTGAGCCAAAATAAGCAAAACTAAGACACCTATATCTTTTTAAGACCTTTAAAAAAATTAAATAAGTAAACAGCTATTTTTCTTATTCTTGTCGAATGAATTTTTTTTAGCTACATTTACACCGATGAACACGCAGGCGCAATTGCTCAATATTAAGTACTACACAATGTACCTAAACAAGCAAAATTATGACACCTATATCTTTTTAAGACCTTTAAAAAAATAAAATAAGTAAATAGCTATTTTTCTTATTCTTGTCGAATGAATTTTTTTTAGCTACATTTACACCGATGAACACGCAGGAGCAATTGCTCAATATTAAATACAATACATTGAGCCAAAATAAGCAAAATTAAGACACCTATATCTTTTAAAGACCTTTAAAAAAAAAAGAAGTATATAGCTATTTTTTGTATTCTTGTCGAATGAATTTTTTGTAGCTACATTAACACCGATGAACACGCAGGAGCAATAGTTCAATGTTAATTACAACACAGTGAGCCAAAATACGCCAAATCAAGACACCCGTGTCATATCAAGACCTTTAAAAAAAAAAAAAAGTATATAGCTATTTTTCGTATTCTTGTCGAATGAATTTTTTGTAGCTACATTTACACCGAAGAACACGCAGGAGCAAGTGGCCAATATTAAGTACAATACATTGAGCCAAAATAAGCAAAATTAAGACACTCATATCATATCAAGACCTTTAAAAAAAAAAATAAGTATATAGCTATTTTTCGTATTCTTGTCGAATGAATTTTTTGTAGCTACATTTACACCGATGTACACGCAGGAGCAAGTGGTCAATATTAAGTACAATACAATGAGCCTAAATAAGCAAAATTAAGACACCTATATCTTTTTAAGACCTTTAAAAAAAATAAAATAAGTATATAGCTATTTTTCGTATTCTTGTCGAATGAATTTTTTTTAGCTACATTTACACCGATGTACACGCAGGAGCAAGTGGTCAATATTAAGTACAATACAATGAGCCTAAATAAGCAAAATAAAGACACCTATATCTTTTTAAGACCTTTAAAAAAAATAAAATAAGTAAATAGCTATTTTTCTTATTCTTGTCGAATGAATTTTTTTTAGCTACATTTACACCGATGAACACGCAGGAGCAATTGCTCAATGTTAATTACAACACAGTGAGCCATAATAAGCCAAATTAAGACACCCGTGTCATATCAAGACCTTTAAAAAAAAAAAATAAGTATATAGCTATTTTTCGTATTCTTGTCGAATGAATTTTTTGTAGCTACATTTACACCGAAGAACACGCAGGAGCAAGTGGCCAATGTTAAGTACAATACATTGAGCCAAAATAAGCAAAACTAAGACACCTGTATCTTTTTAAGACCTTTAAAAAAATTAAATAAGTAAATAGCTATTTTTCTTATTCTTGTCGAATGAATTTTTTTTAGCTACATTTACACCGATGAACACGCTGGAGCAATTGCCTAATGTTAGATACAGTACAGTGAGCCAAAATAAGCAATATTAAGACACCCATATCTTTTCAAGACCTTTAAAAAAAATAAAATAAGTAAATAGCTATTTTTCGTATTCTTGCCGTATGAATTTTTTTAAGCTACATTTACACCGATGAACACGCAGGAGCAATTGCTCAATGTTAAATACAATACATTGAGCCAAAATAATCAAAATTAAGGCACCTATATCTTTTAAAGACCTTTAAAAAAAAAAAAAGTACATAGCTATTTTTTGTATTCTTGTCGAATGAATTTTTTGTAGCTACATTTACACCGATGAACACGCAGTAGCAATTGCTCAATGTTAATTACAACACAGTGAGCCAAAATAAGCCAAATTAAGACACCCGTGTCATATCAAGACCTTTAAAAAAAAACAATAAGTATATAGCTATTTTTCGTATTCTTGTCGAATGAATTTTTTGTAGCTACATTTACACCGGCGAACACGCAGGAACAATTGCTCAATGTTAAGTACAATACATTGAGCCACAATAAGCAAAACTAAGGCACCTATATCTTTTTAAAACCTTTAAAAAAAATAAAATAAGTAAATAGCTATTTTTCTTATTCTTGTCGAATGAATTTTTTTTAGCTACATTTACACCGATGAACACGCAGGAACAATTGCTCAATGTTAAGAACAATACATTGAGCCAAAATAAGCAAAACTAAGGCACCTTTATCTTTTTAAAACCTTTAAAAAAATAAAATAAGTAAATAGCTATTTTTCTTATTCTCAACGAATGAATTTTTTTTAGCTACATTTACACCGATGAACACGCAGGAGCAATTGCCCAATGTTAAGTACAATACAATGAGCCAAAATAAGCAAAATTAAGACACCCTTATTATATCAAGACCTTTAAAAAAAATAAAATAAGTAAATAGCTATTTTTCTTATTCTTGTCGAATGAATTTTTTTTAGCTACATTTACACCGATGAACACACAGGAGCAATTGCTCAATGTTAAGTACAATACAATGAGCCAAAATAAGCAAAATTAAGACACTCATATCATATCAAGACCTTTAAAAAAAAAATAAGTATATAGCTATTTTTCGTATTCTTGTCGAATGAATTTTTTGTAGCTACATTTACACCGATGTACACGCAGGAGCAAGTGGTCAATATTAAGTACAATACAATGAGCCTAAATAAGCAAAATTAAGACACCTATATCTTTTTAAGACCTTTAAAAAAAATAAAATAAGTAAATAGCTATTTTTCTTATTCTTGACGAATGAATTTTTTTTAGCTACATTTACACCGATGAACACGCAGGAGCAATTGCTCAATGTTAAGTACAATACAATGAGCCAAAATAAGCAAAATTAAGACACTCTTATCATATCAAGACCTTTAAAAAAAAAATAAGTATATAGCTATTTTTCGTATTCTTGTCGAATGAATTTTTTGTAGCTACATTTACACCGATGAACACGCTGGAGCAATTGCCTAATGTTAGATACAGTACAGTGAGCCAAAATAAGCAATATTAAGACACCCATATCTTTTCAAGACCTTTAAAAAAAATAAAATAAGTAAATAGCTATTTTTCGTATTCTTGCTGTATGAATTTTTTTAAGCTACATTTACACCGATGAACACGCAGGAGCAATTGCTCAATGTTAAATACAATACATTGAGCCAAAATAATCAAAATTAAGACACCTATATCTTTTAAAGACCTTTAAAAAAAAAAGAAGTACATAGCTATTTTTTGTATTCTTGTCGAATGAATTTTTTGTAGATACATTTACACCGATGAACACGCAGGAGCAATTGCTCAATGTTAATTACAACACAGTGAGCCAAAATAAGCCAAATTAAGACACCCGTGTCATATCAAGACCTTTAAAAAAAAACAATAAGTATATAGCTATTTTTCGTATTCTTGTCGAATGAATTTTTTGTAGCTACATTTACACCGGCGAACACGCAGGAACAATTGCTCAATGTTAAGTACAATACATTGAGCCACAATAAGCAAAACTAAGGCACCTATATCTTTTTAAAACCTTTAAAAAAAATAAAATAAGTAAATAGCTATTTTTCTTATTCTTGTCGAATGAATTTTTTTTAGCTACATTTACACCGATGAACACGCAGGAACAATTGCTCAATGTTAAGAACAATACATTGAGCCAAAATAAGCAAAACTAAGGCACCTTTATCTTTTTAAAACCTTTAAAAAAATAAAATAAGTAAATAGCTATTTTTCTTATTCTCAACGAATGAATTTTTTTTAGCTACATTTACACCGATGAACACGCAGGAGCAATTGCCCAATGTTAAGTACAATACAATGAGCCAAAATAAGCAAAATTAAGACACCCTTATTATATCAAGACCTTTAAAAAAAATAAAATAAGTAAATAGCTATTTTTCTTATTCTTGTCGAATGAATTTTTTTTAGCTACATTTACACCGATGAACACACAGGAGCAATTGCTCAATGTTAAGTACAATACAATGAGCCAAAATAAGCAAAATTAAGACACTCATATCATATCAAGACCTTTAAAAAAAAAAATAAGTATATAGCTATTTTTCGTATTCTTGTCGAATGAATTTTTTGTAGCTACATTTACACCGATGTACACGCAGGAGCAAGTGGTCAATATTAAGTACAATACAATGAGCCTAAATAAGCAAAATTAAGACACCTATATCTTTTTAAGACCTTTAAAAAAAATAAAATAAGTAAATAGCTATTTTTCTTATTCTTGACGAATGAATTTTTTTTAGCTACATTTACACCGATGAACACGCAGGAGCAATTGCTCAATGTTAAGTACAATACAATGAGCCAAAATAAGCAAAATTAAGACACTCTTATCATATCAAGACCTTTAAAAAAAAAATAAGTATATAGCTATTTTTCGTATTCTTGTCGAATGAATTTTTTGTAGCTACATTTACACCGATGAACACGCTGGAGCAATTGCCTAATGTTAGATACAGTACAGTGAGCCAAAATAAGCAATATTAAGACACCCATATCTTTTCAAGACCTTTAAAAAAAATAAAATAAGTAAATAGCTATTTTTCGTATTCTTGCTGTATGAATTTTTTTAAGCTACATTTACACCGATGAACACGCAGGAGCAATTGCTCAATGTTAAATACAATACATTGAGCCAAAATAATCAAAATTAAGACACCTATATCTTTTAAAGACCTTTAAAAAAAAAAGAAGTACATAGCTATTTTTTGTATTCTTGTCGAATGAATTTTTTGTAGATACATTTACACCGATGAACACGCAGGAGCAATTGCTCAATGTTAATTACAACACAGTGAGCCAAAATAAGCCAAATTAAGACACCCGTGTCATATCAAAACCTTTAGAAAAAAACAATAAGTATATAGCTATTTTTCGTATTCTTGTCGAATGAATTTTTTGTAGCTACATTTACACCGGCGAACACGCAGGAACAATTGCTCAATGTTAAGTACAATACATTGAGCCAAAATAAGCAAAATTAAGGCACCGATATCTTTTTAAAACCTTTAAAAAAAATAAAATAAGTAAATAGCTATTTTTCTTATTCTTGTCGAATGAATTTTTTTTAGCTACATTTACACCGATGAACACGCAGGAACAATTGCTCAATGTTAAGTACAATACATTGAGCCAAAATAAGCAAAACTAAGGCACCTTTATCTTTTTAAAACCTTTAAAAAAATAAAATAAGTAAATAGCTATTTTTCTTATTCTCAACGAATGAATTTTTTTTAGCTACATTTACACCGATGAACACCCAGGAGCAATTGCCCAATGTTAAGTACAATACAATGAGCCAAAATAAGCAAAATTAAGACACCCTTATTATATCAAGACCTTTAAAAAAAATAAAATAAGTAAATAGCTATTTTTTTTATTCTTGTCGAATGAATTTTTTTTTAGCAACATTTAAACCGATGAACACGCAGGAGCAATTGTTTAATGTCAAGTACAATAAAATGAGCCAAAATAAGCAAAATTAAGACACCTATATCTTTTTAAAACCTTTAAAAAATAAAATAAGTATATAGCTATTTTTCGTATTCTTGTCGAATGAATTTTTTGTAGCTACATTTACACCGATGTACACGCAGGAGCAAGTGGTCAACATTAAGTACAATACAATGAGCCTAAATAAGCAAAATTAAGACACCTATATCTTTTTAAGACCTTTAAAAAAAATAAAATAAGTATATAGCTATTTTTCGTATTCTTGTCGAATGAATTTTTTTTAGCTACATTTACACCGATGTACACGCAGGAGCAAGTGGTCAATATTAAGTACAATACAATGAGCCTAAATAAGCAAAATAAAGACACCTATATCTTTTTAAGACCTTTAAAAAAAATAAAATAAGTAAATAGCTATTTTTCTTATTCTTGTCGAATGAATTTTTTTTAGCTACATTTACACCGATGAACACGCAGGAGCAATTGCTCAATGTTAATTACAACACAGTGAGCCATAATAAGCCAAATTAAGACACCCGTGTCATATCAAGACCTTTAAAAAAAAAAAATAAGTATATAGCTATTTTTCGTATTCTTGTCGAATGAATTTTTTGTAGCTACATTTACACCGAAGAACACGCAGGAGCAAGTGGCCAATGTTAAGTACAATACATTGAGCCAAAATAAGCAAAACTAAGACACCTGTATCTTTTTAAGACCTTTAAAAAAATTAAATAAGTAAATAGCTATTTTTCTTATTCTTGTCGAATGAATTTTTTTTAGCTAAATTTACACCGATGAACACGCTGGAGCAATTGCCTAATGTTAGATACAGTACAGTGAGCCAAAATAAGCAATATTAAGACACCCATATCTTTTCAAGACCTTTAAAAAAAATAAAATAAGTAAATAGCTATTTTTCGTATTCTTGCCGTATGAATTTTTTTAAGCTACATTTACACCGATGAACACGCAGGAGCAATTGCTCAATGTTAAATACAATACATTGAGCCAAAATAATCAAAATTAAGACACCTATATCTTTTAAAGACCTTTAAAAAAAAAAGAAGTACATAGCTATTTTTTGTATTCTTGTCGAATGAATTTTTTGTAGCTACATTTACACCGATGAACACGCAGGAGCAATTGCTCAATGTTAATTACAACACAGTGAGCCAAAATAAGCCAAATTAAGACACCCGTGTCATATCAAGACCTTTAAAAAAAAACAATAAGTATATAGCTATTTTTCGTATTCTTGTCGAATGAATTTTTTGTAGCTACATTTACACCGGCGAACACGCAGGAACAATTGCTCAATGTTAAGTACAATACATTGAGCCACAATAAGCAAAACTAAGGCACCTATATCTTTTTAAAACCTTTAAAAAAAATAAAATAAGTAAATAGCTATTTTTCTTATTCTTGTCGAATGAATTTTTTTTAGCTACATTTACACCGATGAACACGCAGGAACAATTGCTCAATGTTAAGAACAATACATTGAGCCAAAATAAGCAAAACTAAGGCACCTTTATCTTTTAAAAACCTTTAAAAAAATAAAATAAGTAAATAGCTATTTTTCTTATTCTCAACGAATGAATTTTTTTTAGCTACATTTACACCGATGAACACGCAGGAGCAATTGCCCAATGTTAAGTACAATACAATGAGCCAAAATAAGCAAAATTAAGACACCCTTATTATATCAAGACCTTTAAAAAAAATAAAATAAGTAAATAGCTATTTTTCTTATTCTTGTCGAATGAATTTTTTTTAGCTACATTTACACCGATGAACACACAGGAGCAATTGCTCAATGTTAAGTACAATACAATGAGCCAAAATAAGCAAAATTAAGACACTCATATCATATCAAGACCTTTAAAAAAAAAAATAAGTATATAGCTATTTTTCGTATTCTTGTCGAATGAATTTTTTGTAGCTACATTTACACCGATGTACACGCAGGAGCAAGTGGTCAATATTAAGTACAATACAATGAGCCTAAATAAGCAAAATTAAGACACCTATATCTTTTTAAGACCTTTAAAAAAAATAAAATAAGTAAATAGCTATTTTTCTTATTCTTGACGAATGAATTTTTTTTAGCTACATTTACACCGATGAACACGCAGGAGCAATTGCTCAATGTTAAGTACAATACAATGAGCCAAAATAAGCAAAATTAAGACACTCTTATCATATCAAGACCTTTAAAAAAAAAATAAGTATATAGCTATTTTTCGTATTCTTGTCGAATGAATTTTTTGTAGCTACATTTACACCGATGAACACGCTGGAGCAATTGCCTAATGTTAGATACAGTACAGTGAGCCAAAATAAGCAATATTAAGACACCCATATCTTTTCAAGACCTTTAAAAAAAATAAAATAAGTAAATAGCTATTTTTCGTATTCTTGCTGTATGAATTTTTTTAAGCTACATTTACACCGATGAACACGCAGGAGCAATTGCTCAATGTTAAATACAATACATTGAGCCAAAATAATCAAAATTAAGACACCTATATCTTTTAAAGACCTTTAAAAAAAAAAGAAGTACATAGCTATTTTTTGTATTCTTGTCGAATGAATTTTTTGTAGATACATTTACACCGATGAACACGCAGGAGCAATTGCTCAATGTTAATTACAACACAGTGAGCCAAAATAAGCCAAATTAAGACACCCGTGTCATATCAAAACCTTTAAAAAAAAACAATAACAATACATTGAGCCAAAATAATCAAAATTAAGACACCTATATCTTTTAAAGACCTTTAAAAAAAAAAGAAGTACATAGCTATTTTTCGTATTCTTGTCGAATGAATTTTTTGTAGCTACATTTACACCGGCGAACACGCAGGAACAATTGCTCAATGTTAAGTACAATACATTGAGCCAAAATAAGCAAAATTAAGGCACCGATATCTTTTTAAAACCTTTAAAAAAAATAAAATAAGTAAATAGCTATTTTTCTTATTCTTGTCGAATGAATTTTTTTTAGCTACATTTACACCGATGAACACGCAGGAACAATTGCTCAATGTTAAGTACAATACATTGAGCCAAAATAAGCAAAACTAAGGCACCTTTATCTTTTTAAAACCTTTAAAAAAATAAAATAAGTAAATAGCTATTTTTCTTATTCTCAACGAATGAATTTTTTTTAGCTACATTTACACCGATGAACACCCAGGAGCAATTGCCCAATGTTAAGTACAATACAATGAGCCAAAATAAGCAAAATTAAGACACCCTTATTATATCAAGACCTTTAAAAAAAATAAAATAAGTAAATAGCTATTTTTTTTATTCTTGTCGAATGAATTTTTTTTTAGCAACATTTAAACCGATGAACACGCAGGAGCAATTGTTTAATGTCAAGTACAATAAAATGAGCCAAAATAAGCAAAATTAAGACACCTATATCTTTTTAAAACCTTTAAAAAATAAAATAAGTATATAGCTATTTTTCGTATTCTTGTCGAATGAATTTTTTGTAGCTACATTTACACCGATGAACACGCTGGAGCAATTGCCTAATGTTAGATACAGTACAGTGAGCCAAAATAAGCAATGTTAAGACACCCATATCTTTTCAAGACCTTTAAAAAAAATAAAATAAGTAAATAGCTATTTTTCGTATTCTTGCCGTATGAATTTTTTTAAGCTACATTTACACCGATGAATACGCAGGAGCAATTGCTCAATATTAAATACAATACATTGAGCCAAAATAAGCAAAATTAAGACACCTATATCTTTTAAAGACCTTTAAAAAAAAAAAGAAGTACATAGCCATTTTTTGAATTCTTGTCGAATGAATTTTTTGTAGCTACATTTACACCGATGTACACGCAGGAGCAAGTGGTCAATGTTAAGTACAATACAGTGAGCCTAAATAAGCAAAATTAAGACACCTATATCTTTTTAAGACCTTTAAATAAAATAAAATAATTAAATAGCTATTTTTCTTATTCTTGTCGAATGAATTTTTTTTAGCTACATTTACACCGATGAACACGCAGGAGCAATTGCTCAATGTTAAGTACAATACAATGAGCCAAAATAAGCAAAATTAAGACACTCTTATCATATCAAGACCTTTAAAAAAAAAAATAAGTATATAGCTATTTTTCGTATTCTTGTCGAATGAATTTTTTGTAGCTACATTTACACCGATGAACACGCTGGAGCAATTGCCTAATGTTAGATACAGTACAGTGAGCCAAAATAAGCAATATTAAGACACCCATATCTTTTCAAGACCTTTAAAAAAAATAAAATAAGTAAATAGCTATTTTTCGTATTCTTGCCGTATGAATTTTTTTAAGCTACATTTACACCGATGAACACGCAGGAGCAATTGCTCAATGTTAAATACAATACATTGAGCCAAAATAATCAAAATTAAGACACCTATATCTTTTAAAGACCTTTAAAAAAAAAAGAAGTACATAGCTATTTTTTGTATTCTTGTCGAATGAATTTTTTGTAGCTACATTTACACCGATGAACACGCAGGAGCAATTGCTCAATGTTAATTACAACACAGTGAGCCAAAATAAGCCAAATTAAGACACCCGTGTCATATCAAGACCTTTAAAAAAAAACAATAAGTATATAGCTATTTTTCGTATTCTTGTCGAATGAATTTTTTGTAGCTACATTTACACCGGCGAACACGCAGGAACAATTGCTCAATGTTAAGTACAATACATTGAGCCAAAATAAGCAAAACTAAGGCACCTATATCTTTTTAAAACCTTTAAAAAAAATAAAATAAGTAAATAGCTATTTTTCTTATTCTTGTCGAATGAATTTTTTTTAGCTACATTTACACCGATGAACACGCAGGAACAATTGCTCAATGTTAAGTACAATACATTGAGCCAAAATAAGCAAAACTAAGGCACCTTTATCTTTTTAAAACCTTTAAAAAAATAAAATAAGTAAATAGCTATTTTTCTTATTCTCAACGAATGAATTTTTTTTAGCTACATTTACACCGATGTACACGCAGGAGCAAGTGGTCAATGTTAAGTACAATACAGTGAGCCTAAATAAGCAAAATTAAGACACCTATATCTTTTTAAGACCTTTAAAAAAAATAAAATAATTAAATAGCTATTTTTCTTATTCTTGTCGAATGAATTTTTTTTAGCTACATTTACACCGATGAACACGCAGGAGCAATTGCTCAATGTTAAGTACAATACAATGAGCCAAAATAAGCAAAATTAAGACACTCTTATCATATCAAGACCTTTAAAAAAAAAAATAAGTATATAGCTATTTTTCGTATTCTTGTCGAATGAATTTTTTGTAGCTACATTTACACCGATGAACACGCTGGAGCAATTGCCTAATGTTAGATACAGTACAGTGAGCCAAAATAAGCAATATTAAGACACCCATATCTTTTCAAGACCTTTAAAAAAAATAAAATAAGTAAATAGCTATTTTTCTTATTCTTGACGAATGAATTTTTTTTAGCTACATTTACACCGATGAACACGCAGGAGCAATTGCTCAATGTTAAGTACAATACAATGAGCCAAAATAAGCAAAATTAAGACACTCTTATCATATCAAGACCTTTAAAAAAAAAATAAGTATATAGCTATTTTTCGTATTCTTGTCGAATGAATTTTTTGTAGCTACATTTACACCGATGAACACGCTGGAGCAATTGCCTAATGTTAGATACAGTACAGTGAGCCAAAATAAGCAATATTAAGACACCCATATCTTTTCAAGACCTTTAAAAAAAATAAAATAAGTAAATAGCTATTTTTCGTATTCTTGCTGTATGAATTTTTTTAAGCTACATTTACACCGATGAACACGCAGGAGCAATTGCTCAATGTTAATTACAACACAGTGAGCCAAAATAAGCCAAATTAAGACACCCATGTCATATCAAAACCTTTAAAAAAAAACAATAAGTATATAGCTATTTTTCGTATTCTTGTCGAATGAATTTTTTGTAGCTACATTTACACCGGCGAACACGCAGGAACAATTGCTCAATGTTAAGTACAATACATTGAGCCAAAATAAGCAAAACTAAGGCACCTATATCTTTTTAAAACCTTTAAAAAAAATAAAATAAGTAAATAGCTATTTTTCTTATTCTTGTCGAATGAATTTTTTTTAGCTACATTTACACCGATGAACACGCAGGAACAATTGCTCAATGTTAAGTACAATACATTGAGCCAAAATAAGCAAAACTAAGGCACCTTTATCTTTTTAAAACCTTTAAAAAAATAAAATAAGTAAATAGCTATTTTTCTTATTCTCAACGAATGAATTTTTTTTAGCTACATTTACACCGATGAACACGCAGGAGCAATTGCCCAATGTTAAGTACAATACAATGAGCCAAAATAAGCAAAATTAAGACACCCTTATTATATCAAGACCTTTAAAAAAAATAAAATAAGTAAATAGCTATTTTTTTTATTCTTGTCGAATGAATTTTTTTTTAGCAACATTTAAACCGATGAACACGCAGGAGCAATTGTTTAATGTCACGTACAATAAAATGAGCCAAAATAAGCAAAATTAAGACACCTATATCTTTTTAAAACCTTTAAAAAAATAAAATAAGTATATAGCTATTTTTCGTATTCTTGTCGAATGAATTTTTTGTAGCTACATTTACACCGATGAACACGCTGGAGCAATTGCCTAATGTTAGATACAGTACAGTGAGCCAAAATAAGCAATATTAAGACACCCATATTATTTCAAGACCTTTAAAAAAAAAAAAATAAGGAAATATCTATTTTTCTTATTCTTGTCGAATGAATTTTTTTTAGCTACATTTACACCTATGAACTCGCAAGAGCAATTGCTCAATCTTAAGCACAATACGGTGAGCCAAAATAAACAAAATATAGACTCCCATATCATATCAAGACCTTTAAAAAAAAAAAAATAAGTAAATAGCTATTTTTCTGATTCCTGTCGAATGAATTTTTTTTAGCTACATTTACACCGATGAACACGCAGAAGCAACTGCTCAATGTTAAGAACAATACAATGAGCCAAAATAAGCAATATTAAGACACCCATATCTTTTCAAGACCTTTAAAAAAAATATAATAAGTAAATAGCTATTTTTCGTATTCTTGCCGTATGAATTTTTTGTAGCTACATTTACACCGATGTACACGCAGGAGCAAGTGGTCAATGTTAAGTACAATACAGTGAGCCTAAATAAGCAAAATTAAGACACCTATATCTTTTTAAGACCTTTAAAAAAAATAAAATAAGTAAATAGCTATTTTTTTTATTCTTGTCGAATGAATTTTTTTTTAGCAACATTTAAACCGATGAACACGCAGGAGCAATTGTTTAATGTCAAGTACAATAAAATGAGCCAAAATAAGCAAAATTAAGACACATATATCTTTTTAAAACCTTTAAAAAAATAAAATAAGTATATAGCTATTTTTCGTATTCTTGTCGAATGAATTTTTTGTAGCTACATTTACACCGATGAACACGCTGGAGCAATTGCCTAATGTTAGATACAGTACAGTGAGCCAAAATAAGCAATATTAAGACACCCGTATTATTTCAAGACCTTTAAAAAAAATAAAATAAGGAAATATCTATTTTTCTTATTCTTGTCGAATGAATTTTTTTTAGCTACATTTACACCTATGAACTCGCAGGAGCATATGCTCAATCTTAAGCACAATACGGTGAGCCAAAATAAGCAAAATATAGACTCCCATATCATATCAAGACCTTTAAAAAAAAAAAAAATAAGTAAATAGCTATTTTTCTGATTCCTGTCGAATGAATTTTTTTTAGCTACATTTACACCGATGAACACGCAGAAGCAACTGCTCAATGTTAAGAACAATACAATGAGCCAAAATAAGCAATATTAAGACACCCATATCTTTTCAAGACCTTTAAAAAAAATATAATAAGTAAATAGCTATTTTTCGTATTCTTGCCGTATGAATTTTTTTAAGCTACATTTACACCGATGAGCACGCAGGAGCAATTGCTCAATGTTAATTACAATACAATGAGCCAAAATAAGCCAAATTAAGACACCTATATCTTTTTAAGACCCTTAAAAAAAATAAAATAAGTAAATAGCTATTTTTCTTATTCTTGTCGAATGAATTTTTTGTAGCTACAATTACACCGATGAACACGCAGGAGCAATTGCTCAATGTTAAGTACAATACAATGAGCCAAAATAAGCAAAATTAAGACACTCATATCATATCAAGACCATTAAAAAAAAAAATAAGTATATAGCTATTTTTCGTATTCTTGTCGAATGAATTTTTTGTAGCTACATTTACACCGATGAGCACGCTGGAGCAATTGCCTAATGTTAGATACAGTACAGTGAGCCAAAATAAGCAATATTAAGACACCCATATCTTTTCAAGACCTTTAAAAAAAATAAAATAAGTAAATAGCTATTTTTCGTATTCTTGCCGTATGAATTTTTTTAAGCTACATTTACACCGATGAACACGCAGGAGCAATTGCTCAATGTTAAATACAATACATTGAGCCAAAATAATCAAAATTAAGACACCTATATCTTTTAAAGACCTTTAAAAAAAAAGAAGTACATAGCTATTTCTCGTATTCTTGTCGAATGAATTTTTTGTAGCTACATTTACACCGGCGAACACGCAGGAGCAATTGCTCAATGTTAAGTACAATACATTGAGCCAAAATAAGCAAAACTAAGGCACCTATATCTTTTTAAAACCTTTAAAAAAAATAAAATAAGTAAATAGCTATTTTTCTTATTCTTGTCGAATGAATTTTTTTTAGCTACATTTACACCGATGAACACGCAGGAACAATTGCTCAATGTTAAGTACAATACATTGAGCCAAAATAAGCAAAATTAAGGCACCTTTATCTTTTTAAAACCTTTAAAAAAATAAAATAAGTAAATAGCTATTTTTCTTATTCTTAACGAATGAATTTTTTTTAGCTACATTTACACCGATGAACACCCAGGAGCAATTGCCCAATGTTAAGTACAATACAATGAGCCAAAATAAGCAAAATTAAGACACCCTTATTATATCAAGACCTTTATAAAAAATAAAATAAGTAAATAGCTATTTTTTTTATTCTTGTCGAATGAATTTTTTTTAGCAACATTTAAACCGATGAACACGCAGGAGCAATTGTTTAATGTCAAGTACAATAAAATGAGCCAAAATAAGCAAAATTAAGACACCTATATCTTTTTAAAACCTTTAAAAAATAAAATAAGTATATAGCTATTTTTCGTATTCTTGTCGAATGAATTTTTTGTAGCTACATTTACACCGATGAACACGCTGGAGCAATTGCCTAATGTTAGATACAGTACAGTGAGCCAAAATAAGCAATGTTAAGACACCCATATCTTTTCAAGACCTTTAAAAAAAATAAAATAAGTAAATAGCTATTTTTCGTATTCTTGCCGTATGAATTTTTTTAAGCTACATTTACACCGATGAATACGCAGGAGCAATTGCTCAATATTAAATACAATACATTGAGCCAAAATAAGCAAAATTAAGACACCTATATCTTTTAAAGACCTTTAAAAAAAAAAAGAAGTACATAGCCATTTTTTGTATTCTTGTCGAATGAATTTTTTGTAGCTACATTTACACCGATGTACACGCAGGAGCAAGTGGTCAATGTTAAGTACAATACAGTGAGCCTAAATAAGCAAAATTAAGACACCTATATCTTTTAAAGACCTTTAAAAAAAATAAAATAAGTAAATAGCTATTTTTCTTATTCTTGTCGAATGAATTTTTTTTAGCTACATTTACACCGATGAACACACAGGAGCAATTGCTCAATGTTAAGTACAATACAATGAGCCAAAATAAGCAAAATTAAGACACTCATATCATATCAAGACCTTTAAAAAAAAAATAAGTATATAGCTATTTTTCGTATTCTTGTCGAATGAATTTTTTGTAGCTACATTTACACCGATGTACACGCAGGAGCAAGTGGTCAATATTAAGTACAATACAATGAGCCTAAATAAGCAAAATTAAGACACCTATATCTTTTTAAGACCTTTAAAAAAAATAAAATAAGTAAATAGCTATTTTTCTTATTCTTGTCGAATGAATTTTTTTTAGCTACATTTACACCGATGAACACGCAGGAGCAATTGCTCAATGTTAAGTACAATACAATGAGCCAAAATAAGCAAAATTAAGACACTCTTATCATATCAAGACCTTTAAAAAAAAAAATAAGTATATAGCTATTTTTCGTATTCTTGTCGAATGAATTTTTTGTAGCTACATTTACACCGATGAACACGCTGGAGCAATTGCCTAATGTTAGATACAGTACAGTGAGCCAAAATAAGCAATATTAAGACACCCATATCTTTTCAAGACCTTTAAAAAAAATAAAATAAGTAAATAGCTATTTTTCGTATTCTTGCCGTATGAATTTTTTTAAGCTACATTTACACCGATGAACACGCAGGAGCAATTGCTCAATGTTAAATACAATACATTGAGCCAAAATAATCAAAATTAAGACACCTATATCTTTTAAAGACCTTTAAAAAAAAAAGAAGTACATAGCTATTTTTTGTATTCTTGTCGAATGAATTTTTTGCAGCTACATTTACACCGATGAACACGCAGGAGCAATTGCTCAATGTTAATTACAACACATTGAGCCAAAATAAGCCAAATTAAGACACCCGTGTCATATCAAGACCTTTAAAAAAAAACAATAAGTATGTAGCTATTTTTCGTATTCTTGTCGAATGAATTTTTTGTAGCTACATTTACACCGGCGAACACGCAGGAACAATTGCTCAATGTTAAGTACAATACATTGAGCCAAAATAAGCAAAACTAAGGCACCTATATCTTTTTAAAACCTTTAAAAAAAATAAAATAAGTAAATAGCTATTTTTCTTATTCTTGTCGAATGAATTTGTTTTAGCTACATTTACACCGATGAACACGCAGGAACAATTGCTCAATGTTACGTACAATACATTGAGCCAAAATAAGCAAAACTAAGGCACCTTTATCTTTTTAAAACCTTTAAAAAAAAAAAGAAGTAAATAGCTATTTTTCTTATTCTTGTCGAATGAATTTTTTTTAGCTACATTTACACCGATGAACACACAGGAGCAATTGCTCAATGTTAAGTACAATACAATGAGCCAAAATAAGCAAAATTAAGACACTCATATCATATCAAGACCTTTAAAAAAAAAAATAAGTATATAGCTATTTTTCGTATTCTTGTCGAATGAATTTTTTGTAGCTACATTTACACCGATGTACACGCAGGAGCAAGTGGCCAATATTAAGTACAATACAATGAGCCTAAATAAGCAAAATTAAGACACCTATATCTTTTTAAGACCTTTAAAAAAAATAAAATAAGTAAATAGCTATTTTTCTTATTCTTGTCGAATGAATTTTTTTTTAGCTACATTTACACCGATGAACACGCAGGAGCAATTGCTCAATGTTAAGTACAATACAATGAGCCAAAATAAGCAAAATTAAGACACTCTTATCATATCAAGACCTTTAAAAAAAAAAATAAGTATATAGCTATTTTTCGTATTCTTGTCGAATGAATTTTTTGTAGCTACATTTACACCGATGAGCACGCTGGAGCAATTGCGTAATGTTAGATACAGTACATTGAGCCAAAATAAGCAATATTAAGACACCCATATCTTTTCAAGACCTTTAAAAAAAATAAAATAAGTAAATAGCTATTTTTCGTATTCTTGCCGTATGAATTTTTTTAAGCTACATTTACACCGATGAACACGCAGGAGCAATTGCTCAATGTTAAATACAATACATTGAGCCAAAATAATCAAAATTAAGACACCTATATCTTTTAAAGACCTTTAAAAAAAAAGAAGTACATAGCTATTTTTTGTATTCTTGTCGAATGAATTTTTTGCAGCTACATTTACACCGATGAACACGCAGGAGCAATTGCTCAATGTTAATTACAACACATTGAGCCAAAATAAGCCAAATTAAGACACCCGTGTCATATCAAGACCTTTAAAAAAAAACAATAAGTATGTAGCTATTTTTCGTATTCTTGTCGAATGAATTTTTGGTAGCTACATTTACACCGGCGAACACGCAGGAACAATTGCTCAATGTTAAGTACAATACATTGAGCCAAAATAAGCAAAACTAAGGCACCTATATCTTTTTAAAACCTTAAAAAAAAATAAAATAAGTAAATAGCTATTTTTCTTATTCTTGTCGAATGAATTTGTTTTAGCTACATTTACACCGATGAACACGCAGGAACAATTGCTCAATGTTACGTACAATACATTGAGCCAAAATAAGCAAAACTAAGGCACCTTTATCTTTTTAAAACCTTTAAAAAAATAAAATAAGTAAATAGCTATTTTTCTTATTCTCAACGAATGAATTTTTTTTAGCTACATTTACACCGATGAACACGCAGGAGCAATTGCCCAATGTTAAGTACAATACAATGAGCCAAAATAAGCAAAATTAAGACACCCTTATTATATCAAGACCTTTAAAAAAAATAAAATAAGTAAATAGCTATTTTTCTTATTCTTGTCGAATGAATTTTTTTTTGCTACATTTACACCGATGAACACACAGGAGCAATTGCTCAATGTTAGGTACAATACAATGAGCCAAAATAAGCAAAATTAAGACACTCATATCATATCAAGACCTTTAAAAAAAAAAAATAAGTATATAGCCATTTTTCGTATTCTTGTCGAATGAATTTTTTGTAGCTACATTTACACCGATGTACACGCAGGAGCAAGTGGTCAATATTAAGTACAATACAATGAGCCTAAATAAGCAAAATTAAGACACCTATATCTTTTTAAGACCTTTAAAAAAAATAAAATAAGTAAATAGCTATTTTTCTTATTCTTGACGAATGAATTTTTTTTAGCTACATTTACACCGATGAACACGCAGGAGCAATTGCTCAATGTTAAGTACAATGAAATGTGCCAAAATAAGCAAAATTAAGACACTCTTATCATATCAAGACCTTTAAAAAAAAAATAAGTATATAGCTATTTTTCGTATTCTTGTCGAATGAATTTTTTGTAGCTACATTTACACCGATGAACACGCTGGAGCAATTGCTCAATGTTAAATACAATACATTGAGCCAAAATAATCAAAATTAAGACACCTATATCTTTTTAAAACCTTTAAAAAAAATAAAATAAGTAAATAGCTATTTTTCTTATTCTTGTCGAATGAATTTTTTGTAGCTACATTTACACCGATGAACACGCAGGAGCAATTGCTCAATGTTAATTACAACACAGTGAGCCAAAATAAGCCAAATTAAGACACCCGTGTCATATCAAAACCTTTAAAAAAAAACAATAAGTATATAGCTATTTTTCGTATTCTTGTCGAATGAATTTTTTGTAGCTACATTTACACCGGCGAACACGTAGGAACAATTGCTCAATGTTAAGTACAATACATTGAGCCAAAATAAGCAAAACTAAGGCACCTATATCTTTTTAAAACCTTTAAAAAAAATAAAATAAGTAAATAGCTATTTTTCTTATTCTTGTCGAATGAATTTTTTTTACCTACATTTACACCGATGAACACGCAGGAACAATTGCTCAATGTTAAGTACAATACATTGAGCCAAAATAAGCAAAACTAAGGCACCTTTATCTTTTTAAAACCTTTAAAAAAATAAAATAAGTAAATAGCTATTTTTCTTATTCTCAACGAATGAATTTTTTTTAGCTACATTTACACCGATGAACACGCAGGAGCAATTGCCCAATGTTAAGTACAATACAATGAGCCAAAATAAGCAAAATTAAGACACCCTTATTATATCAAGACCTTTAAAAAAAATAAAATAAGTAAATAGCTATTTTTTTTATTCTTGTCGAATGAATTTTTTTTTAGCAACATTTAAACCGATGAACACGCAGGAGCAATTGTTTAATGTCACGTACAATAAAATGAGCCAAAATAAGCAAAATTAAGACACCTATATCTTTTTAAAACCTTTAAAAAAATAAAATAAGTATATAGCTATTTTTCGTATTCTTGTCGAATGAATTTTTTGTAGCTACATTTACACCGATGAACACGCTTGGAGCAATTGCCTAATGTTAGATACAGTACAGTGAGCCAAAATAAGCAATATTAAGACACCCATATTATTTCAAGACCTTTAAAAAAAATAAAATAAGGAAATATCTATTTTTCTTATTCTTGTCGAATGAATTTTTTTTAGCTACATTTACACCTATGAACTCGCAGGAGCATATGCTCAATCTTAAGCACAATACATTGAGCCAAAATAAGCAAAATATAGACTCCCATATCATATCAAGACCTTTAAAAAAAAAAAATAAGTAAATAGCTATTTTTCTGATTCCTGTCGAATGAATTTTTTTTAGCTACATTTACACCGATGAACACGCAGGAACAATTGCTCAATGTTAAGAACAATACAATGAGCCAAAATAAGCAATATTAAGACACCCATATCTTTTCAAGACCTTTAAAAAAAATATAATAAGTAAATAGCTATTTTTCGTATTCTTGCCGTATGAATTTTTTTAAGCTACATTTACACCGATGAGCACGCAGGAGCAATTGCTCAATGTTAATTACAACACAATGAGCCAAAATAAGCCAAATTAAGACACCTATATCTTTTTAAGACCCTTAAAAAAAATAAAATAAGTAAATAGCTATTTTTCTTATTCTTGTCGAATGAATTTTTTGTATTTACAATTACACCGATGAACACGCAGGAGCAATTGCTCAATGTTAAGTACAATACAATGAGCCAAAATAAGCAAAATTAAGACACTCATATCATATCAAGACCATTAAAAAAAAAAATAAGTATATAGCTATTTTTCGTATTCTTGTCGAATGAATTTTTTGTAGCTACATTTACACCGATGAGCACGCTGGAGCAATTGCCTAATGTTAGATACAGTACAGTGAGCCAAAATAAGCAATATTAAGACACCCATATCTTTTCAAGACCTTTAAAAAAAATAAAATAAGTAAATAGCTATTTTTCGTATTCTTGCCGTATGAATTTTTTTAAGCTACATTTACACCGATGAACACGCAGGAGCAATTGCTCAATGTTAAATACAATACATTGAGCCAAAATAATCAAAATTAAGACACCTATATCTTTTAAAGACCTTTAAAAAAAAAGAAGTACATAGCTATTTCTCGTATTCTTGTCGAATGAATTTTTTGTAGCTACATTTACACCGGCGAACACGCAGGAACAATTGCTCAATGTTAAGTACAATACATTGAGCCAAAATAAGCAAAACTAAGGCACCTATATCTTTTTAAAACCTTTAAAAAAAATAAAATAAGTAAATAGCTATTTTTCTTATTCTTGTCGAATGAATTTTTTTTAGCTACATTTACACCGATGAACACGCAGGAACAATTGCTCAATGTTAAGTACAATACATTGAGCCAAAATAAGCAAAATTAAGGCACCTTTATCTTTTTAAAACCTTTAAAAAAATAAAATAAGTAAATAGCTATTTTTCTTATTCTTAACGAATGAATTTTTTTTAGCTACATTTACACCGATGAACACCCAGGAGCAATTGCCCAATGTTAAGTACAATACAATGAGCCAAAATAAGCAAAATTAAGACACCCTTATTATATCAAGACCTTTAAAAAAAATAAAATAAGTAAATAGCTATTTTTTTTATTCTTGTCGAATGAATTTTTTTTTAGCAACATTTAAACCGATGAACACGCAGGAGCAATTGTTTAATGTCAAGTACAATAAAATGAGCCAAAATAAGCAAAATTAAGACACCTATATCTTTTTAAAACCTTTAAAAAATAAAATAAGTATATAGCTATTTTTCGTATTCTTGTCGAATGAATTTTTTGTAGCTACATTTACACCGATGAACACGCTGGAGCAATTGTCTAATGTTAGATACAGTACAGTGAGCCAAAATAAGCAATGTTAAGACACCCATATCTTTTCAAGACCTTTAAAAAAAATAAAATAAGTAAATAGCTATTTTTCGTATTCTTGCCGTATGAATTTTTTTAAGCTACATTTACACCGATGAATACGCAGGAGCAATTGCTCAATATTAAATACAATACATTGAGCCAAAATAAGCAAAATTAAGACACCTATATCTTTTAAAGACCTTTAAAAAAAAAAGAAGTACATAGCCATTTTTTGTATTCTTGTCGAATGAATTTTTTGTAGCTACATTTACACCGATGTACACGCAGGAGCAAGTGGTCAATGTTAAGTACAATACAGTGAGCCTAAATAAGCAAAATTAAGACACCTATATCTTTTTAAGACCTTTAAAAAAAATAAAATAAGTAAATAGCTATTTTTCGTATTCTTGCCGTATGAATTTTTTTAAGCTACATTTACACCGATGAGCACGCAGGAGCAATTGCTCAATGTTAATTACAACACAATGAGCCAAAATAAGCCAAATTAAGACACCTATATCTTTTTAAGACCCTTAAAAAAAATAAAATAAGTAAATAGCTATTTTTCTTATTCTTGTCGAATGAATTTTTTGTATTTACAATTACACCGATGAACACGCAGGAGCAATTGCTCAATGTTAAGTACAATACAATGAGCCAAAATAAGCAAAATTAAGACACTCATATCATATCAAGACCATTAAAAAAAAAAATAAGTATATAGCTATTTTTCGTATTCTTGTCGAATGAATTTTTTGTAGCTACATTTACACCGATGAGCACGCTGGAGCAATTGCCTAATGTTAGATACAGTACAGTGAGCCAAAATAAGCAATATTAAGACACCCATATCTTTTCAAGACCTTTAAAAAAAATAAAATAAGTAAATAGCTATTTTTCGTATTCTTGCCGTATGAATTTTTTTAAGCTACATTTACACCGATGAACACGCAGGAGCAATTGCTCAATGTTAAATACAATACATTGAGCCAAAATAATCAAAATTAAGACACCTATATCTTTTAAAGACCTTTAAAAAAAAAGAAGTACATAGCTATTTCTCGTATTCTTGTCGAATGAATTTTTTGTAGCTACATTTACACCGGCGAACACGCAGGAACAATTGCTCAATGTTAAGTACAATACATTGAGCCAAAATAAGCAAAACTAAGGCACCTATATCTTTTTAAAACCTTTAAAAAAAATAAAATAAGTAAATAGCTATTTTTCTTATTCTTGTCGAATGAATTTTTTTTAGCTACATTTACACCGATGAACACGCAGGAACAATTGCTCAATGTTAAGTACAATACATTGAGCCAAAATAAGCAAAATTAAGGCACCTTTATCTTTTTAAAACCTTTAAAAAAATAAAATAAGTAAATAGCTATTTTTCTTATTCTTAACGAATGAATTTTTTTTAGCTACATTTACACCGATGAACACCCAGGAGCAATTGCCCAATGTTAAGTACAATACAATGAGCCAAAATAAGCAAAATTAAGACACCCTTATTATATCAAGACCTTTAAAAAAAATAAAATAAGTAAATAGCTATTTTTTTTATTCTTGTCGAATGAATTTTTTTTTAGCAACATTTAAACCGATGAACACGCAGGAGCAATTGTTTAATGTCAAGTACAATAAAATGAGCCAAAATAAGCAAAATTAAGACACCTATATCTTTTTAAAACCTTTAAAAAATAAAATAAGTATATAGCTATTTTTCGTATTCTTGTCGAATGAATTTTTTGTAGCTACATTTACACCGATGAACACGCTGGAGCAATTGTCTAATGTTAGATACAGTACAGTGAGCCAAAATAAGCAATGTTAAGACACCCATATCTTTTCAAGACCTTTAAAAAAAATAAAATAAGTAAATAGCTATTTTTCGTATTCTTGCCGTATGAATTTTTTTAAGCTACATTTACACCGATGAATACGCAGGAGCAATTGCTCAATATTAAATACAATACATTGAGCCAAAATAAGCAAAATTAAGACACCTATATCTTTTAAAGACCTTTAAAAAAAAAAAGAAGTACATAGCCATTTTTTGTATTCTTGTCGAATGAATTTTTTGTAGCTACATTTACACCGATGTACACGCAGGAGCAAGTGGTCAATGTTAAGTACAATACAGTGAGCCTAAATAAGCAAAATTAAGACACCTATATCTTTTTAAGACCTTTAAAAAAAATAAAATAAGTAAATAGCTATTTTTCTTATTCTTGTCGAATGAATTTTTTTTAGCTACATTTACACCGATGAACACACAGGAGCAATTGCTCAATGTTAAGTACAATACAATGAGCCAAAATAAGCAAAATTAAGACACTCATATCATATCAAGACCTTTAAAAAAAAAAATAAGTATATAGCTATTTTTCGTATTCTTGTCGAATGAATTTTTTGTAGCTACATTTACACCGATGTACACGCAGGAGCAAGTGGCCAATATTAAGTACAATACAATGAGCCTAAATAAGCAAAATTAAGACACCTATATCTTTTTAAGACCTTTAAAAAAAATAAAATAAGTAAATAGCTATTTTTCTTATTCTTGTCGAATGAATTTTTTTTAGCTACATTTACACCGATGAACACGCAGGAGCAATTGCTCAATGTTAAGTACAATACAATGAGCCAAAATAAGCAAAATTAAGACACTCTTATCATATCAAGACCTTTAAAAAAAAAAATAAGTATATAGCTATTTTTCGTATTCTTGTCGAATGAATTTTTTGTAGCTACATTAACACCGATGAGCTAGCTGGAGCAATTGCCTAATGTTAGATACAGTACATTGAGCCAAAATAAGCAATATTAAGACACCCATATCTTTTCAAGACCTTTAAAAAAAATAAAATAAGTAAATAGCTATTTTTCGTATTCTTGCCGTATGAATTTTTTTAAGCTACATTTACACCGATGAACACGCAGGAGCAATTGCTCAATGTTAAATACAATACATTGAGCCAAAATAATCAAAATTAAGACACCTATATCTTTTAAAGACCTTTAAAAAAAAAGAAGTACATAGCTATTTTTTGTATTCTTGTCGAATGAATTTTTTGCAGCTACATTTACACCGATGAACACGCAGGAGCAATTGCTCAATGTTAATTACAACACATTGAGCCAAAATAAGCCAAATTAAGACACCCGTGTCATATCAAGACCTTTAAAAAAAAACAATAAGTATGTAGCTATTTTTCGTATTCTTGTCGAATGAATTTTTGGTAGCTACATTTACACCGGCGAACACGCAGGAACAATTGCTCAATGTTAAGTACAATACATTGAGCCAAAATAAGCAAAACTAAGGCACCTATATCTTTTTAAAACCTTAAAAAAAAATAAAATAAGTAAATAGCTATTTTTCTTATTCTTGTCGAATGAATTTGTTTTAGCTACATTTACACCGATGAACACGCAGGAACAATTGCTCAATGTTACGTACAATACATTGAGCCAAAATAAGCAAAACTAAGGCACCTTTATCTTTTTAAAACCTTTAAAAAAATAAAATAAGTAAATAGCTATTTTTCTTATTCTCAACGAATGAATTTTTTTTAGCTACATTTACACCGATGAACACGCAGGAGCAATTGCCCAATGTTAAGTACAATACAATGAGCCAAAATAAGCAAAATTAAGACACCCTTATTATATCAAGACCTTTAAAAAAAATAAAATAAGTAAATAGCTATTTTTCTTATTCTTGTCGAATGAATTTTTTTTAGCTACATTTACACCGATGAACACACAGGAGCAATTGCTCAATGTTAGGTACAATACAATGAGCCAAAATAAGCAAAATTAAGACACTCATATCATATCAAGACCTTTAAAAAAAAAAAATAAGTATATAGCTATTTTTCGTATTCTTGTCGAATGAATTTTTTGTAGCTACATTTACACCGATGTACACGCAGGAGCAAGTGGTCAATATTAAGTACAATACAATGAGCCTAAATAAGCAAAATTAAGACACCTACATCTTTTTAAGACCTTTAAAAAAAATAAAATAAGTAAATAGCTATTTTTCTTATTCTTGACGAATGAATTTTTTTTAGCTACATTTACACCGATGAACACGCAGGAGCAATTGCTCAATGTTAAGTACAATGAAATGTGCCAAAATAAGCAAAATTAAGACACTCTTATCATATCAAGACCTTTAAAAAAAAAATAAGTATATAGCTATTTTTCGTATTCTTGTCGAATGAATTTTTTGTAGCTACATTTACACCGATGAACACGCTGGAGCAATTGCCTAATGTTAGATACAGTACAGTGAGCCAAAATAAGCAATATTAAGACACCCATATCTTTTCAAGACCTTTAAAAAAAATAAAATAAGTAAATAGCTATTTTTCGTATTCTTGCTGTATGAATTTTTTTAAGCTACATTTACACCGATGAACACGCAGGAGCAATTGCTCAATGTTAAATACAATACATTGAGCCAAAATAATCAAAATTAAGACACCTATATCTTTTTAAAACCTTTAAAAAAAATAAAATAAGTAAATAGCTATTTTTCTTATTCTTGTCGAATGAATTTTTTGTAGCTACATTTACACCGATGAACACGCAGGAGCAATTGCTCAATGTTAATTACAACACAGTGAGCCAAAATAAGCCAAATTAAGACACCCGTGTCATATCAAAACCTTTAAAAAAAAACAATAAGTATATAGCTATTTTTCGTATTCTTGTCGAATGAATTTTTTGTAGCTACATTTACACCGGCGAACACGCAGGAACAATTGCTCAATGTTAAGTACAATACATTGAGCCAAAATAAGCAAAACTAAGGCACCTATATCTTTTTAAAACCTTTAAAAAAAATAAAATAAGTAAATAGCTATTTTTCTTATTCTTGTCGAATGAATTTTTTTTACCTACATTTACACCGATGAACACGCAGGAACAATTGCTCAATGTTAAGTACAATACATTGAGCCAAAATAAGCAAAACTAAGGCACCTTTATCTTTTTAAAACCTTTAAAAAAATAAAATAAGTAAATAGCTATTTTTCTTATTCTCAACGAATGAATTTTTTTTAGCTACATTTACACCGATGAACACGCAGGAGCAATTGCCCAATGTTAAGTACAATACAATGAGCCAAAATAAGCAAAATTAAGACACCCTTATTATATCAAGACCTTTAAAAAAAATAAAATAAGTAAATAGCTATTTTTTTTATTCTTGTCGAATGAATTTTTTTTTAGCAACATTTAAACCGATGAACACGCAGGAGCAATTGTTTAATGTCACGTACAATAAAATGAGCCAAAATAAGCAAAATTAAGACACCTATATCTTTTTAAAACCTTTAAAAAAATAAAATAAGTATATAGCTATTTTTCGTATTCTTGTCGAATGAATTTTTTGTAGCTACATTTACACCGATGAACACGCTTGGAGCAATTGCCTAATGTTAGATACAGTACAGTGAGCCAAAATAAGCAATATTAAGACACCCATATTATTTCAAGACCTTTAAAAAAAATAAAATAAGGAAATATCTATTTTTCTTATTCTTGTCGAATGAATTTTTTTTAGCTACATTTACACCTATGAACTCGCAGGAGCATATGCTCAATCTTAAGCACAATACATTGAGCCAAAATAAGCAAAATATAGACTCCCATATCATATCAAGACCTTTAAAAAAAAAAAATAAGTAAATAGCTATTTTTCTGATTCCTGTCGAATGAATTTTTTTTTGCTACATTTACACCGATGAACACGCAGGAACAATTGCTCAATGTTAAGAACAATACAATGAGCCAAAATAAGCAATATTAAGACACCCATATCTTTTCAAGACCTTTAAAAAAAATATAATAAGTAAATAGCTATTTTTCGTATTCTTGCCGTATGAATTTTTTTAAGCTACATTTACACCGATGAGCACGCAGGAGCAATTGCTCAATGTTAATTACAACACAATGAGCCAAAATAAGCCAAATTAAGACACCTATATCTTTTTAAGACCCTTAAAAAAATAAAATAAGTAAATAGCTATTTTTCTTATTCTTGTCGAATGAATTTTTTGTATTTACAATTACACCGATGAACACGCAGGAGCAATTGCTCAATGTTAAGTACAATACAATGAGCCAAAATAAGCAAAATTAAGACACTCATATCATATCAAGACCATTAAAAAAAAAAATAAGTATATAGCTATTTTTCGTATTCTTGTCGAATGAATTTTTTGTAGCTACATTTACACCGATGAGCACGCTGGAGCAATTGCCTAATGTTAGATACAGTACAGTGAGCCAAAATAAGCAATATTAAGACACCCATATCTTTTCAAGACCTTTAAAAAAAATAAAATAAGTAAATAGCTATTTTTCGTATTCTTGCCGTATGAATTTTTTTAAGCTACATTTACACCGATGAACACGCAGGAGCAATTGCTCAATGTTAAATACAATACATTGAGCCAAAATAATCAAAATTAAGACACCTATATCTTTTAAAGACCTTTAAAAAAAAAGAAGTACATAGCTATTTCTCGTATTCTTGTCGAATGAATTTTTTGTAGCTACATTTACACCGGCGAACACGCAGGAACAATTGCTCAATGTTAAGTACAATACATTGAGCCAAAATAAGCAAAACTAAGGCACCTATATCTTTTTAAAACCTTTAAAAAAAATAAAATAAGTAAATAGCTATTTTTCTTATTCTTGTCGAATGAATTTTTTTTAGCTACATTTACACCGATGAACACGCAGGAACAATTGCTCAATGTTAAGTACAATACATTGAGCCAAAATAAGCAAAATTAAGGCACCTTTATCTTTTTAAAACCTTTAAAAAAATAAAATAAGTAAATAGCTATTTTTCTTATTCTTAACGAATGAATTTTTTTTAGCTACATTTACACCGATGAACACCCAGGAGCAATTGCCCAATGTTAAGTACAATACAATGAGCCAAAATAAGCAAAATTAAGACACCCTTATTATATCAAGACCTTTAAAAAAAATAAAATAAGTAAATAGCTATTTTTTTTATTCTTGTCGAATGAATTTTTTTTTAGCAACATTTAAACCGATGAACACGCAGGAGCAATTGCTCAATGTTAATTACAACACAGTGAGCCAAAATAAGCCAAATTAAGACACCCGTGTCATATCAAAACCTTTAAAAAAAAACAATAAGTATATAGCTATTTTTCGTATTCTTGTCGAATGAATTTTTTGTAGCTACTTACACCGGCGAACACGCAGGAACAATTGCTCAATGTTAAGTACAATACATTGAGCCAAAATAAGCAAAACTAAGGCACCTATATCTTTTTAAAACCTTTAAAAAAATAAAATAAGTAAATAGCTATTTTTCTTATTCTCAACGAATGAATTTTTTTTAGCTACATTTACACCGATGAACACGCAGGAGCAATTGCCCAATGTTAAGTACAATACAATGAGCCAAAATAAGCAAAACTAAGGCACCTATATCTTTTCAAGACCTTTAAAAAAAATATAATATGTAAATAGCTATTTTTCGTATTCTTGCCGTATGAATTTTTTGTAGCTACATTTACACCGATGTACACGCAGGAGCAAGTGGTCAATGTTAAGTACAATACAGTGAGCCTAAATAAGCAAAATTAAGACACCTATATCTTTTAAAGACCTTTAAAAAAAATAAAATAAGTAAATAGCTATTTTTCTTATTCTTGTCGAATGAATTTTTTTTAGCTACATTTACACCGATGAACACACAGGAGCAATTGCTCAATGTTAAGTACAATACAATGAGCCAAAATAAGCAAAATTAAGACACTCATATCATATCAAGACCTTTAAAAAAAAAAATAAGTATATAGCTATTTTTCGTATTCTTGTCGAATGAATTTTTTGTAGCTACATTTACACCGATGAACACGCTGGAGCAATTGCCTAATGTTAGATACAGTACAGTGAGCCAAAATAAGCAATATTAAGACACCCATATTATTTCAAGACCTTTAAAAAAAAAAAAATAAGGAAATATCTATTTTTCTTATTCTTGTCGAATGAATTTTTTTTAGCTACATTTACACCTATGAACTCGCAGGAGCAATTGCTCAATCTTAAGCACAATACGGTGAGCCAAAATAAGCAAAATATAGACTCCCATATCATATCAAGACCTTTAAAAAAAAAAAAATAAGTAAATAGCTATTTTTCTGATTCCTGTCGAATGAATTTTTTTTAGCTACATTTACACCGATGAACACGCAGAAGCAACTGCTCAATGTTAAGAACAATACAATGAGCCAAAATAAGCAATATTAAGACACCCATATCTTTTCAAGACCTTTAAAAAAAATATAATAAGTAAATAGCTATTTTTCGTATTCTTGCCGTATGAATTTTTTGTAGCTACATTTACACCGATGTACACGCAGGAGCAAGTGGTCAATGTTAAGTACAATACAGTGAGCCTAAATAAGCATAACTTAAACACCTTTATCTTTTTAAGACCTTTAAATAAAATAAAATAAGTAAATAGCTATTTTTCTTATTCTTGTCGAATGAATTTTTTTTAGCTACATTTACACCGATGAACCCGCAGGAGCAAGTGGTCAATGTTAAGAACAATACAATGAGCCAAAATAAGCAAAATTAAGACACCTATATCTTTTAAAGACCTTTAAAAAAAAAAAGAAGTACATAGCCATTTTTTGTATTCTTGTCGAATGAATTTTTTGTAGCTACATTTACACCGATGTACACGCAGGAGCAAGTGGTCAATGTTAAGTACAATACAGTGAGCCTAAATAAGCAAAATTAAGACACCTATATCTTTTTAAGACCTTTAAAAAAAATAAAATAAGTAAATAGCTATTTTTCTTATTCTTGTCGAATGAATTTTTTTTAGCTACATTTACACCGATGAACACACAGGAGCAATTGCTCAATGTTAAGTACAATACAATGAGCCAAAATAAGCAAAATTAAGACACTCATATCATATCAAGACCTTTAAAAAAAAAATAAGTATATAGCTATTTTTCGTATTCTTGTCGAATGAATTTTTTGTAGCTACATTTACACCGATGTACACGCAGGAGCAAGTGGCCAATATTAAGTACAATACAATGAGCCTAAATAAGCAAAATTAAGACACCTATATCTTTTTAAGACCTTTAAAAAAAATAAAATAAGTAAATAGCTATTTTTCTTATTCTTGTCGAATGAATTTTTTTTAGCTACATTTACACCGATGAACACGCAGGAGCAATTGCTCAATGTTAAGTACAATACAATGAGCCAAAATAAGCAAAATTAAGACACTCTTATCATATCAAGACCTTTAAAAAAAAAAATAAGTATATAGCTATTTTTCGTATTCTTGTCGAATGAATTTTTTGTAGCTACATTTACACCGATGAGCACGCTGGAGCAATTGCCTAATGTTAGATACAGTACATTGAGCCAAAATAAGCAATATTAAGACACCCATATCTTTTCAAGACCTTTAAAAAAAATAAAATAAGTAAATAGCTATTTTTCGTATTCTTGCCGTATGAATTTTTTTAAGCTACATTTACACCGATGAACACGCAGGAGCAATTGCTCAATGTTAAATACAATACATTGAGCCAAAATAATCAAAATTAAGACACCTATATCTTTTAAAGACCTTTAAAAAAAAAGAAGTACATAGCTATTTTTTGTATTCTTGTCGAATGAATTTTTTGCAGCTACATTTACACCGATGAACACGCAGGAGCAATTGCTCAATGTTAATTACAACACATTGAGCCAAAATAAGCCAAATTAAGACACCCGTGTCATATCAAGACCTTTAAAAAAAAACAATAAGTATGTAGCTATTTTTCGTATTCTTGTCGAATGAATTTTTGGTAGCTACATTTACACCGGCGAACACGCAGGAACAATTGCTCAATGTTAAGTACAATACATTGAGCCAAAATAAGCAAAACTAAGGCACCTATATCTTTTTAAAACCTTAAAAAAAAATAAAATAAGTAAATAGCTATTTTTCTTATTCTTGTCGAATGAATTTGTTTTAGCTACATTTACACCGATGAACACGCAGGAACAATTGCTCAATGTTACGTACAATACATTGAGCCAAAATAAGCAAAACTAAGGCACCTTTATCTTTTTAAAACCTTTAAAAAAATAAAATAAGTAAATAGCTATTTTTCTTATTCTCAACGAATGAATTTTTTTTAGCTACATTTACACCGATGAACACGCAGGAGCAATTGCCCAATGTTAAGTACAATACAATGAGCCAAAATAAGCAAAATTAAGACACCCTTATTATATCAAGACCTTTAAAAAAAATAAAATAAGTAAATAGCTATTTTTCTTATTCTTGTCGAATGAATTTTTTTTAGCTACATTTACACCGATGAACACACAGGAGCAATTGCTCAATGTTAGGTACAATACAATGAGCCAAAATAAGCAAAATTAAGACACTCATATCATATCAAGACCTTTAAAAAAAAAAAATAAGTATATAGCTATTTTTCGTATTCTTGTCGAATGAATTTTTTGTAGCTACATTTACACCGATGTACACGCAGGAGCAAGTGGTCAATATTAAGTACAATACAATGAGCCTAAATAAGCAAAATTTAGACACCTATATCTTTTTAAGACCTTTAAAAAAAATAAAATAAGTAAATAGCTATTTTTCTTATTCTTGACGAATGAATTTTTTTTAGCTACATTTACACCGATGAACACGCAGGAGCAATTGCTCAATGTTAAGTACAATGAAATGTGCCAAAATAAGCAAAATTAAGACACTCTTATCATATCAAGACCTTTAAAAAAAAAATAAGTATATAGCTATTTTTCGTATTCTTGTCGAATGAATTTTTTGTAGCTACATTTACACCGATGAACACGCTGGAGCAATTGCCTAATGTTAGATACAGTACAGTGAGCCAAAATAAGCAATATTAAGACACCCATATCTTTTCAAGACCTTTAAAAAAAATAAAATAAGTAAATAGCTATTTTTCGTATTCTTGCCGTATGAATTTTTTTAAGCTACATTTACACCGATGAACACGCAGGAGCAATTGCTCAATGTTAAATACAATACATTGAGCCAAAATAATCAAAATTAAGACACCTATATCTTTTAAAGACCTTTAAAAAAAAAAGAAGTACATAGCTATTTTTTGTATTCTTGTCGAATGAATTTTTTGTAGCTACATTTACACCGATGAACACGCAGGAGCAATTGCTCAATGTTAATTACAACACAGTGAGCCAAAATAAGCCAAATTAAGACACCCGTGTCATATCAAGACCTTTAAAAAAAAACAATAAGTATATAGCTATTTTTCGTATTCTTGTCGAATGAATTTTTTGTAGCTACATTTACACCGGCGAACACGCAGGAACAATTGCTCAATGTTAAGTACAATACATTGAGCCAAAATAAGCAAAACTAAGGCACCTATATCTTTTTAAAACCTTTAAAAAAAATAAAATAAGTAAATAGCTATTTTTCTTATTCTTGTCGAATGAATTTTTTTTAGCTACATTTACACCGATGAACACGCAGGAACAATTGCTCAATGTTAAGTACAATACATTGAGCCAAAATAAGCAAAACTAAGGCACCTTTATCTTTTTAAAACCTTTAAAAAAATAAAATAAGTAAATAGCTATTTTTCTTATTCTCAACGAATGAATTTTTTTTAGCTACATTTACACCGATGAACACGCAGGAGCAATTGCCCAATGTTAAGTACAATACAATGAGCCAAAATAAGCAAAATTAAGACACCCTTATTATATCAAGACCTTTAAAAAAAATAAAATAAGTAAATAGCTATTTTTTTTATTCTTGTCGAATGAATTTTTTTTTAGCAACATTTAAACCGATGAACACGCAGGAGCAATTGTTTAATGTCACGTACAATAAAATGAGCCAAAATAAGCAAAATTAAGACACCTATATCTTTTTAAAACCTTTAAAAAAATAAAATAAGTATATAGCTATTTTTCGTATTCTTGTCGAATGAATTTTTTGTAGCTACATTTACACCGATGAACACGCTTGGAGCAATTGCCTAATGTTAGATACAGTACAGTGAGCCAAAATAAGCAATATTAAGACACCCATATTATTTCAAGACCTTTAAAAAAAATAAAATAAGGAAATATCTATTTTTCTTATTCTTGTCGAATGAATTTTTTTTATTTACATTTACACCTATGAACTCGCAGGAGCATATGCTCAATCTTAAGCACAATACATTGAGCCAAAATAAGCAAAATATAGACTCCCATATCATATCAAGACCTTTAAAAAAAAAAAATAAGTAAATAGCTATTTTTCTGATTCCTGTCGAATGAATTTTTTTTAGCTACATTTACACCGATGAACACGCAGGAACAATTGCTCAATGTTAAGAACAATACAATGAGCCAAAATAAGCAATATTAAGACACCCATATCTTTTCAAGACCTTTAAAAAAAATATAATAAGTAAATAGCTATTTTTCGTATTCTTGCCGTATGAATTTTTTTAAGCTACATTTACACCGATGAGCACGCAGGAGCAATTGCTCAATGTTAATTACAACAAAATGAGCCAAAATAAGCCAAATTAAGACACCTATATCTTTTTAAGACCCTTAAAAAAAATAAAATAAGTAAATAGCTATTTTTCTTATTCTTGTCGAATGAATTTTTTGTATTTACAATTACACCGATGAACACGCAGGAGCAATTGCTCAATGTTAAGTACAATACAATGAGCCAAAATAAGCAAAATTAAGACACTCATATCATATCAAGACCATTAAAAAAAAAAATAAGTATATAGCTATTTTTCGTATTCTTGTCGAATGAATTTTTTGTAGCTACATTTACACCGATGAGCACGCTGGAGCAATTGCCTAATGTTAGATACAGTACAGTGAGCCAAAATAAGCAATATTAAGACACCCATATCTTTTCAAGACCTTTAAAAAAAATAAAATAAGTAAATAGCTATTTTTCGTATTCTTGCCGTATGAATTTTTTTAAGCTACATTTACACCGATGAACACGCAGGAGCAATTGCTCAATGTTAAATACAATACATTGAGCCAAAATAATCAAAATTAAGACACCTATATCTTTTAAAGACCTTTAAAAAAAAAGAAGTACATAGCTATTTCTCGTATTCTTGTCGAATGAATTTTTTGTAGCTACATTTACACCGGCGAACACGCAGGAACAATTGCTCAATGTTAAGTACAATACATTGAGCCAAAATAAGCAAAACTAAGGCACCTATATCTTTTTAAAACCTTTAAAAAAAATAAAATAAGTAAATAGCTATTTTTCTTATTCTTGTCGAATGAATTTTTTTTAGCTACATTTACACCGATGAACACGCAGGAACAATTGCTCAATGTTAAGTACAATACATTGAGCCAAAATAAGCAAAATTAAGGCACCTTTATCTTTTTAAAACCTTTAAAAAAATAAAATAAGTAAATAGCTATTTTTCTTATTCTTAACGAATGAATTTTTTTTAGCTACATTTACACCGATGAACACCCAGGAGCAATTGCCCAATGTTAAGTACAATACAATGAGCCAAAATAAGCAAAATTAAGACACCCTTATTATATCAAGACCTTTAAAAAAAATAAAATAAGTAAATAGCTATTTTTTTTATTCTTGTCGAATGAATTTTTTTTTAGCAACATTTAAACCGATGAACACGCAGGAGCAATTGTTTAATGTCAAGTACAATAAAATGAGCCAAAATAAGCAAAATTAAGACACCTATATCTTTTTAAAACCTTTAAAAAATAAAATAAGTATATAGCTATTTTTCGTATTCTTGTCGAATGAATTTTTTGTAGCTACATTTACACCGATGAACACGCTGGAGCAATTGTCTAATGTTAGATACAGTACAGTGAGCCAAAATAAGCAATGTTAAGACACCCATATCTTTTCAAGACCTTTAAAAAAAATAAAATAAGTAAATAGCTATTTTTCGTATTCTTGCCGTATGAATTTTTTTAAGCTACATTTACACCGATGAATACGCAGGAGCAATTGCTCAATATTAAATACAATACATTGAGCCAAAATAAGCAAAATTAAGACACCTATATCTTTTAAAGACCTTTAAAAAAAAAAAAGAAGTACATAGCCATTTTTTGTATTCTTGTCGAATGAATTTTTTGTAGCTACATTTACACCGATGTACACGCAGGAGCAAGTGGTCAATGTTAAGTACAATACAGTGAGCCTAAATAAGCAAAATTAAGACACCTATATCTTTTTAAGACCTTTAAAAAAAATAAAATAAGTAAATAGCTATTTTTCTTATTCTTGTCGAATGAATTTTTTTTAGCTACATTTACACCGATGAACACACAGGAGCAATTGCTCAATGTTAAGTACAATACAATGAGCCAAAATAAGCAAAATTAAGACACTCATATCATATCAAGACCTTTAAAAAAAAAAATAAGTATATAGCTATTTTTCGTATTCTTGTCGAATGAATTTTTTGTAGCTACATTTACACCGATGTACACGCAGGAGCAAGTGGTCAATATTAAGTACAATACAATGAGCCTAAATAAGCAAAATTAAGACACCTATATCTTTTTAAGACCTTTAAAAAAAATAAAATAAGTAAATAGCTATTTTTCTTATTCTTGTCGAATGAATTTTTTTTAGCTACATTTACACCGATGAACACGCAGGAGCAATTGCTCAATGTTAAGTACAATACAATGAGCCAAAATAAGCAAAATTAAGACACTCTTATCATATCAAGACCTTTAAAAAAAAAATAAGTATATAGCTATTTTTCGTATTCTTGTCGAATGAATTTTTTGTAGCTACATTTACACCGATGAACACGCTGGAGCAATTGCCTAATGTTAGATACAGTACAGTGAGCCAAAATAAGCAATATTAAGACACCCATATCTTTTCAACACCTTTAAAAAAAATAAAATAAGTAAATAGCTATTTTTCGTATTCTTGCTGTATGAATTTTTTTAAGCTACATTTACACCGATGAACACGCAGGAGCAATTGCTCAATGTTAAATACAATACATTGAGCCAAAATAATCAAAATTAAGACACCTATATCTTTTAAAGACCTTTAAAAAAAAAAGATGTACATAGCTATTTTTTGTATTCTTGTCGAATTAATTTTTTGTAGCTACATTTACACCGATGAACACGCAGGAGCAATTGCTCAATGTTAATTACAACACAGTGAGCCAAAATAAGCCAAATTAAGACACCCGTGTCATATCAAAACCTTTAAAAAAAAACAATAAGTATATAGCTATTTTTCGTATTCTTGTCGAATGAATTTTTTGTAGCTACATTTACACCGGCGAACACGCAGGAACAATTGCTCAATTTTAAGTACAATACATTGAGCCAAAATAAGCAAAACTAAGGCACCTATATCTTTTTAAAACCTTTAAAAAAATAAAATAAGTAAATAGCTATTTTTCTTATTCTCAACGAATGAATTTTTTTTAGCTACATTTACACCGATGAACACGCAGGAGCAATTGCCCAATGTTAAGTACAATACAATGAGCCAAAATAAGCAAAACTAAGGCACCTATATCTTTTCAAGACCTTTAAAAAAAATATAATATGTAAATAGCTATTTTTCGTATTCTTGCCGTATGAATTTTTTGTAGCTACATTTACACCGATGTACACGCAGGAGCAAGTGGTCAATGTTAAGTACAATACAGTGAGCCTAAATAAGCAAAATTAAGACACCTATATCTTTTTAAGACCTTTAAAAAAAATAAAATAAGTAAATAGCTATTTTTCTTATTCTTGTCGAATGAATTTTTTTTAGCTACATTTACACCGATGAACACACAGGAGCAATTGCTCAATGTTAAGTACAATACAATGAGCCAAAATAAGCAAAATTAAGACACTCATATCATATCAAGACCTTTAAAAAAAAAAATAAGTAAATAGCTATTTTTCTGATTCCTGTCGAATGAATTTTTTTTAGCTACATTTACACCGATGAACACGCAGAAGCAACTGCTCAATGTTAAGAACAATACAATGAGCCAAAATAAGCAATATTAAGACACCCATATCTTTTCAAGACCTTTAAAAAAAATATAATAAGTAAATAGCTATTTTTCGTATTCTTGCCGTATGAATTTTTTGTAGCTACATTTACACCGATGTACACGCAGGAGCAAGTGGTCAATGTTAAGTACAATACAGTGAGCCTAAATAAGCAAAATTAAGACACCTATATCTTTTTAAGACCTTTAAAAAAAATAAAATAAGTAAATAGCTATTTTTCTTATTCTTGTCGAATGAATTTTTTTTAGCTACATTTACACCGATGAACACACAGGAGCAATTGCTCAATGTTAAGTACAATACAATGAGCCAAAATAAGCAAAATTAAGACACTCATATCATATCAAGACCTTTAAAAAAAAAAATAAGTATATAGCTATTTTTCGTATTCTTGTCGAATGAATTTTTTGTAGCTACATTTACACCGATGTACACGCAGGAGCAAGTGGTCAATATTAAGTACAATACAATGAGCCTAAATAAGCAAAATTAAGACACCTATATCTTTTTAAGACCTTTAAAAAAAATAAAATAAGTAAATAGCTATTTTTCTTATTCTTGTCGAATGAATTTTTTTTAGCTAAATTTACACCGATGAACACGCAGGAGCAATTGCTCAATGTTAAGTACAATACAATGAGCCAAAATAAGCAAAATTAGACACTCTTATCATATCAAGACCTTTAAAAAAAAAAATAAGTATATAGCTATTTTTCGTATTCTTGTCGAATGAATTTTTTGTAGCTACATTTACACCGATGAACACGCTGGAGCAATTGCCTAATGTTAGATACAGTACAGTGAGCCAAAATAAGCAATATTAAGACACCCATATCTTTTCAAGACCTTTAAAAAAAATAAAATAAGTAAATAGCTATTTTTCGTATTCTTGCCGTATGAATTTTTTTAAGCTACATTTACACCGATGAACACGCAGGAGCAATTGCTCAATGTTAAATACAATACATTGAGCCAAAATAATCAAAATTAAGACACCTATATCTTTTAAAGACCTTTAAAAAAAAAAGAAGTACATAGCTATTTTTTGTATTCTTGTCGAATGAATTTTTTGTAGCTACATTTACACCGATGAACACGCAGGAGCAATTGCTCAATGTTAATTACAACACAGTGAGCCAAAATAAGCCAAATTAAGACACCCGTGTCATATCAAGACCTTTAAAAAAAAACAATAAGTATATAGCTATTTTTCGTATTCTTGTCGAATGAATTTTTTGTAGCTACATTTACACCGGCGAACACGCAGGAACAATTGCTCAATGTTAAGTACAATACATTGAGCCAAAATAAGCAAAACTAAGGCACCTATATCTTTTTAAAACCTTTAAAAAAAATAAAATAAGTAAATAGCTATTTTTCTTATTCTTGTCGAATGAATTTTTTTTAGCTACATTTACACCGATGAACACGCAGGAACAATTGCTCAATGTTAAGTACAATACATTGAGCCAAAATAAGCAAAACTAAGGCACCTATATCTTTTTAAAACCTTTAAAAAAATAAAATAAGTAAATAGCTATTTTTCTTATTCTCAACGAATGAATTTTTTTTAGCTACATTTACACCGATGAACACGCAGGAGCAATTGCCCAATGTTAAGTACAATACAATGAGCCAAAATAAGCAAAACTAAGGCACCTATATCTTTTCAAGACCTTTAAAAAAAATATAATATGTAAATAGCTATTTTTCGTATTCTTGCCGTATGAATTTTTTGTAGCTACATTTACACCGATGTACACGCAGGAGCAAGTGGTCAATGTTAAGTACAATACAGTGAGCCTAAATAAGCAAAATTAAGACACCTATATCTTTTTAAGACCTTTAAAAAAAATAAAATAAGTAAATAGCTATTTTTCTTATTCTTGTCGAATGAATTTTTTTTAGCTACATTTACACCGATGAACACACAGGAGCAATTGCTCAATGTTAAGTACAATACAATGAGCCAAAATAAGCAAAATTAAGACACTCATATCATATCAAGACCTTTAAAAAAAAAAATAAGTAAATAGCTATTTTTCTGATTCCTGTCGAATGAATTTTTTTTAGCTACATTTACACCGATGAACACGCAGAAGCAACTGCTCAATGTTAAGAACAATACAATGAGCCAAAATAAGCAATATTAAGACACCCATATCTTTTCAAGACCTTTAAAAAAAATATAATAAGTAAATAGCTATTTTTCGTATTCTTGCCGTATGAATTTTTTGTAGCTACATTTACACCGATGTACACGCAGGAGCAAGTGGTCAATGTTAAGTACAATACAGTGAGCCTAAATAAGCAAAATTAAGACACCTATATCTTTTTAAGACCTTTAAAAAAAATAAAATAAGTAAATAGCTATTTTTCTTATTCTTGTCGAATGAATTTTTTTTAGCTACATTTACACCGATGAACACACAGGAGCAATTGCTCAATGTTAAGTACAATACAATGAGCCAAAATAAGCAAAATTAAGACACTCATATCATATCAAGACCTTTAAAAAAAAAAATAAGTATATAGCTATTTTTCGTATTCTTGTCGAATGAATTTTTTGTAGCTACATTTACACCGATGAGCACGCTGGAGCAATTGCCTAATGTTAGATACAGTACAGTGAGCCAAAATAAGCAATATTAAGACACCCATATCTTTTCAAGACCTTTAAAAAAAATAAAATAAGTAAATAGCTATTTTTCGTATTCTTGCCGTATGAATTTTTTTAAGCTACATTTACACCGATGAACACGCAGGAGCAATTGCTCAATGTTAAATACAATACATTGAGCCAAAATAATCAAAATTAAGACACCTATATCTTTTAAAGACCTTTAAAAAAAAAGAAGTACATAGCTATTTCTCGTATTCTTGTCGAATGAATTTTTTGTAGCTACATTTACACCGGCGAACACGCAGGAACAATTGCTCAATGTTAAGTACAATACATTGAGCCAAAATAAGCAAAACTAAGGCACCTATATCTTTTTAAAACCTTTAAAAAAAATAAAATAAGTAAATAGCTATTTTTCTTATTCTTGTCGAATGAATTTTTTTTAGCTACATTTACACCGATGAACACGCAGGAACAATTGCTCAATGTTAAGTACAATACATTGAGCCAAAATAAGCAAAATTAAGGCACCTTTATCTTTTTAAAACCTTTAAAAAAATAAAATAAGTAAATAGCTATTTTTCTTATTCTTAACGAATGAATTTTTTTTAGCTACATTTACACCGATGAACACCCAGGAGCAATTGCCCAATGTTAAGTACAATACAATGAGCCAAAATAAGCAAAATTAAGACACCCTTATTGTATCAAGACCTTTAAAAAAAATAAAATAAGTAAATAGCTATTTTTTTTATTCTTGTCGAATGAATTTTTTTTTAGCAACATTTAAACCGATGAACACGCAGGAGCAATTGTTTAATGTCAAGTACAATAAAATGAGCCAAAATAAGCAAAATTAAGACACCTATATCTTTTTAAAACCTTTAAAAAATAAAATAAGTATATAGCTATTTTTCGTATTCTTGTCGAATGAATTTTTTGTAGCTACATTTACACCGATGAACACGCTGGAGCAATTGTCTAATGTTAGATACAGTACAGTGAGCCAAAATAAGCAATGTTAAGACACCCATATCTTTTCAAGACCTTTAAAAAAAATAAAATAAGTAAATAGCTATTTTTCGTATTCTTGCCGTATGAATTTTTTTAAGCTACATTTACACCGATGAATACGCAGGAGCAATTGCTCAATATTAAATACAATACATTGAGCCAAAATAAGCAAAATTAAGACACCTATATCTTTTAAAGACCTTTAAAAAAAAAAAAGAAGTACATAGCCATTTTTTGTATTCTTGTCGAATGAATTTTTTGTAGCTACATTTACACCGATGTACACGCAGGAGCAAGTGGTCAATGTTAAGTACAATACAGTGAGCCTAAATAAGCAAAATTAAGACACCTATATCTTTTTAAGACCTTTAAAAAAAATAAAATAAGTAAATAGCTATTTTTCTTATTCTTGTCGAATGAATTTTTTTTAGCTACATTTACACCGATGAACACACAGGAGCAATTGCTCAATGTTAAGTACAATACAATGAGCCAAAATAAGCAAAATTAAGACACTCATATCATATCAAGACCTTTAAAAAAAAAAATAAGTATATAGCTATTTTTCGTATTCTTGTCGAATGAATTTTTTGTAGCTACATTTACACCGATGTACACGCAGGAGCAAGTGGTCAATATTAAGTACAATACAATGAGCCTAAATAAGCAAAATTAAGACACCTATATCTTTTTAAGACCTTTAAAAAAAATAAAATAAGTAAATAGCTATTTTTCTTATTCTTGTCGAATGAATTTTTTTTAGCTACATTTACACCGATGAACACGCAGGAGCAATTGCTCAATGTTAAGTACAATACAATGAGCCAAAATAAGCAAAATTAAGACACTCTTATCATATCAAGACCTTTAAAAAAAAAATAAGTATATAGCTATTTTTCGTATTCTTGTCGAATGAATTTTTTGTAGCTACATTTACACCGATGAACACGCTGGAGCAATTGCCTAATGTTAGATACAGTACAGTGAGCCAAAATAAGCAATATTAAGACACCCATATCTTTTCAACACCTTTAAAAAAAATAAAATAAGTAAATAGCTATTTTTCGTATTCTTGCTGTATGAATTTTTTTAAGCTACATTTACACCGATGAACACGCAGGAGCAATTGCTCAATGTTAAATACAATACATTGAGCCAAAATAATCAAAATTAAGACACCTATATCTTTTAAAGACCTTTAAAAAAAAAAGATGTACATAGCTATTTTTTGTATTCTTGTCGAATTAATTTTTTGTAGCTACATTTACACCGATGAACACGCAGGAGCAATTGCTCAATGTTAATTACAACACAGTGAGCCAAAATAAGCCAAATTAAGACACCCGTGTCATATCAAAACCTTTAAAAAAAAACAATAAGTATATAGCTATTTTTCGTATTCTTGTCGAATGAATTTTTTGTAGCTACATTTACACCGGCGAACACGCAGGAACAATTGCTCAATGTTAAGTACAATACATTGAGCCAAAATAAGCAAAACTAAGGCACCTATATCTTTTTAAAACCTTTAAAAAAATAAAATAAGTAAATAGCTATTTTTCTTATTCTCAACGAATGAATTTTTTTTAGCTACATTTACACCGATGAACACGCAGGAGCAATTGCCCAATGTTAAGTACAATACAATGAGCCAAAATAAGCAAAACTAAGGCACCTATATCTTTTCAAGACCTTTAAAAAAAATATAATATGTAAATAGCTATTTTTCGTATTCTTGCCGTATGAATTTTTTGTAGCTACATTTACACCGATGTACACGCAGGAGCAAGTGGTCAATGTTAAGTACAATACAGTGAGCCTAAATAAGCAAAATTAAGACACCTATATCTTTTTAAGACCTTTAAAAAAAATAAAATAAGTAAATAGCTATTTTTCTTATTCTTGTCGAATGAATTTTTTTTAGCTACATTTACACCGATGAACACACAGGAGCAATTGCTCAATGTTAAGTACAATACAATGAGCCAAAATAAGCAAAATTAAGACACTCATATCATATCAAGACCTTTAAAAAAAAAAATAAGTAAATAGCTATTTTTCTGATTCCTGTCGAATGAATTTTTTTTAGCTACATTTACACCGATGAACACGCAGAAGCAACTGCTCAATGTTAAGAACAATACAATGAGCCAAAATAAGCAATATTAAGACACCCATATCTTTTCAAGACCTTTAAAAAAAATATAATAAGTAAATAGCTATTTTTCGTATTCTTGCCGTATGAATTTTTTGTAGCTACATTTACACCGATGTACACGCAGGAGCAAGTGGTCAATGTTAAGTACAATACAGTGAGCCTAAATAAGCAAAATTAAGACACCTATATCTTTTTAAGACCTTTAAAAAAAATAAAATAAGTAAATAGCTATTTTTCTTATTCTTGTCGAATGAATTTTTTTAGCTACATTTACACCGATGAACACACAGGAGCAATTGCTCAATGTTAAGTACAATACAATGAGCCAAAATAAGCAAAATTAAGACACTCATATCATATCAAGACCTTTAAAAAAAAAAATAAGTATATAGCTATTTTTCGTATTCTTGTCGAATGAATTTTTTGTAGCTACATTTACACCGATGTACACGCAGGAGCAAGTGGTCAATATTAAGTACAATACAATGAGCCTAAATAAGCAAAATTAAGACACCTATATCTTTTTAAGACCTTTAAAAAAAATAAAATAAGTAAATAGCTATTTTTCTTATTCTTGTCGAATGAATTTTTTTTAGCTAAATTTACACCGATGAACACGCAGGAGCAATTGCTCAATGTTAAGTACAATACAATGAGCCAAAATAAGCAAAATTAGACACTCTTATCATATCAAGACCTTTAAAAAAAAAAATAAGTATATAGCTATTTTTCGTATTCTTGTCGAATGAATTTTTTGTAGCTACATTTACACCGATGAACACGCTGGAGCAATTGCCTAATGTTAGATACAGTACAGTGAGCCAAAATAAGCAATATTAAGACACCCATATCTTTTCAAGACCTTTAAAAAAAATAAAATAAGTAAATAGCTATTTTTCGTATTCTTGCCGTATGAATTTTTTTAAGCTACATTTACACCGATGAACACGCAGGAGCAATTGCTCAATGTTAAATACAATACATTGAGCCAAAATAATCAAAATTAAGACACCTATATCTTTTAAAGACCTTTAAAAAAAAAAGAAGTACATAGCTATTTTTTGTATTCTTGTCGAATGAATTTTTTGTAGCTACATTTACACCGATGAACACGCAGGAGCAATTGCTCAATGTTAATTACAACACAGTGAGCCAAAATAAGCCAAATTAAGACACCCGTGTCATATCAAGACCTTTAAAAAAAAACAATAAGTATATAGCTATTTTTCGTATTCTTGTCGAATGAATTTTTTGTAGCTACATTTACACCGGCGAACACGCAGGAACAATTGCTCAATGTTAAGTACAATACATTGAGCCAAAATAAGCAAAACTAAGGCACCTATATCTTTTTAAAACCTTTAAAAAAAATAAAATAAGTAAATAGCTATTTTTCTTATTCTTGTCGAATGAATTTTTTTTAGCTACATTTACACCGATGAACACGCAGGAACAATTGCTCAATGTTAAGTACAATACATTGAGCCAAAATAAGCAAAACTAAGGCACCTTTATCTTTTTAAAACCTTTAAAAAAATAAAATAAGTAAATAGCTATTTTTCTTATTCTCAACGAATGAATTTTTTTTAGCTACATTTACACCGATGAACACGCAGCAGCAATTGCCCAATGTTAAGTACAATACAATGAGCCAAAATAAGCAAAATTAAGACACCCTTATTATATCAAGACCTTTAAAAAAAATAAAATAAGTAAATAGCTATTTTTTTTATTCTTGTCGAATGAATTTTTTTTAGCTACATTTACACCGATGAACACGCAGGAGCAATTGCTCAATATTTAATACAATACATTGAGCCAAAATAAGCAAAATTAAGACACCTATATCTTTTAAAGACCTTTAAAAAAAAAAGAAGTACATAGCTATTTTTTGTATTCTTGTCGAATGAATTTTTTGTAGCTACATTTACACCGATGTAGCAATTGCTCAATATTAAATACAATACAATGAGCCAAAATAAGCAAAATTAAGACACCTATATCTTATTAAAACCATTAAAAAAATAAAATAAGTAAATAGCTATTTTTCTTATTCTTGTCGAATGAATTTTTTTTAGCTACATTTACACCGATGAACACGCAGGAGCAATTGTTAAATGTTAATTACATTACAATGAGCCAAAATAAGCCAAATTAAGACACCAGTGTCTTATCAAGACCTTTAAAAAAAATAAAATAAGTATATAGCTATTTTTCGTATTCTTGTCGAATGAATTTTTTGTAGCTACATTTACACTGATGAACACGCTGGAGCAATTGCCTAATGTTAGATACAGTACAGTGAGCCAAAATAAGCAATATTAAGACACCCATATCTTTTCAAGACCTTTAAAAAAAAAGAAGTACATAGCTATTTTTCTTATTCTTGTCGAATGAATTTTTTTTAGCTACATTTACACCGATGAACACGCAGGAACAATTGCTCAATGTTAAGTACAATACATTGAGCCAAAGTAAGCAAAACTAAGGCACCTTTATCTTTTTAAAACCTTTAAAAAAATAAAATGAGTAAATAGCTATTTTTCTTATTCTTAACGAATGAATTTTTTTTAGCTACATTTACACCGATGAACACGCAGGAGCAATTGCCCAATGTTAAGTACAATACAATGAGCCAAAATAAGCAAAACTAAGGCACCTATATCTTTTCAAGACCTTTAAAAAAAATATAATAAGTAAATAGCTATTTTTCGTATTCTTGCCGTATGAATTTTTTGTAGCTACATTTACACCGATGTACACGCAGGAGCAAGTGGTCAATGTTAAGTACAATACAGTGAGCCTAAATAAGGAAAATTAAGACACCTATATCTTTTTAAGACCTTTAAAAAAAATAAAATAAGTAAATAGCTATTTTTCTTATTCTTGTCGAATGAATTTTTTTTAGCTACATTTACACCGATGAACACACAGGAGCAATTGCTCAATGTTAAGTACAATACAATGAGCCAAAATAAGCAAAATTAAGACACTCATATCATATCAAGACCTTTAAAAAAAAAAATAAGTATATAGCTATTTTTCGTATTCTTGTCGAATGAATTTTTTGTAGCTACATTTACACCGATGAACACGCTGGAGCAATTGCCTAATGTTAGATACAGTACAGTGAGCCAAAATAAGCAATATTAAGACACCCATATTATTTCAAGACCTTTAAAAAAAAAAAAATAAGGAAATATCTATTTTTCTTATTCTTGTCGAATGAATTTTTTTTAACTACATTTACACCTATGAACTCGCAGGAGCAATTGCTCAATCTTAAGCACAATACGGTGAGCCAAAATAAGCAAAATATAGACTCCCATATCATATCAAGACCTTTAAAAAAAAAAAAATAAGTAAATAGCTATTTTTCTGATTCCTGTCGAATGAATTTTTTTTAGCTACATTTACACCGATGAACACGCAGAAGCAACTGCTCAATGTTAAGAACAATACAATGAGCCAAAATAAGCAATATTAAGACACCCATATCTTTTCAAGACCTTTAAAAAAAATATAATAAGTAAATAGCTATTTTTCGTATTCTTGCCGTATGAATTTTTTGTAGCTACATTTACACCGATGTACACGCAGGAGCAAGTGGTCAATGTTAAGTACAATACAGTGAGCCTAAATAAGCAAAATTAAGACACCTATATCTTTTTAAGACCTTTAAAAAAAATAAAATAAGTAAATAGCTATTTTTCTTATTCTTGTCGAATGAATTTTTTTTAGCTACATTTACACCGATGAACACACAGGAGCAATTGCTCAATGTTAAGTACAATACAATGAGCCAAAATAAGCAAAATTAAGACACTCATATCATATCAAGACCTTTAAAAAAAAAAATAAGTATATAGCTATTTTTCGTATTCTTGTCGAATGAATTTTTTGTAGCTACATTTACACCGATGTACACGCAGGAGCAAGTGGTCAATGTTAAGTACAATACAATGAGCCTATATAAGCAAAATTAAGACACCTATACCTTTTTAAGACCTTTAAAAAAAAAAAAATAAGTAAATAGCTATTTTTCTTATTCTTGTCGAATGAATTTTTTTTAGCTACATTTACACCGATGAACACGCAGGAGCAATTGCTCAATGTTAAGTACAATACAATGAGCCAAAATAAGCAAAATTAAGACACTCATATCATATCAAGACCTTTAAAAAAAAAAATAAGTATATAGCTATTTTTCGTATTCTTGTCGAATGAATTTTTTGTAGCTACATTTACACCGAAGAACACGCAGGAGCAAGTGGCCAATGTTAAGTACAATACATTGAGCCAAAATAAGCAAAACTAAGACACCTGTATCTTTTTAAGACCTTTAAAAAAATTAAATAAGTAAATAGCTATTTTTCTTATTCTTGTCGAATGAATTTTTTTTAGCTACATTTACACCGATGAACACGCAGGAACAATTGCTCAATGTTAAGTACAATACATTGAGCCAAAATAAGCAAAACTAAGACACCTATATCTTTTTAAGACCTTTAAAAAAATTAAATAAGTAAATAGCTATTTTTCTTATTCTTGTCGAATGAATTTTTTTTAGCTACATTTACACCGATGAACACGCAGGCGCAATTGCTCAATATTAAGTACTACACAATGTACCTAAGCAAGCAAAATTATGACAGCTATATCTTTTTAAGACCTTTAAAAAAATAAAATAAGTAAATAGCTATTTTTCTTATTCTTGTCGAATGAATTTTTTTTAGCTACATTTACACCGATGAACACGTAGGAGCAATTGCTCAATATTAAATACAATACATTGAGCCAAAATAAGCAAAATTAAGACACCTATATCTTTTAAAGACCTTTTAAAAAAAAGAAGTATATAGCTATTTTTTGTATTCTTGTCGAATGAATTTTTTGTAGCTACATTAACACCGATGAACACGCAGGAGCAATAGTTCAATGTTAATTACAACACAGTGAGCCAAAATAAGCCAAATCAAGACACCCGTGTCATATCAAGACCTTTAAAAAAAAAAAAGTATATAGCTATTTTTCGTATTCTTGCCGTATGAATTTTTTGTAGCTACATTTACACCGATGTACACGCAGGAGCAAGTGGTCAATGTTAAGTACAATACAGTGAGCCTAAATAAGCAAAATTAAGACACCTATATCTTTTTAAGACCTTTAAAAAAAATAAAATAAGTAAATAGCTATTTTTCTTATTCTTGTCGAATGAATTTTTTTTAGCTACATTTACACCGATGAACACACAGGAGCAATTGCTCAATGTTAAGTACAATACAATGAGCCAAAATAAGCAAAATTAAGACACTCATATCATATCAAGACCTTTAAAAAAAAAAATAAGTATATAGCTATTTTTCGTATTCTTGTCGAATGAATTTTTTGTAGCTACATTTACACCGATGTACACGCAGGAGCAAGTGGTCAATGTTAAGTACAATACAATGAGCCTATATAAGCAAAATTAAGACACCTATACCTTTTTAAGACCTTTAAAAAAAATAAAATAAGTAAATAGCTATTTTTCTTATTCTTGTCGAATGAATTTTTTTTAGCTACATTTACACCGATGAACACGCAGGAGCAATTGCTCAATGTTAAGTACAATACAATGAGCCAAAATAAGCAAAATTAAGACACTCATATCATATCAAGACCTTTAAAAAAAAAAATAAGTATATAGCTATTTTTCGTATTCTTGTCGAATGAATTTTTTGTAGCTACATTTACACCGAAGAACACGCAGGAGCAAGTGGCCAATGTTAAGTACAATACATTGAGCCAAAATAAGCAAAACTAAGACACCTGTATCTTTTTAAGACCTTTAAAAAAATTAAATAAGTAATTAGCTATTTTTCTTATTCTTGTCGAATGAATTTTTTTTAGCTACATTTACACCGATGAACACGCAGGAACAATTGCTCAATGTTAAGTACAATACATTGAGCCAAAATAAGCAAAACTAAGACACCTATATCTTTTTAAGACCTTTAAAAAAATTAAATAAGTAAATAGCTATTTTTCTTATTCTTGTCGAATGAATTTTTTTTAGCTACATTTACACCGATGAACACGCAGGCGCAATTGCTCAATATTAAGTACTACACAATGTACCTAAGCAAGCAAAATTATGACAGCTATATCTTTTTAAGACCTTTAAAAAAATAAAATAAGTAAATAGCTATTTTTCTTATTCTTGTCGAATGAATTTTTTTTAGCTACATTTACACCGATGAACACGTAGGAGCAATTGCTCAATATTAAATACAATACATTGAGCCAAAATAAGCAAAATTAAGACACCTATATCTTTTAAAGACCTTTTAAAAAAAAGAAGTATATAGCTATTTTTTGTATTCTTGTCGAATGAATTTTTTGTAGCTACATTAACACCGATGAACACGCAGGAGCAATAGTTCAATGTTAATTACAACACAGTGAGCCAAAATAAGCCAAATCAAGACACCCGTGTCATATCAAGACCTTTAAAAAAAAAAAAGTATATAGCTATTTTTCGTATTCTTGTCGAATGAATTTTTTGTAGCTACATTTACACCGAAGAACACGCAGGAGCAAGTGGCCAATATTAAGTACAATACAATGAGCCAAAATAAGCAAAATTAAGACACTCATATCATATCAAGACCTTTAAAAAAAAAAATAAGTATATAGCTATTTTTCGTATTCTTGTCGAATGAATTTTTTGTAGCTACATTTACACAGATGTACACGCAGGAACAAGTGGTCAATATTAAGTACAATACAATGAGCCTAAATAAGCAAAATTAAGACACCTATATCTTTTTAAGACCTTTAAAAAAAATAAAATAAGTAAATAGCAATTTTTTTTATTCTTGTCGAATGAATTTTTTTTAGCAACATTTAAACCGATGAATACGCAGGAGCAATTGCTCAATGTCAAGTACAATACAATGAGCCAAAATAAGCAAAATTAAGACACCTATATCTTTTTAAAACCTTTAAAAAAAAAAATAAGTAAATAGCTATTTGTCTTATTCTTGTCGAATGAATTTTTTTTAGCTACATTTACACCGATGAACACGCAGGAGCAATTGCTCAATGTTAATTACAATACAATGAGCCAAAATAAGCCAAATTAAGACACCCGTGTCATATCAAGACCTTTAAAAAAAATAAAATAAGTATATAGCTATTTTTCGTATTCTTGTCGAATGAATTTTTTGTAGCTACATTTACACCGATGTACACGCAGGAGCAAGTGGTCAATGTTAAGTACAATACAATGAGCCTATATAAGCAAAATTAAGACACCTATACCTTTTTAAGACCTTTAAAAAAAATAAAATAAGTAAATAGCTATTTTTCTTATTCTTGTCGAATGAATTTTTTTTAGCTACATTTACACCGATGAACACGCAGGAGCAATTGCTCAATGTTAAGTACAATACAATGAGCCAAAATAAGCAAAATTAAGACACTCATATCATATCAAGACCTTTAAAAAAAAAAATAAGTATATAGCTATTTTTCGTATTCTTGTCGAATGAATTTTTCGTAGCTACATTTACACCGATGAACACAATGGAGCAATTGCCTAATGTTAGATACAGTACAGTGAGCCAAAATAAGCAATATTAAGACACCCATATTTTTTCAAGACCTTTAAAAAAAATAAAATAAGTAAATAGCTATTTTTCGTATTCTTGTCGTATGAATTTTTTTAAGCTACATTTACACCGATGAACACGCAGGAGCAATTGCTCAATGTTAATTACAACACAGTGAGCCATAATAAGCCAAATTAAGACACCCGTGTCATATCAAGACCTTTAAAAAAAAAAAAAAAAGTATATAGCTATTTCTCGTATTCTTGTCGAATGAATTTTTTGTAGCTACATTTACACCGATGAACACGCAGGAACAATTGCTCAATGTTAAGTACAATACATTGAGCCAAAATAAGCAAAACTAAGACACCTATATCTTTTTAAGACCTTTAAAAAAATTAAATAAGTAAATAGCTATTTTTCTTATTCTTGTCGAATGAATTTTTTTTAGCTACATTTACACCGATGAACACGCAGGAACAATTGCTCAATGTTAAGTACAATACATTGAGCCAAAATAAGCAAAACTAAGACACCTATATCTTTTTAAGACCTTTAAAAAAATTAAATAAGTAAATAGCTATTTTTCTTATTCTTGTCGAATGAATTTTTTTTAGCTACATTTACTCCGATGAACACGCAGGCGCAATTGCTCAATATTAAGTACTACACAATGTACCTAAGCAAGCAAAATTATGACACCTATATCTTTTTAAGACCTTTAAAAAAATAAAATAAGTAAATAGCTATTTTTCTTATTCTTGTCGAATGAATTTTTTTTAGCTACATTTACACCGATGAACACGTAGGAGCAATTGCTCAATATTAAATACAATACATTGAGCCAAAATAAGCAAAATTAAGACACCTATATCTTTTAAAGACCTTTTAAAAAAAGAAGTATATAGCTATTTTTTGTATTCTTGTCGAATGAATTTTTTGTAGCTACATTAACACCGATGAACACGCAGGAGCAATAGTTCAATGTTAATTACAACACAGTGAGCCAAAATAAGCCAAATCAAGACACCCGTGTCATATCAAGACCTTTAAAAAAAAAAAAAGTATATAGCTATTTTTCGTATTCTTGTCGAATGAATTTTTTGTAGCTACATTTACACCGAAGAACACGCAGGAGCAAGTGGCCAATATTAAGTACAATACAATGAGCCAAAATAAGCAAAATTAAGACACTCATATCATATCAAGACCTTTAAAAAAAAAAATAAGTATATAGCTATTTTTCGTATTCTTGTCGAATGAATTTTTTGTAGCTACATTTACACAGATGTACACGCAGGAACAAGTGGTCAATATTAAGTACAATACAATGAGCCTAAATAAGCAAAATTAAGACACCTATATCTTTTTAAGACCTTTAAAAAAAATAAAATAAGTAAATAGCTATTTTTCTTATTCTTGTCGAATGAATTTTTTTTAGCTACATTTACACCGATGAACACGCAGGAGCAATTGCTCAATGTTAAGTACAATACAATGAGCCAAAATAAGCAAAATTAAGACACACTTATCATATCAAGACCTTTAAAAAAAAAAATAAGTATATAGCTATTTTTCGTATTCTTGTCGAATGAATTTTTTTAAGCTACATTTACACCGATGAACACGCAGGAGCAATTGCTCAATGTTAAATACAATACATTGAGCCAAAATAATCAAAATTAAGACACCTATATCTTTTAAAGACCTTTAAAAAAAAAAGAAGTAGCCTACATAGCTATTTTTTGTATTCTTGTCGAATGAATTTTTTGTAGCTACATTTACACCGATGAACACGCAGGAGCAATTGCTCAATGTTAATTACAACACAGTGAGCCAAAATAAGCCAAATTAAGACACCCGTGTCATATCAAGACCTTTAAAAAAAAACAATAAGTATATAGCAATTTTTCGTATTCTTGTCGAATGAATTTTTTGTAGCTACATTTACACCGAAGAACACGCAGGAGCAAGTGGCCAATGTTAAGTACAATACATTGAGCCAAAATAAGCAAAACTAAGACACCTGTATCTTTTTAAGACCTTTAAAAAAATTAAATAAGTAAATAGCTATTTTTCTTATTCTTGTCGAATGAATTTTTTTTAGCTACATTTACACCGATGAACACGCTGGAGCAATTGCCTAATGTTAGATACAGTACAGTGAGCCAAAATAAGCAATATTAAGACACCCATATCTTTTCAAGACCTTTAAAAAAAATAAAATAAGTAAATAGCTATTTTTCGTATTCTTGCCGTATGAATTTTTTTAAGCTACATTTACACCGATGAACACGCAGGAGCAATTGCTCAATGTTAAATACAATACATTGAGCCAAAATAATCAAAATTAAGACACCTATATCTTTTAAAGACCTTTAAAAAAAAAAGAAGTACATAGCTATTTTTTGTATTCTTGTCGAATGAATTTTTTGTAGCTACATTTACACCGATGAACACGCAGGAGCAATTGCTCAATGTTAATTACAACACAGTGAGCCAAAATAAGCCAAATTAAGACACCCGTGTCATATCAAGACCTTTAAAAAAAAACAATAAGTATATAGCTATTTTTCGTATTCTTGTCGAATGAATTTTTTGTAGCTACATTTACACCGGCGAACACGCAGGAACAATTGCTCAATGTTAAGTACAATACATTGAGCCAAAATAAGCAAAACTAAGGCACCTATATCTTTTTAAAACCTTTAAAAAAAATAAAATAAGTAAATAGCTATTTTTCTTATTCTTGTCGAATGAATTTTTTTTAGCTACATTTACACCGATGAACACGCAGGAACAATTGCTCAATGTTAAGTACAATACATTGAGCCAAAATAAGCAAAACTAAGGCACCTTTATCTTTTTAAAACCTTTAAAAAAATAAAATAAGTAAATAGCTATTTTTCTTATTCTCAACGAATGAATTTTTTTTAGCTACATTTACACCGACGAACACGCAGCAGCAATTGCCCAATGTTAAGTACAATACAATGAGCCAAAATAAGCAAAATTAAGACACCCTTATTATATCAAGACCTTTAAAAAAAATAAAATAAGTAAATAGCTATTTTTTTTATTCTTGTCGAATGAATTTTTTTTAGCTACATTTACACCGATGAACACGCAGGAGCAATTGCTCAATATTAAATACAATACATTGAGCCAAAATAAGCAAAATTAAGACACCTATATCTTTTAAAGACCTTTAAAAAAAAAGAAGTACATAGCTATTTTTTGTATTCTTGTCGAATGAATTTTTTGTAGCTACATTTACACCGATGTAGCAATTGCTCAATATTAAATACAATACATTGAGCCAAAATAAGCAAAATTAAGACACCTATATCTTATTAAAACCATTAAAAAAATAAAATAAGTAAATAGCTATTTTTCTTATTCTTGTCGAATGAATTTTTTTTAGCTACATTTACACCGATGAACACGCAGGAGCAATTGTTAAATGTTAATTACATTACAATGAGCCAAAATAAGCCAAATTAAGACACCAGTGTCTTATCAAGACCTTTAAAAAAAATAAAATAAGTATATAGCTATTTTTCGTATTCTTGTCGAATGAATTTTTTGTAGCTACATTTACACTGATGAACACGCTGGAGCAATTGCCTAATGTTAGATACAGTACAGTGAGCCAAAATAAGCAATATTAAGACACCCATATCTTTTCAAGACCTTTAAAAAAAAAGAAGTACATAGCTATTTTTTGTATTCTTGTCGAATGAATTTTTTGTAGCTACATTTACACCGATAAACACGCAGGAGCAAATGTTTAATGTTAATTGCAACACAGTGAGCCAAAATATGCCAAATTAAGACACCCGTGTCATATCAAGACCTTTAAAAAAAAACAATAAGTATATAGCTATTTTTCGTATTCTTGTCGAATGAATTTTTTGTAGCTACTTTTACACCGGCGAACACGCAGGAACAATTGCTCAATGTTAAGTACAATACATTGAGCCAAAATAAGCAAAACTAAGGCACCTATATCTTTTTAAAACCTTTAAAAAAAATAAAATAAGTAAATAGCTATTTTTCTTATTCTTGTCGAATGAATTTTTTTTAGCTACATTTACACCGATGAACACGCAGGAACAATTGCTCAATGTTAAGTACAATACATTGAGCCAAAGTAAGCAAAACTAAGGCACCTTTATCTTTTTAAAACCTTTAAAAAAATAAAATGAGTAAATAGCTATTTTTCTTATTCTTAACGAATGAATTTTTTTTAGCTACATTTACACCGATGAACACGCAGGAGCAATTGCCCAATGTTAAGTACAATACAATGAGCCAAAATAAGCAAAACTAAGGCACCTATATCTTTTCAAGACCTTTAAAAAAAATATAATAAGTAAATAGCTATTTTTCGTATTCTTGCCGTATGAATTTTTTGTAGCTACATTTACACCGATGTACACGCAGGAGCAAGTGGTCAATGTTAAGTACAATACAGTGAGCCTAAATAAGCAAAATTAAGACACCTATATCTTTTTAAGACCTTTAAAAAAAATAAAATAAGTAAATAGCTATTTTTCTTATTCTTGTCGAATGAATTTTTTTTAGCTACATTTACACCGATGAACACACAGGAGCAATTGCTCAATGTTAAGTACAATACAATGAGCCAAAATAAGCAAAATTAAGACACTCATATCATATCAAGACCTTTAAAAAAAAAAATAAGTATATAGCTATTTTTCGTATTCTTGTCGAATGAATTTTTTGTAGCTACATTTACACCGATGAACACGCTGGAGCAATTGCCTAATGTTAGATACAGTACAGTGAGCCAAAATAAGCAATATTAAGACACCCATATTATTTCAAGACCTTTAAAAAAAAAAAAATAAGGAAATATCTATTTTTCTTATTCTTGTCGAATGAATTTTTTTTAGCTACATTTACACCTATGAACTCGCAGGAGCAATTGCTCAATCTTAAGCACAATACGGTGAGCCAAAATAAGCAAAATATAGACTCCCATATCATATCAAGACCTTTAAAAAAAAAAAATAAGTAAATAGCTATTTTTCTGATTCCTGTCGAATGAATTTTTTTTAGCTACATTTACACCGATGAACACGCAGAAGCAACTGCTCAATGTTAAGAACAATACAATGAGCCAAAATAAGCAATATTAAGACACCCATATCTTTTCAAGACCTTTAAAAAAAATATAATAAGTAAATAGCTATTTTTCGTATTCTTGCCGTATGAATTTTTTGTAGCTACATTTACACCGATGTACACGCAGGAGCAAGTGGTCAATGTTAAGTACAATACAGTGAGCCTAAATAAGCAAAATTAAGACACCTATATCTTTTTATGACCTTTAAAAAAAATAAAATAAGTAAATAGCTATTTTTCTTATTCTTGTCGAATGAATTTTTTTTAGCTACATTTACACCGATGAACACACAGGAGCAATTGCTCAATGTTAAGTACAATACAATGAGCCAAAATAAGCAAAATTAAGACACTCATATCATATCAAGACCTTTAAAAAAAAAAATAAGTATATAGCTATTTTTCGTATTCTTGTCGAATGAATTTTTTGTAGCTACATTTACACCGATGTACACGCAGGAGCAAGTGGTCAATATTACGTACAATACAATGAGCCTAAATAAGCAAAATTAAGACACCTATATCTTTTTAAGACCTTTAAAAAAAATAAAATAAGTAAATAGCTATTTTTCTTATTCTTGTCGAATGAATTTTTTTTAGCTAAATTTACACCGATGAACACGCAGGAGCAATTGCTCAATGTTAAGTACAATACAATGAGCCAAAATAAGCAAAATTAGACACTCTTATCATATCAAGACCTTTAAAAAAAAAAATAAGTATATAGCTATTTTTCGTATTCTTGTCGAATGAATTTTTTGTAGCTACATTTACACCGATGAACACGCTGGAGCAATTGCCTAATGTTAGATACAGTACAGTGAGCCAAAATAAGCAATATTAAGACACACTTATCATATCAAGACCTTTAAAAAAAAAAATAAGTATATAGCTATTTTTCGTATTCTTGTCGAATGAATTTTTTTAAGCTACATTTACACCGATGAACACGCAGGAGCAATTGCTCAATGTTAAATACAATACATTGAGCCAAAATAATCAAAATTAAGACACCTATATCTTTTAAAGACCTTTAAAAAAAAAAGAAGTAGCCTACATAGCTATTTTTTGTATTCTTGTCGAATGAATTTTTTGTAGCTACATTTACACCGATGAACACGCAGGAGCAATTGCTCAATGTTAATTACAACACAGTGAGCCAAAATAAGCCAAATTAAGACACCCGTGTCATATCAAGACCTTTAAAAAAAAACAATAAGTATATAGCAATTTTTCGTATTCTTGTCGAATGAATTTTTTGTAGCTACATTTACACCGAAGAACACGCAGGAGCAAGTGGCCAATGTTAAGTACAATACATTGAGCCAAAATAAGCAAAACTAAGGCACCTATATCTTTTTAAAACCTTTAAAAAAATAAAATAAGTAAATAGCTATTTTTCTTATTCTCAACGAATGAATTTTTTTTAGCTACATTTACACCGATGAACACGCAGGAGCAATTGCCCAATGTTAAGTACAATACAATGAGCCAAAATAAGCAAAACTAAGGCACCTATATCTTTTCAAGACCTTTAAAAAAAATATAATATGTAAATAGCTATTTTTCGTATTCTTGCCGTATGAATTTTTTGTAGCTACATTTACACCGATGTACACGCAGGAGCAAGTGGTCAATGTTAAGTACAATACAGTGAGCCTAAATAAGCAAAATTAAGACACCTATATCTTTTTAAGACCTTTAAAAAAAATAAAATAAGTAAATAGCAATTTTTCTTATTCTTGTCGAATGAATTTTTTTTAGCTACATTTACACCGATGAACACACAGGAGCAATTGCTCAATGTTAAGTACAATACAATGAGCCAAAATAAGCAAAATTAAGACACTCATATCATATCAAGACCTTTAAAAAAAAAAATAAGTAAATAGCTATTTTTCTGATTCCTGTCGAATGAATTTTTTTTAGCTACATTTACACCGATGAACACGCAGAAGCAACTGCTCAATGTTAAGAACAATACAATGAGCCAAAATAAGCAATATTAAGACACCCATATCTTTTCAAGACCTTTAAAAAAAATATAATAAGTAAATAGCTATTTTTCGTATTCTTGCCGTATGAATTTTTTGTAGCTACATTTACACCGATGTACACGCAGGAGCAAGTGGTCAATGTTAAGTACAATACAGTGAGCCTAAATAAGCAAAATTAAGACACCTATATCTTTTTAAGACCTTTAAAAAAAATAAAATAAGTAAATAGCTATTTTTCTTATTCTTGTCGAATGAATTTTGTTTAGCTACATTTACACCGATGAACACACAGGAGCAATTGCTCAATGTTAAGTACAATACAATGAGCCAAAATAAGCAAAATTAAGACACTCATATCATATCAAGACCTTTAAAAAAAAAAATAAGTATATAGCTATTTTTCGTATTCTTGTCGAATGAATTTTTTGTAGCTACATTTACACCGATGTACACGCAGGAGCAAGTGGTCAATATTAAGTACAATACAATGAGCCTAAATAAGCAAAATTAAGACACCTATATCTTTTTAAGACCTTTAAAAAAAATAAAATAAGTAAATAGCTATTTTTCTTATTCTTGTCGAATGAATTTTTTTTAGCTAAATTTACACCGATGAACACGCAGGAGCAATTGCTCAATGTTAAGTACAATACAATGAGCCAAAATAAGCAAAATTAGACACTCTTATCATATCAAGACCTTTAAAAAAAAAAATAAGTATATAGCTATTTTTCGTATTCTTGTCGAATGAATTTTTTGTAGCTACATTTACACCGATGAACACGCTGGAGCAATTGCCTAATGTTAGATACAGTACAGTGAGCCAAAATAAGCAATATTAAGACACCCATATCTTTTCAAGACCTTTAAAAAAAATAAAATAAGTAAATAGCTATTTTTCGTATTCTTGCCGTATGAATTTTTTTAAGCTACATTTACACCGATGAACACGCAGGAGCAATTGCTCAATGTTAAATACAATACATTGAGCCAAAATAATCAAAATTAAGACACCTATATCTTTTAAAGACCTTTAAAAAAAAAAGAAGTACATAGCTATTTTTTGTATTCTTGTCGAATGAATTTTTTGTAGCTACATTTACACCGATGAACACGCAGGAGCAATTGCTCAATGTTAATTACAACACAGTGAGCCAAAATAAGCCAAATTAAGACACCCGTGTCATATCAAGACCTTTAAAAAAAAACAATAAGTATATAGCTATTTTTCGTATTCTTGTCGAATGAATTTTTTGTAGCTACATTTACACCGGCGAACACGCAGGAACAATTGCTCAATGTTAAGTACAATACATTGAGCCAAAATAAGCAAAACTAAGGCACCTATATCTTTTTAAAACCTTTAAAAAAAATAAAATAAGTAAATAGCTATTTTTCTTATTCTTGTCGAATGAATTTTTTTTAGCTACATTTACACCGATGAACACGCAGGAACAATTGCTCAATGTTAAGTACAATACATTGAGCCAAAATAAGCAAAACTAAGGCACCTTTATCTTTTTAAAACCTTTAAAAAAATAAAATAAGTAAATAGCTATTTTTCTTATTCTCAACGAATGAATTTTTTTTAGCTACATTTACACCGATGAACACGCAGCAGCAATTGCCCAATGTTAAGTACAATACAATGAGCCAAAATAAGCAAAATTAAGACACCCTTATTATATCAAGACCTTTAAAAAAAATAAAATAAGTAAATAGCTATTTTTTTTATTCTTGTCGAATGAATTTTTTTTAGCTACATTTACACCGATGAACACGCAGGAGCAATTGCTCAATATTAAATACAATACATTGAGCCAAAATAAGCAAAATTAAGACACCTATATCTTTTAAAGACCTTTAAAAAAAAAAGAAGTACATAGCTATTTTTTGTATTCTTGTCGAATGAATTTTTTGTAGCTACATTTACACCGATGTAGCAATTGCTCAATATTAAATACAATACAATGAGCCAAAATAAGCAAAATTAAGACACCTATATCTTATTAAAACCATTAAAAAAATAAAATAAGTAAATAGCTATTTTTCTTATTCTTGTCGAATGAATTTTTTTTAGCTACATTTACACCGATGAACACGCAGGAGCAATTGTTAAATGTTAATTACATTACAATGAGCCAAAATAAGCCAAATTAAGACACCAGTGTCTTATCAAGACCTTTAAAAAAAATAAAATAAGTATATAGCTATTTTTCGTATTCTTGTCGAATGAATTTTTTGTAGCTACATTTACACTGATGAACACGCTGGAGCAATTGCCTAATGTTAGATACAGTACAGTGAGCCAAAATAAGCAATATTAAGACACCCATATCTTTTCAAGACCTTTAAAAAAAAAGAAGTACATAGCTATTTTTCTTATTCTTGTCGAATGAATTTTTTTTAGCTACATTTACACCGATGAACACGCAGGAACAATTGCTCAATGTTAAGTACAATACATTGAGCCAAAGTAAGCAAAACTAAGGCACCTTTATCTTTTTAAAACCTTTAAAAAAATAAAATGAGTAAATAGCTATTTTTCTTATTCTTAACGAATGAATTTTTTTTAGCTACATTTACACCGATGAACACGCAGGAGCAATTGCCCAATGTTAAGTACAATACAATGAGCCAAAATAAGCAAAACTAAGGCACCTATATCTTTTCAAGACCTTTAAAAAAAATATAATAAGTAAATAGCTATTTTTCGTATTCTTGCCGTATGAATTTTTTGTAGCTACATTTACACCGATGTACACGCAGGAGCAAGTGGTCAATGTTAAGTACAATACAGTGAGCCTAAATAAGGAAAATTAAGACACCTATATCTTTTTAAGACCTTTAAAAAAAATAAAATAAGTAAATAGCTATTTTTCTTATTCTTGTCGAATGAATTTTTTTTAGCTACATTTACACCGATGAACACACAGGAGCAATTGCTCAATGTTAAGTACAATACAATGAGCCAAAATAAGCAAAATTAAGACACTCATATCATATCAAGACCTTTAAAAAAAAAAATAAGTATATAGCTATTTTTCGTATTCTTGTCGAATGAATTTTTTGTAGCTACATTTACACCGATGAACACGCTGGAGCAATTGCCTAATGTTAGATACAGTACAGTGAGCCAAAATAAGCAATATTAAGACACCCATATTATTTCAAGACCTTTAAAAAAAAAAAAATAAGGAAATATCTATTTTTCTTATTCTTGTCGAATGAATTTTTTTTAGCTACATTTACACCTATGAACTCGCAGGAGCAATTGCTCAATCTTAAGCACAATACGGTGAGCCAAAATAAGCAAAATATAGACTCCCATATCATATCAAGACCTTTAAAAAAAAAAAAATAAGTAAATAGCTATTTTTCTGATTCCTGTCGAATGAATTTTTTTTAGCTACATTTACACCGATGAACACGCAGAAGCAACTGCTCAATGTTAAGAACAATACAATGAGCCAAAATAAGCAATATTAAGACACCCATATCTTTTCAAGACCTTTAAAAAAAATATAATAAGTAAATAGCTATTTTTCGTATTCTTGCCGTATGAATTTTTTGTAGCTACATTTACACCGATGTACACGCAGGAGCAAGTGGTCAATGTTAAGTACAATACAGTGAGCCTAAATAAGCAAAATTAAGACACCTATATCTTTTTAAGACCTTTAAAAAAAATAAAATAAGTAAATAGCTATTTTTCTTATTCTTGTCGAATGAATTTTTTTTAGCTACATTTACACCGATGAACACACAGGAGCAATTGCTCAATGTTAAGTACAATACAATGAGCCAAAATAAGCAAAATTAAGACACTCATATCATATCAAGACCTTTAAAAAAAAAAATAAGTATATAGCTATTTTTCGTATTCTTGTCGAATGAATTTTTTGTAGCTACATTTACACCGATGTACACGCAGGAGCAAGTGGTCAATGTTAAGTACAATACAATGAGCCTATATAAGCAAAATTAAGACACCTATACCTTTTTAAGACCTTTAAAAAAAATAAAATAAGTAAATAGCTATTTTTCTTATTCTTGTCGAATGAATTTTTTTTAGCTACATTTACACCGATGAACACGCAGGAGCAATTGCTCAATGTTAAGTACAATACAATGAGCCAAAATAAGCAAAATTAAGACACTCATATCATATCAAGACCTTTAAAAAAAAAAATAAGTATATAGCTATTTTTCGTATTCTTGTCGAATGAATTTTTTGTAGCTACATTTACACCGAAGAACACGCAGGAGCAAGTGGCCAATGTTAAGTACAATACATTGAGCCAAAATAAGCAAAACTAAGACACCTGTATCTTTTTAAGACCTTTAAAAAAATTAAATAAGTAAATAGCTATTTTTCTTATTCTTGTCGAATGAATTTTTTTTAGCTACATTTACACCGATGAACACGCAGGAACAATTGCTCAATGTTAAGTACAATACATTGAGCCAAAATAAGCAAAACTAAGACACCTATATCTTTTTAAGACCTTTAAAAAAATTAAATAAGTAAATAGCTATTTTTCTTATTCTTGTCGAATGAATTTTTTTTAGCTACATTTACACCGATGAACACGCAGGCGCAATTGCTCAATATTAAGTACTACACAATGTACCTAAGCAAGCAAAATTATGACAGCTATATCTTTTTAAGACCTTTAAAAAAATAAAATAAGTAAATAGCTATTTTTCTTATTCTTGTCGAATGAATTTTTTTTAGCTACATTTACACCGATGAACACGTAGGAGCAATTGCTCAATATTAAATACAATACATTGAGCCAAAATAAGCAAAATTAAGACACCTATATCTTTTAAAGACCTTTTAAAAAAAAGAAGTATATAGCTATTTTTTGTATTCTTGTCGAATGAATTTTTTGTAGCTACATTAACACCGATGAACACGCAGGAGCAATAGTTCAATGTTAATTACAACACAGTGAGCCAAAATAAGCCAAATCAAGACACCCGTGTCATATCAAGACCTTTAAAAAAAAAAAAGTATATAGCTATTTTTCGTATTCTTGTCGAATGAATTTTTTGTAGCTACATTTACACCGAAGAACACGCAGGAGCAAGTGGCCAATATTAAGTACAATACAATGAGCCAAAATAAGCAAAATTAAGACACTCATATCATATCAAGACCTTTAAAAAAAAAAATAAGTATATAGCTATTTTTCGTATTCTTGTCGAATGAATTTTTTGTAGCTACATTTACACAGATGTACACGCAGGAACAAGTGGTCAATATTAAGTACAATACAATGAGCCTAAATAAGCAAAATTAAGACACCTATATCTTTTTAAGACCTTTAAAAAAAATAAAATAAGTAAATAGCAATTTTTTTTATTCTTGTCGAATGAATTTTTTTTAGCAACATTTAAACCGATGAATACGCAGGAGCAATTGCTCAATGTCAAGTACAATACAATGAGCCAAAATAAGCAAAATTAAGACACCTATATCTTTTTAAAACCTTTAAAAAAAAAAATAAGTAAATAGCTATTTGTCTTATTCTTGTCGAATGAATTTTTTTTAGCTACATTTACACCGATGAACACGCAGGAGCAATTGCTCAATGTTAATTACAATACAATGAGCCAAAATAAGCCAAATTAAGACACCCGTGTCATATCAAGACCTTTAAAAAAAATAAAATAAGTATATAGCTATTTTTCGTATTCTTGTCGAATGAATTTTTTGTAGCTACATTTACACCGATGTACACGCAGGAGCAAGTGGTCAATGTTAAGTACAATACAATGAGCCTATATAAGCAAAATTAAGACACCTATACCTTTTTAAGACCTTTAAAAAAAATAAAATAAGTAAATAGCTATTTTTCTTATTCTTGTCGAATGAATTTTTTTTAGCTACATTTACACCGATGAACACGCAGGAGCAATTGCTCAATGTTAAGTACAATACAATGAGCCAAAATAAGCAAAATTAAGACACTCATATCATATCAAGACCTTTAAAAAAAAAAATAAGTATATAGCTATTTTTCGTATTCTTGTCGAATGAATTTTTTGTAGCTACATTTACACCGATGTACACGCAGGAGCAAGTGGTCAATGTTAAGTACAATACAATGAGCCTATATAAGCAAAATTAAGACACCTATACCTTTTTAAGACCTTTAAAAAAAATAAAATAAGTAAATAGCTATTTTTCGTATTCTTGTCGTATGAATTTTTTTAAGCTACATTTACACCGATGAACACGCAGGAGCAATTGCTCAATGTTAATTACAACACAGTGAGCCATAATAAGCCAAATTAAGACACCCGTGTCATATCAAGACCTTTAAAAAAAAAAAAAAAAAGTATATAGCTATTTCTCGTATTCTTGTCGAATGAATTTTTTGTAGCTACATTTACACCGAAGAACACGCAGGAGCAAGTGGCCAATGTTAAGTACAATACATTGAGCCAAAATAAGCAAAACTAAGACACCTGTATCTTTTTAAGACCTTTAAAAAAATTAAATAAGTAAATAGCTATTTTTCTTATTCTTGTCGAATGAATTTTTTTTAGCTACATTTACACCGATGAACACGCAGGAACAATTGCTCAATGTTAAGTACAATACATTGAGCCAAAATAAGCAAAACTAAGACACCTATATCTTTTTAAGACCTTTAAAAAAATTAAATAAGTAAATAGCTATTTTTCTTATTCTTGTCGAATGAATTTTTTTTAGCTACATTTACTCCGATGAACACGCAGGCGCAATTGCTCAATATTAAGTACTACACAATGTACCTAAGCAAGCAAAATTATGACACCTATATCTTTTTAAGACCTTTAAAAAAATAAAATAAGTAAATAGCTATTTTTCTTATTCTTGTCGAATGAATTTTTTTTAGCTACATTTACACCGATGAACACGTAGGAGCAATTGCTCAATATTAAATACAATACATTGAGCCAAAATAAGCAAAATTAAGACACCTATATCTTTTAAAGACCTTTTAAAAAAAAGAAGTATATAGCTATTTTTTGTATTCTTGTCGAATGAATTTTTTGTAGCTACATTAACACCGATGAACACGCAGGAGCAATAGTTCAATGTTAATTACAACACAGTGAGCCAAAATAAGCCAAATCAAGACACCCGTGTCATATCAAGACCTTTAAAAAAAAAAAAAGTATATAGCTATTTTTCGTATTCTTGTCGAATGAATTTTTTGTAGCTACATTTACACCGAAGAACACGCAGGAGCAAGTGGCCAATATTAAGTACAATACAATGAGCCAAAATAAGCAAAATTAAGACACTCATATCATATCAAGACCTTTAAAAAAAAAAATAAGTATATAGCTATTTTTCGTATTCTTGTCGAATGAATTTTTTGTAGCTACATTTACACAGATGTACACGCAGGAACAAGTGGTCAATATTAAGTACAATACAATGAGCCTAAATAAGCAAAATTAAGACACCTATATCTTTTTAAGACCTTTAAAAAAAATAAAATAAGTAAATAGCTATTTTTCTTATTCTTGTCGAATGAATTTTTTTTAGCTACATTTACACCGATGAACACGCAGGAGCAATTGCTCAATGTTAAGTACAATACAATGAGCCAAAATAAGCAAAATTAAGACACACTTATCATATCAAGACCTTTAAAAAAAAAAATAAGTATATAGCTATTTTTCGTATTCTTGTCGAATGAATTTTTTTAAGCTACATTTACACCGATGAACACGCAGGAGCAATTGCTCAATGTTAAATACAATACATTGAGCCAAAATAATCAAAATTAAGACACCTATATCTTTTAAAGACCTTTAAAAAAAAAAGAAGTAGCCTACATAGCTATTTTTTGTATTCTTGTCGAATGAATTTTTTGTAGCTACATTTACACCGATGAACACGCAGGAGCAATTGCTCAATGTTAATTACAACACAGTGAGCCAAAATAAGCCAAATTAAGACACCCGTGTCATATCAAGACCTTTAAAAAAAAACAATAAGTATATAGCAATTTTTCGTATTCTTGTCGAATGAATTTTTTGTAGCTACATTTACACCGAAGAACACGCAGGAGCAAGTGGCCAATGTTAAGTACAATACATTGAGCCAAAATAAGCAAAACTAAGACACCTGTATCTTTTTAAGACCTTTAAAAAAATTAAATAAGTAAATAGCTATTTTTCTTATTCTTGTCGAATGAATTTTTTTTAGCTACATTTACACCGATGAACACGCTGGAGCAATTGCCTAATGTTAGATACAGTACAGTGAGCCAAAATAAGCAATATTAAGACACCCATATCTTTTCAAGACCTTTAAAAAAAATAAAATAAGTAAATAGCTATTTTTCGTATTCTTGCCGTATGAATTTTTTTAAGCTACATTTACACCGATGAACACGCAGGAGCAATTGCTCAATGTTAAATACAATACATTGAGCCAAAATAATCAAAATTAAGACACCTATATCTTTTAAAGACCTTTAAAAAAAAAAGAAGTACATAGCTATTTTTTGTATTCTTGTCGAATGAATTTTTTGTAGCTACATTTACACCGATGAACACGCAGGAGCAATTGCTCAATGTTAATTACAACACAGTGAGCCAAAATAAGCCAAATTAAGACACCCGTGTCATATCAAGACCTTTAAAAAAAAACAATAAGTATATAGCTATTTTTCGTATTCTTGTCGAATGAATTTTTTGTAGCTACATTTACACCGGCGAACACGCAGGAACAATTGCTCAATGTTAAGTACAATACATTGAGCCAAAATAAGCAAAACTAAGGCACCTATATCTTTTTAAAACCTTTAAAAAAAATAAAATAAGTAAATAGCTATTTTTCTTATTCTTGTCGAATGAATTTTTTTTAGCTACATTTACACCGATGAACACGCAGGAACAATTGCTCAATGTTAAGTACAATACATTGAGCCAAAATAAGCAAAACTAAGGCACCTTTATCTTTTTAAAACCTTTAAAAAAATAAAATAAGTAAATAGCTATTTTTCTTATTCACAACGAATGAATTTTTTTTAGCTACATTTACACCGACGAACACGCAGCAGCAATTGCCCAATGTTAAGTACAATACAATGAGCCAAAATAAGCAAAATTAAGACACCCTTATTATATCAAGACCTTTAAAAAAAATAAAATAAGTAAATAGCTATTTTTTTTATTCTTGTCGAATGAATTTTTTTTAGCTACATTTACACCGATGAACACGCAGGAGCAATTGCTCAATATTAAATACAATACATTGAGCCAAAATAAGCAAAATTAAGACACCTATATCTTTTAAAGACCTTTAAAAAAAAAGAAGTACATAGCTATTTTTTGTATTCTTGTCGAATGAATTTTTTGTAGCTACATTTACACCGATGTAGCAATTGCTCAATATTAAATACAATACATTGAGCCAAAATAAGCAAAATTAAGACACCTATATCTTATTAAAACCATTAAAAAAATAAAATAAGTAAATAGCTATTTTTCTTATTCTTGTCGAATGAATTTTTTTTAGCTACATTTACACCGATGAACACGCAGGAGCAATTGTTAAATGTTAATTACATTACAATGAGCCAAAATAAGCCAAATTAAGACACCAGTGTCTTATCAAGACCTTTAAAAAAAATAAAATAAGTATATAGCTATTTTTCGTATTCTTGTCGAATGAATTTTTTGTAGCTACATTTACACTGATGAACACGCTGGAGCAATTGCCTAATGTTAGATACAGTACAGTGAGCCAAAATAAGCAATATTAAGACACCCATATCTTTTCAAGACCTTTAAAAAAAAAGAAGTACATAGCTATTTTTTGTATTCTTGTCGAATGAATTTTTTGTAGCTACATTTACACCGATAAACACGCAGGAGCAAATGTTTAATGTTAATTGCAACACAGTGAGCCAAAATATGCCAAATTAAGACACCCGTGTCATATCAAGACCTTTAAAAAAAAACAATAAGTATATAGCTATTTTTCGTATTCTTGTCGAATGAATTTTTTGTAGCTACTTTTACACCGGCGAACACGCAGGAACAATTGCTCAATGTTAAGTACAATACATTGAGCCAAAATAAGCAAAACTAAGGCACCTATATCTTTTTAAAACCTTTAAAAAAAATAAAATAAGTAAATAGCTATTTTTCTTATTCTTGTCGAATGAATTTTTTTTAGCTACATTTACACCGATGAACACGCAGGAACAATTGCTCAATGTTAAGTACAATACATTGAGCCAAAGTAAGCAAAACTAAGGCACCTTTATCTTTTTAAAACCTTTAAAAAAATAAAATGAGTAAATAGCTATTTTTCTTATTCTTAACGAATGAATTTTTTTTAGCTACATTTACACCGATGAACACGCAGGAGCAATTGCCCAATGTTAAGTACAATACAATGAGCCAAAATAAGCAAAACTAAGGCACCTATATCTTTTCAAGACCTTTAAAAAAAATATAATAAGTAAATAGCTATTTTTCGTATTCTTGCCGTATGAATTTTTTGTAGCTACATTTACACCGATGTACACGCAGGAGCAAGTGGTCAATGTTAAGTACAATACAGTGAGCCTAAATAAGCAAAATTAAGACACCTATATCTTTTTAAGACCTTTAAAAAAAATAAAATAAGTAAATAGCTATTTTTCTTATTCTTGTCGAATGAATTTTTTTTAGCTACATTTACACCGATGAACACACAGGAGCAATTGCTCAATGTTAAGTACAATACAATGAGCCAAAATAAGCAAAATTAAGACACTCATATCATATCAAGACCTTTAAAAAAAAAAATAAGTATATAGCTATTTTTCGTATTCTTGTCGAATGAATTTTTTGTAGCTACATTTACACCGATGAACACGCTGGAGCAATTGCCTAATGTTAGATACAGTACAGTGAGCCAAAATAAGCAATATTAAGACACCCATATTATTTCAAGACCTTTAAAAAAAAAAAAATAAGGAAATATCTATTTTTCTTATTCTTGTCGAATGAATTTTTTTTAGCTACATTTACACCTATGAACTCGCAGGAGCAATTGCTCAATCTTAAGCACAATACGGTGAGCCAAAATAAGCAAAATATAGACTCCCATATCATATCAAGACCTTTAAAAAAAAAAAATAAGTAAATAGCTATTTTTCTGATTCCTGTCGAATGAATTTTTTTTAGCTACATTTACACCGATGAACACGCAGAAGCAACTGCTCAATGTTAAGAACAATACAATGAGCCAAAATAAGCAATATTAAGACACCCATATCTTTTCAAGACCTTTAAAAAAAATATAATAAGTAAATAGCTATTTTTCGTATTCTTGCCGTATGAATTTTTTGTAGCTACATTTACACCGATGTACACGCAGGAGCAAGTGGTCAATGTTAAGTACAATACAGTGAGCCTAAATAAGCAAAATTAAGACACCTATATCTTTTTATGACCTTTAAAAAAAATAAAATAAGTAAATAGCTATTTTTCTTATTCTTGTCGAATGAATTTTTTTTAGCTACATTTACACCGATGAACACACAGGAGCAATTGCTCAATGTTAAGTACAATACAATGAGCCAAAATAAGCAAAATTAAGACACTCATATCATATCAAGACCTTTAAAAAAAAAAATAAGTATATAGCTATTTTTCGTATTCTTGTCGAATGAATTTTTTGTAGCTACATTTACACCGATGTACACGCAGGAGCAAGTGGTCAATATTACGTACAATACAATGAGCCTAAATAAGCAAAATTAAGACACCTATATCTTTTTAAGACCTTTAAAAAAAATAAAATAAGTAAATAGCTATTTTTCTTATTCTTGTCGAATGAATTTTTTTTAGCTAAATTTACACCGATGAACACGCAGGAGCAATTGCTCAATGTTAAGTACAATACAATGAGCCAAAATAAGCAAAATTAGACACTCTTATCATATCAAGACCTTTAAAAAAAAAAATAAGTATATAGCTATTTTTCGTATTCTTGTCGAATGAATTTTTTGTAGCTACATTTACACCGATGAACACGCTGGAGCAATTGCCTAATGTTAGATACAGTACAGTGAGCCAAAATAAGCAATATTAAGACACACTTATCATATCAAGACCTTTAAAAAAAAAAATAAGTATATAGCTATTTTTCGTATTCTTGTCGAATGAATTTTTTTAAGCTACATTTACACCGATGAACACGCAGGAGCAATTGCTCAATGTTAAATACAATACATTGAGCCAAAATAATCAAAATTAAGACACCTATATCTTTTAAAGACCTTTAAAAAAAAAAGAAGTAGCCTACATAGCTATTTTTTGTATTCTTGTCGAATGAATTTTTTGTAGCTACATTTACACCGATGAACACGCAGGAGCAATTGCTCAATGTTAATTACAACACAGTGAGCCAAAATAAGCCAAATTAAGACACCCGTGTCATATCAAGACCTTTAAAAAAAAACAATAAGTATATAGCAATTTTTCGTATTCTTGTCGAATGAATTTTTTGTAGCTACATTTACACCGAAGAACACGCAGGAGCAAGTGGCCAATGTTAAGTACAATACATTGAGCCAAAATAAGCAAAACTAAGACACCTGTATCTTTTTAAGACCTTTAAAAAAATTAAATAAGTAAATAGCTATTTTTCTTATTCTTGTCGAATGAATTTTTTTTAGCTACATTTACACCGATGAACACGCTGGAGCAATTGCCTAATGTTAGATACAGTACAGTGAGCCAAAATAAGCAATATTAAGACACCCATATCTTTTCAAGACCTTTAAAAAAAATAAAATAAGTAAATAGCTATTTTTCGTATTCTTGCCGTATGAATTTTTTTAAGCTACATTTACACCGATGAACACGCAGGAGCAATTGCTCAATGTTAAATACAATACATTGAGCCAAAATAATCAAAATTAAGACACCTATATCTTTTAAAGACCTTTAAAAAAAAAAGAAGTACATAGCTATTTTTTGTATTCTTGTCGAATGAATTTTTTGTAGCTACATTTACACCGATGAACACGCAGGAGCAATTGCTCAATGTTAATTACAACACAGTGAGCCAAAATAAGCCAAATTAAGACACCCGTGTCATATCAAGACCTTTAAAAAAAAACAATAAGTATATAGCTATTTTTCGTATTCTTGTCGAATGAATTTTTTGTAGCTACATTTACACCGGCGAACACGCAGGAACAATTGCTCAATGTTAAGTACAATACATTGAGCCAAAATAAGCAAAACTAAGGCACCTATATCTTTTTAAAACCTTTAAAAAAAATAAAATAAGTAAATAGCTATTTTTCTTATTCTTGTCGAATGAATTTTTTTTAGCTACATTTACACCGATGAACACGCAGGAACAATTGCTCAATGTTAAGTACAATACATTGAGCCAAAATAAGCAAAACTAAGGCACCTTTATCTTTTTAAAACCTTTAAAAAAATAAAATAAGTAAATAGCTATTTTTCTTATTCTCAACGAATGAATTTTTTTTAGCTACATTTACACCGATGAACACGCAGCAGCAATTGCCCAATGTTAAGTACAATACAATGAGCCAAAATAAGCAAAATTAAGACACCCTTATTATATCAAGACCTTTAAAAAAAATAAAATAAGTAAATAGCTATTTTTTTTATTCTTGTCGAATGAATTTTTTTTAGCTACATTTACACCGATGAACACGCAGGAGCAATTGCTCAATATTAAATACAATACATTGAGCCAAAATAAGCAAAATTAAGACACCTATATCTTTTAAAGACCTTTAAAAAAAAAAGAAGTACATAGCTATTTTTTGTATTCTTGTCGAATGAATTTTTTGTAGCTACATTTACACCGATGTAGCAATTGCTCAATATTAAATACAATACATTGAGCCAAAATAAGCAAAATTAAGACACCTATATCTTATTAAAACCATTAAAAAAATAAAATAAGTAAATAGCTATTTTTCTTATTCTTGTCGAATGAATTTTTTTTAGCTACATTTACACCGATGAACACGCAGGAGCAATTGTTAAATGTTAATTACATTACAATGAGCCAAAATAAGCCAAATTAAGACACCAGTGTCTTATCAAGACCTTTAAAAAAAATAAAATAAGTATATAGCTATTTTTCGTATTCTTGTCGAATGAATTTTTTGTAGCTACATTTACACTGATGAACACGCTGGAGCAATTGCCTAATGTTAGATACAGTACAGTGAGCCAAAATAAGCAATATTAAGACACCCATATCTTTTCAAGACCTTTAAAAAAAAAGAAGTACATAGCTATTTTTTGTATTCTTGTCGAATGAATTTTTTGTAGCTACATTTACACCGATAAACACGCAGGAGCAAATGTTTAATGTTAATTGCAACACAGTGAGCCAAAATATGCCAAATTAAGACACCCGTGTCATATCAAGACCTTTAAAAAAAAACAATAAGTATATAGCTATTTTTCGTATTCTTGTCGAATGAATTTTTTGTAGCTACTTTTACACCGGCGAACACGCAGGAACAATTGCTCAATGTTAAGTACAATACATTGAGCCAAAATAAGCAAAACTAAGGCACCTATATCTTTTTAAAACCTTTAAAAAAAATAAAATAAGTAAATAGCTATTTTTCTTATTCTTGTCGAATGAATTTTTTTTTAGCTACATTTACACCGATGAACACGCAGGAACAATTGCTCAATGTTAAGTACAATACATTGAGCCAAAGTAAGCAAAACTAAGGCACCTTTATCTTTTTAAAACCTTTAAAAAAATAAAATGAGTAAATAGCTATTTTTCTTATTCTTAACGAATGAATTTTTTTTAGCTACATTTACACCGATGAACACGCAGGAGCAATTGCCCAATGTTAAGTACAATACAATGAGCCAAAATAAGCAAAACTAAGGCACCTATATCTTTTCAAGACCTTTAAAAAAAATATAATAAGTAAATAGCTATTTTTCGTATTCTTGCCGTATGAATTTTTTTTAGCTACATTTACACCGATGAACACACAGGAGCAATTGCTCAATGTTAAGTACAATACAATGAGCCAAAATAAGCAAAATTAAGACACTCATATCATATCAAGACCTTTAAAAAAAAAAATAAGTATATAGCTATTTTTCGTATTCTTGTCGAATGAATTTTTTGTAGCTACATTTACACCGATGAACACGCTGGAGCAATTGCCTAATGTTAGATACAGTACAGTGAGCCAAAATAAGCAATATTAAGACACCCATATTATTTCAAGACCTTTAAAAAAAAAAAAATAAGGAAATATCTATTTTTCTTATTCTTGTCGAATGAATTTTTTTTAGCTACATTTACACCTATGAACTCGCAGGAGCAATTGCTCAATCTTAAGCACAATACGGTGAGCCAAAATAAGCAAAATATAGACTCCCATTTCATATCAAGACCTTTAAAAAAAAAAAAATAAGTAAATAGCTATTTTTCTGATTCCTGTCGAATGAATTTTTTTTAGCTACATTTACACCGATGAACACGCAGAAGCAACTGCTCAATGTTAAGAACAATACAATGAGCCAAAATAAGCAATATTAAGACACCCATATCTTTTCAAGACCTTTAAAAAAAATATAATAAGTAAATAGCTATTTTTCGTATTCTTGCCGTATGAATTTTTTGTAGCTACATTTACACCGATGTACACGCAGGAGCAAGTGGTCAATGTTAAGTACAATACAGTGAGCCTAAATAAGCAAAATTAAGACACCTATATCTTTTTAAGACCTTTAAAAAAAAAAAAATAAGTAAATAGCTATTTTTCTTATTCTTGTCGAATGAATTTTTTTTAGCTACATTTACACCGATGAACACACAGGAGCAATTGCTCAATGTTAAGTACAATACAATGAGCCAAAATAAGCAAAATTAAGACACTCATATCATATCAAGACCTTTAAAAAAAAAAATAAGTATATAGCTATTTTTCGTATTCTTGTCGAATGAATTTTTTGTAGCTACATTTACACCGATGTACACGCAGGAGCAAGTGGTCAATATTACGTACAATACAATGAGCCTAAATAAGCAAAATTAAGACACCTATATCTTTTTAAGACCTTTAAAAAAAATAAAATAAGTAAATAGCTATTTTTCTTATTCTTGTCGAATGAATTTTTTTTAGCTAAATTTACACCGATGAACACGCAGGAGCAATTGCTCAATGTTAAGTACAATACAATGAGCCAAAATAAGCAAAATTAGACACTCTTATCATATCAAGACCTTTAAAAAAAAAAATAAGTATATAGCTATTTTTCGTATTCTTGTCGAATGAATTTTTTGTAGCTACATTTACACCGATGAACACGCTGGAGCAATTGCCTAATGTTAGATACAGTACAGTGAGCCAAAATAAGCAATATTAAGACACCCATATCTTTTCAAGACCTTTAAAAAAAATAAAATAAGTAAATAGCTATTTTTCGTATTCTTGCCGTATGAATTTTTTTAAGCTACATTTACACCGATGAACACGCAGGAGCAATTGCTCAATGTTAAATACAATACATTGAGCCAAAATAATCAAAATTAAGACACCTATATCTTTTAAAGACCTTTAAAAAAAAAGAAGTACATAGCTATTTTTTGTATTCTTGTCGAATGAATTTTTTGTAGCTACATTTACACCGATGAACACGCAGGAGCAATTGCTCAATGTTAATTACAACACAGTGAGCCAAAATAAGCCAAATTAAGACACCCGTGTCATATCAAGACCTTTAAAAAAAAACAATAAGTATATAGCTATTTTTCGTATTCTTGTCGAATGAATTTTTTGTAGCTACATTTACACCGGCGAACACGCAGGAACAATTGCTCAATGTTAAGTACAATACATTGAGCCAAAATAAGCAAAACTAAGGCACCTATATCTTTTTAAAACCTTTAAAAAAAATAAAATAAGTAAATAGCTATTTTTCTTATTCTTGTCGAATGAATTTTTTTTAGCTACATTTACACCGATGAACACGCAGGAACAATTGCTCAATGTTAAGTACAATACATTGAGCCAAAATAAGCAAAACTAAGGCACCTTTATCTTTTTAAAACCTTTAAAAAAATAAAATAAGTAAATACCTATTTTTCTTATTCTCAACGAATGAATTTTTTTTAGCTACATTTACACCGATGAACACGCAGGAGCAATTGCCCAATGTTAAGTACAATACAATGAGCCAAAATAAGCAAAATTAAGACACCCTTATTATATCAAGACCTTTAAAAAAAATAAAATAAGTAAATAGCTATTTTTCTTATTCTTGTCGAATGAATTTTTTTTAGCTACATTTACACCGATGAACACGCAGGAGCAATTGCTCAATATTAAATACAATACATTGAGCCAAAATAAGCAAAATTAAGACACCTATATCTTTTAAAGACCTTTAAAAAAATAAAATAAGTAAATAGCTATTTTTCTTATTCTTGTCGAATGAATTTTTTTTAGCTACATTTACACCGATGAACACGCAGGAGCAATTGTTAAATGTTAATTACATTACAATGAGCCAAAATAAGCCAAATTAAGACACCAGTGTCATATCAAGACCTTTAAAAAAAATAAAATAAGTATATAGCTATTTTTCGTATTCTTGTCGAATGAATTTTTTGTAGCTACATTTACACTGATGAACACGCTGGAGCAATTGCCTAATGTTAGATACAGTACAGTGAGCCAAAATAAGCAATATTAAGACACCCATATCTTTTCAAGACCTTTAAAAAAAAAGAAGTACATAGCTATTTTTTGTATTCTTGTCGAATGAATTTTTTGTAGCTACATTTACACCGATAAACACGCAGGAGCAAATGTTTAATGTTAATTGCAACACAGTGAGCCAAAATATGCCAAATTAAGACACCCGTGTCATATCAAGACCTTTAAAAAAAAACAATAAGTATATAGCTATTTTTCGTATTCTTGTCGAATGAATTTTTTGTAGCTACTTTTACACCGGCGAACACGCAGGAACAATTGCTCAATGTTAAGTACAATACATTGAGCCAAAATAAGCAAAACTAAGGCACCTATATCTTTTTAAAACCTTTAAAAAAAATAAAATAAGTAAATAGCTATTTTTCTTATTCTTGTCGAATGAATTTTTTTTAGCTACATTTACACCGATGAACACGCAGGAACAATTGCTCAATGTTAAGTACAATACATTGAGCCAAAGTAAGCAAAACTAAGGCACCTTTATCTTTTTAAAACCTTTAAAAAAATAAAATGAGTAAATAGCTATTTTTCTTATTCTTAACGAATGAATTTTTTTTAGCTACATTTACACCGATGAACACGCAGGAGCAATTGCCCAACGTTAAGTACAATACAATGAGCCAAAATAAGCAAAATTAAGACACCCTTATTATATCAAGACCTTTAAAAAAAATAAAATAAGTAAACAGCTATTTTTTTTATTCTTGTCGAATGAATTTTTTTTAGCAACATTTAAACCGATGAACACGCAGGAGCAATTGTTTAATGTCAAGTACAATAAAATGAGCCAAAATAAGCAAAATTAAGACACCTATATCTTTTTGAAACCCTTAAAAAAATAAAATAAGTATATAGCTTGTAACGGGTTATTTCCGTTACCGTGTCAAAATCATTCCGACCGTGGGGTCGAAATGCAGGGCTTGATACACTACAAGGAAATTAATAAAACTTACAATAATCCGATTCCTGACAAGGCCCTCCGTAGCCATATTTGTTTATAAACAATAACAAAGCTTCGACACTCGAATGATTAAGGCAAATTTTTCGATAAGTGATAAACCGTAATCTGAGAAAGGACAAATTTAATAAAACACCTAGAGAAAGGCAGATTCCTAGCCCTCTGCTCGGAATATAACTACCTCTCATACAAATAAATACAAGAACATGCAGTTCCTCGAAAACAGAAGAAATATAGAAATTTACCGTTTGCGCCAACTCACAAACTTTTACGCGCCTTTTCCTTTCATAACCGTAGCAGAAGAAAGTTTACGTGGATGATAAAATCACTTCTTGAAGCCAGAGTGAAGGACGACTTACAACTGATAAGATCAGAATTTAAATAAAAGAAAAAACCCTTGTCTAATGTAAAGTGAATAGCAATTAAATCCATCCAACCCTAACCTGGGCTAACCTATGGTGAGTTGACTTTATAATTCTCATATAATATCATAAGATATAAGACACATGTCAAGGTCATGACCTCATGCCTGTGGCACTTTAAATTGAAATAATTCTGTAATTATTAAAAAATAGTTATGTTTACCCCATACTAAAGTTATTCAGTATACCATAATCTATCATTTAACAATAAATTCGGAAGTGAAGGGACCAAAAACTTAGAAATTATCTTAGCACTATCCCAGCTGATGGTCCCATTTATGAAATATCAGAGAAATAACGAGTACAGTAAAATTGTCGATGATTAAACATTTACTATAATAAATAGCGATAAAATAAGTTGAAATAAGATACGGAAGAGCCCGGCTGATTGAAACCGCCATTTTGAGAACAGCTGATCCCCGTATTGACAGTAAATCGAAGATGCATGAAATTGTCCAGTGGTCAAGATTCAGGAAATAAGAGATGTTCCGAATTAGTAATGTCGGCAGAAGGAAATTCATAGTAGAATGTTGATATAGTGAATTGGAGAATGGTTGTTGAATTCAGATGTTGCTTTAAGGTGTAAGGCGAGAACCGGTGTTCCAAGAGTTCCAAGGAGGCGTTCTCGACGTAAATCCCCTGATGGGTAAGTTGTTTTTTTAAAATTCTGAGTTCCAAAAACCGTTACTCGTATCGTTGAAAAGTCAGTGCCGTAACTTGCAAAAAGCCGTTGGTCGAAGACAAGGACTGTTCGTTCAAAGCTGAAACCGGTCCTGAGTTTGTTGAATCTTGACATTCGACTCTGCCTGATAAAAGATTGATGAGGGACTTGTAAAAATCTTTGAATCCTTTCAAATTCTGAAATTAGTTGAGCGACATCAAGTCAAAAGAACTTAAGCCTGATTGAAATATACTTGCTGCTATTATAAAGGAATTTAATTAACATTCAATGAATAACTAGGAAGCCGAAGGAACCTCTGTCGACTTTGGAGATATCGGAATTAGAGCCGTGGTCCGATGGACATGAGCGAGTTAGGTCAGATCAAAAGGAAGTCGAGACGTGTCGTGTTTAGCTATAACGAGTTTCTTTAGATAATTTCTTGGTCTTTTGTATTTCCAAATTATTAACAACAATTTACTTATTATTATAAATGTATTTTATTTTAAATTAAAATTATTATCATTAGTTCAAGATACTTGGACATTTAAAACATATAGTGAATTCTAGTGGAATCCACGTTATCTTTATTAGTAATTCCAAATTCTTTAATTATAAATAGAATCTTATTTTATTTATTTATTAAACCATATTAGTCAAATCGAAGGAATCTCGAACGGATTGCTGCATAAATTATTTTATTATTATATTGATCAGCTAGTTATTAGTTAATTAATTAATTTAACATTATGAATATCTTATATTCTTTATAATTATTAGATTATTATAGTCAGGATAAATTAAATTATCTTATCGATATTAGTATTTTCCTTATTAATTCAGGAATATATTATTTTATTAGTGTAAATTCATATTAGTATCCTCATTTATTATTCAAATTATTCAACTTCATTATTATGATTACTATTCTAATTATATTTCATCTCCAGAAGTGGAGTCATTATGGTCATATTGTTGTTGTAATGATTATTATTTATTGAAACTTGTGTTTCAAAAGGGAACTACGTGGAGGGGAACTTCTTGGAGGACGGGAAGACCGGACCGAGACCATCATCGGCCCGTAAAGGCCATACCGAGGGAAAGATGCACCAGGGCTAAAAGAATGGGTAGGACGAGGGTCCTCAGCAATTACAACTTCACTTCATTTCGTTCATCTTCTTATTAGTAAGAATTCTCTGCACCTGTAAGTCTCCATTATTGTTTTGTAACTGAAAGGAAAATGTACTTTATGCTGTGTTATCTAGATTGTGCGCGGGACGACGTCGCTGATTTGGAAGTGGAGGATGGATTCGGTTGGAGAAGGGAGCGGGTCGCTCCTCTTCCTCATCCGGGGCCATGATCCCCTCCCAGGGCAGATGGTCGGTCAGTCCTCTGGATAATATTTTGTAATGTGTAGATTTCGGAGACTGGCACCATGATATTTCTCTCTTTACAAAAGTCCAGTGCTCAGAAAATTCTCCGTCTAATTGTGCGCAATGTTAACTAGGATGATCGTGGGTTCGATGACGAACGGAGGGAGTGGTCCAGATTCAATTCTGTATCCGGTCTCCGGATGGAATCGGACACACTCTCCCTGTTCCTCACCGAACCAATGTCGGATCTCCGGCGATATGCCAATTTCTATTGTTTGTTGTGGTGTTATAATGATGTTTGGCAGCGGCCAAATTTTCCGGTCGAGGAAGAAGTGACCAAATATATTTGCTGATCTTGGACAATCTGGTGTTCTCTGTGCTTCCTCCGCATCTCTCTAGGTTGAGACTCTCTCTCTCTTTTTGCGAATATTTAGCCCCATGATCCACGCCCTTTACTTTCTGCCGTCCCTGAGCTACCGACGCACCGGCTGAGGCCACCCTTGTTAAGATGAGTCGGATTTGATAGAAGGATGAGTTATCTCCAGTTTTGTGGTTACCATCTGGTAATTGGTCTATCTCTCCAGTTTCACCTTACAAACTGACGCCCAAGGCGTGGGGCTTGAAAATTCAAAATTGCAGTATTACAAAGTCAATAATTAATTACCAACTTTACTCGCCAACAATAGAGAGAGCTCGTTGCCTTGAGAGAGAGAGGAAGATGGAGAGCAGGAGATTGTCCAGGAGTATAGATTAAGTAAACGATGAACCTGTTGAATTGATTAAAGGAAGTAAATAAGGAGTTTAGTAGTTCATAATGGTTGTGCAAGGTTAATGTTGTTGTTTGAACATAGACCAGTGTCTCAACCCTGTCTAAGTGCAGTGATCATTTAGTGGCGCCCCAAACGAATAAATAATTAATAACAAGTATGTAATGTTATAAAAGAAAACTCTCCAGATTTAATCAATTCACACAGATTTTCAGTGAAGTGAAGTCATGAAGAAAAGAGGAAGAAGGGAAACGAGAAGTTAGGAAATTCAATTTTAAATTCCACGGGTGGGAGTAGTGGGTTGTTTGCCACTCTCTGTACCGATAGGTGGGGGGGAGAGCTCTTAGTGAGTCTGCCGTTAGTGGGTTGTCCATAGGAGGGAAGCTCCGATCGAGTTCTGACGGTCTGGGGTAACCAACTCCGAAGGATCCACTACAAACGTAGAACCGGGGATGAAACGTCTTGAGAGTTTTGATCAAGGGTTTTAAGGTCCCGGGGAAGGAATTTTCTTAACTTTAACATAAAGGTACATAGATTATTATTATTATTTTGTGCGACCCAGGGAAGTCTGGTAAGCCTGAGGGAGGTTTTTGTTCGCTCTAGGTGTAACCGATTCCCCGGGGTAAGCAGTGTCTGATTGGTGAAGCCTGAGTGAGGGTTTTGATCACTCCAGGTGGAGCCAAGGTTAAATTTTATACGAGGATCGGAGAGGTTAAGCCGAAGTAGGGTTTTGTTACTTTAGGTGGCGCCGTCTGAACTCGTCTGGAACAGAGGAATCTATCCTGCGGTGTTTGGTGGGTGATGGTTTTCTTTCCAGGAGTGTTTTGTATTCTAATGTACCGTTTAACTGAAAGGTTATATTATGTTATCCCATGTTCCCTATTGCCTAATTTTAAAAATTAGGACGTCATTGATTGTCCATCTGAGTATAGTACCGAAGGTAAATATAAATGCAACTAACCTTTTCAATGACATAATTGACGAAAGAACCCAGTAGTCCTGTGCCCCAACCTAGCCTTATGTAAAGTGCAGTGAGAAAAGACTCATAAGAAAATTTTATATTAATAAATAAATCATGAAATATAATTTATAAAAGAAGTTAGATAAGTGGAGTATATTAAGTGATATACTCGAAGTGAACGAAGTGGAATTTTAATCAACTGAAGATGTCATACATCCCGAGGAGAGAAGAGAGAAGAGTCCAGGAGTATTTTTCCGACGATGACTGCGCCGAGGAGTGGAAACACTGCGAGCCCTGGAGGACTTTCACCAAGGAAGAAGCGGAGCAACGTATACGAGCCTTAAGGGAGGAAGACCGCAGACTCACTAACATCGAGAGAGGAAGGTGGAAGGAATCGCGGGAAAAGGACTCATCGGAAGAAGAAGAGCAGAAGGAAGTGGAGCAGAGACGAGTGAAGGCCGAGATCGACCAGCTGCTTCGAGAGTTACAAGACCTTCAAGAAATGGTGAGCTCCAAGGTGTCGCGAGAAGGAAGGACGAGTACGAAGGAAGGAGAGCGGCAGATGAAGACGGAAGTAGATGACCCAGAAGAACATCGGCAAGAAGGCAGAGGAGAAAGCAGAGGCAGAAGATCCGAAGAGACACGAACGAAGGGAGGAAGTTATCAGGCGGGAAGTGCAGCTCTAGCGCCCACCGAACCGGTCCCCGACTGGGATTTCCACCATCTGCAAGACGAATGGTATATACAACTAAGAAACCGGATCCAGCACGACCCCGAGTCCTACCCCCTATTCTCCGTGAGAGGGTTGATTATATATAAGGTCATTCAACCAAAAGGTGACCAACTTTTTAAAGAAGTTATGGTAGTCCCTAAAGACTTCCGAAAACAGGTGTGGACGAAGGAGCACGTGATGAAGACCGAGGATCACCCAGGGACTTCAGGAACGCTCAAGAAAATCACACAGAACTACTACTGGCCCGGAATCAGCCGAGATGTAAGAGTGAGAGTCCAAGCCTGCAGGAAGTGCCTCCAACTTCGAGCTTCAGTCATCAAACCGCCTCCGAGACCGATACGCCTCCATACCATCGGTGAGAAGAAAGAGAAGTCCGTCAGAGAAGGGAAGGTCCTAAAACAAGGAAAGAGATCGCATGTCCACCACTTCCAAGCCAGAGTACGAGAGGAGCCATTCAATCCAGGAGGGGAAGACATCAGGATCCGAAGCATTCTCCGGAATATGCTTAGAATGCAGGAGTGATAGTCCCACTACTACGGGAATTGAGAGATCTTCATAGTGTGGAAACCTGTACCAGAACATTCATTAATAAAACCTATGAGTAGCCTATCCCTGATTTTAAAGGATTCCTAGAATACCCGTAATTCGTACAACACCCTTCATAAACTTTTTTCACCAATTTTCAATTTTATTACCGTATTATCATATATAACTGAAAAATTAGGACGTCATCCCTGATGGGTAAGTTGTCTTACAGTCGCCAGTGGCATATCTCTGAATTTGAAATGATTCCTTGCTTAATTTATAAACATCGTCATATTAACTATGTATTTAAAAAATTAGGACGTCATCCAGGTGTGATCATTGTGTCCTTAGTTGTCAATCGATGAGTAGAGTGTGGCTTATGGCGCGTTCGAGATCCATCTATCGTTCAATCGTTTGATTTCTAGTGAACTTCGTCGATTTAGTTCCAGTGGACTACGTTGGTTTAGAGTTCGTGAAGTGCAAATTCGATGTTAGAATTGGCTGTCCAAGGTATGACGGATCCCTCAGTCGGCGACTTCGAGTGATCCAAAAGGATAGGACGTCATTGTGTAACGGGTTATTTCCGTTACCGTGTCAAAATCATTCCGACCGTGGGGTCGAAATGCAGGGCTTGATACACTACAAGGAAATTAATAAAACTTACAATAATCCGATTCCTGACAAGGCCCTCCGTAGCCATATTTGTTTATAAACAATAACAAAGCTTCGACACTCGAATGATTAAGCAAAATTTTTCGATAAGTGATAAACCGTAATCTGAGAAAGGACAAATTTAATAAAACACCTAGAGAAAGGCAGATTCCTAGCCCTCTGCTCGGAATATAACTACCTCTCATACAAATAAATACAAGAACATGCAGTTCCTCGAAAACAGAAGAAATATAGAAATTTACCGTTTGCGCCAACTCACAAACTTTTACGCGCCTTTTCCTTTCATAACCGTAGCAGAAGAAAGTTTACGTGGATGATAAAATCACTTCTTGAAGCCAGAGTGAAGGACGACTTACAACTGATAAGATCAGAATTTAAATAAAAGTAAAAAACCCTTGTCTAATGTAAAGTGAATAGAAATTAAATCCATCCAACCCTAACCTGGGCTAACCTATGGTGTAAGGCGAGAACCGGTGTTCCAAGAGTTCCAAGGAGGCGTTCTCGACGTAAATCCCCTGATGGGGAACTACGTGGAGGGGAACTTCTTGGAGGACGGAAAGACCGGACCGAGACCATCATCGGCCCGTAAAGGCCATACCGAGGGAAAGATGCACCAGGGCTAAAAGAATGGGTAGGACGAGGGTCCTCAGCAATTACAATCTTCACTTCACTTCGTTCATCTTCTTATTAGTAAGAATTCTCTGCACCTGTAAGTCTCCATTATTGTTTTGTAACTGAAAAGAAAATGTACTTTATGCTGTGTTATCTAGATTGTGCGCGGGACGACGTCGCTGATCTGGAAGTGGAGGATGGATTCGGTTGGAGAAGGGAGCGGGTCGCTCCTCTTCCTCATCCGGGGCCATGATCCCCTCCCAGGGCAGATGGTCGGTCAGTCCTCTGGATAATATTTTGTAATGTGTAGATTTCTGAGACTGGCACCATGATATTTCTCTCTTTACAAAAGTCCAGTGCTCAGAAAATTCTCCGTCTAATTGTGCGCAATGTTAACTAGGATGATCGTGGGTTCGATGACGAACGGAGGGAGTGGTCCAGATTCAATTCTGTATCCGGTCTCCGGATGGAATCGGACACACTCTCCCCGTTCCTCACCGAACCAATGTCGGATCTCCGGCGATATGCCAATTTCTATTGTTTGTTGTGGTGTTATAATGATGTTTGGCAGCGGCCAAATTTTCCGGTCGAGGAAGAAGTGACCAAATATATTTGCTGATCTTGGACAATCTGGTGTTCTCTGTGCTTCCTCCGCATCTCTCTAGGTTGAGACTCTCTCTCTCTCTCTTTTTGCGAATATTTAGCCCCATGATCCACGCCCTTTACTTTCTGCCGTCCCTGAGCTACCGACGCACCGGCTGAGGCCACCCTTGTTAAGATGAGTCGGATTTGATAGAAGGAGGAGTTATCTCCAGTTTTGTGGTTACCATCTGGTAATTGGTCTATCTCTCCAGTTTCACCTTACATGGCCCACGGTCTCCAGTCAAGGTCTAGACCTGTCGTCTTCGGAGGATTCCCGGGGAACCAGGCAGGTGGCTAATGGTAGTGCTCAGTAAGAAACCTTTTCTTTTTAGTCTCCGCTTTGTGCATCACGTGTCGTTCGTCAAGTAGGTATAGGTACAACAACATACAGCAGCGCTCAGCACTGCGAGTAATCCTTCCTCAACCGAATTCTGTTTACAATGGATGCTGCCGGACCTTGAATAGGTAATGATGGGTGGATATTAGTATTATACTGAATTGAGTGCATAGTAACCTACTCACACTGAAATTACCGAGAGCGTCTGCATACGCCCTGCCCGAAAAATTCAGTGTGGGAAATCAACAGTAGTTACCTCTATTATGCAGCCATACTACAGTATACTACACAATAACGTAGCAAAGTCCGGTATAACTTTTATAAAACATTTTTACTCTGAATGCTACACTCAGGAGCGGCTATAGGATTTGATACTGTGACTACTGAAGCGAATCAAGGGCAAAACCTAAAGAGCTAAGGACTTTTTGTAAAAGTTTCCAAGAATGTTTTTCTTCTCTTTGATCCAGCAACCCTAGTAAATTGCCCTGCGCTTTCCCCAGCATGTTTTTTGAAGAACCTTCTTTGTGTCAAAGAAGCAGCTCCTTCTACCTCTTTAAGCATTTCCAACAAGTCCCAAACCGAGTGGCCGAGTTTTGAAGGATATTTTTGTCATAATTTACTTCATTTTTCCATTAACAATATATTAATAAATAATGGATGCTGACTTGATTAACCACTGAGAATTTAGGACTGGTATAGTAAAATACATTGTATAAGGTTTAAAGGTTTAGTTGGGAGTTGAGCAGGCAATTATATAGGTACAATACGCGCACATGTAACAATCGACTTTACACAACCTGTTCGTCATTTTCATAAGCGAAACCTTGAACACAGTTGCCAGGCAACGACGTAGCATGCTTTCCTTTTTATTAATTACATACAAACACCTTAATTCATTTCACCACAATTGAGTTACGGTTCTAACTTTTGAAACAGTGTTCCGGTTTATTGGCTTAAGCGATTCTACTTGAAAATAGTGGAAACCTCCAAATATTTATTAATATCGCAAGATTTATAGTTTATTTATAAATAAAAAAGACGCAGATTTTCGTATGCGCCAAAATCTAAGCCAATCATTGATGGCGTCACGCGTGCATAAAAGCCCCAAAACTGCGGCCTTAGCACTTATGCTTAACCCAGCTTCCACCCACCATTCCTTCGGCGAAAGGCGGCCATTTTGAGGATTTTGAGGAAAATATGAGCGCGTGACGTAATCAATGATTTTTTTTGCTTAGATTTTGGCACGTACAAAGATCTGTGTTTAAAAAATTAATAAATAACCGACACATCTTTAGATGTGAGTGTAAATTTAATATTTTCTAAAAGTAAATTATAATTCATTTCAACAATTAAAAAAGAAATGGTTTCTTTAGAACTCCATTACCGCGCATTCATTTAAAGAAATTCAGGATATACGGCAGAAAGTTGTAAAGCATCATTCTCTATCCTTTCCATAGGCTCAACAATAAAAAAAACGGCAAGGACGTGCGGCCATATCGGCGTGAAGCGCTTTTTATCTACGGAACATGTCTCTGTCGCTGTCGGTTGAGTAAGTGTGGAGAGATACATAACATTGACAGGCCTGTGTAAGATAGCAACCCTATTAACCTCACCTTGCAAAGTAGTAGGCGGGAAAAATGAAAAGAGCAGTAGTGGCATGTCATAGTCAGGGTTGTTGAGACAAATGGTTGGCCTCAGGCCTGAAATTTGGGGGCACCCCGTACACACACTTGGAATTCATTTTGGGGGAGGCCAAAACATTTTTAGTCTTTATCCAGGGCAAGTTCAGAGTCAGGTGACCCCCTCCCCCCTAAATACTATATTGAGACAGCTGACTTAACGAGGTTTTTATTTATTGGCGAAGGTTAATGGCAATGGTATAATATTATTTAACAAAAGGTTAGTTGGACTTACATTACCTGCTGTATTAAATAATAGTCATAAGAGGCAGAGGCAGTCATTGAACAATTAGGGGGAACCCATTGTCTGGGAAGTCCTGACATGGACTGAGCCTGATGATAAGAGTGGCACCCACTTCCGAAACGTCACCCCCATCCCCTGACAACGGGCTCCACCTCTAATGACTATTAACACAGCAGGCAATGGTGCGGTGCATTTTTAGCTTATGTATTTGAAATGAAATGAAAACGACTTTACTGTCATATTATCAAAAGGCGAACAATAAGACTTGTAGCTTGTCGAAGGACGATGCAATTGAATAGGCAGTGTAGACTTGAATTGGTTTGTATTGCAGTGCTTCGACTCAAGTTAGAGTAATTTAACACACAGTGGTTACAATATGAGCTGTGAGACGAGAACGATACATGCTTACAATTAATATTGAATTTGATCCAGCCTGCTTCCATATAGAAAAACCAACTCTGTGTCCACAGCTAAAGGAGCTGATGAGACACAGAGGGTAGATTAAAGATATTATTGAATAAGAGAAATAAATACGTAAAAGGAAGATTGAGGAATATTGAATTATCTGAATGTGAACAGCGCCATCTAACGGGAAAAAGGTGAAGCTGGAAGCAGACTGGTTATTACACATGTGGGACTAAGTGGTCCCCACATTACCCCCCTCCTAAGACTGGAAGTCGGAGAAATGTCGTGGAACGTGGATGTGACGACCTGAGCGAGTGGTGAGAGTCGGTGGTGTCGGCACGACGTCAGTGGCAGGAAGTGGTGAGGAGACCTTCTCCTGAGGTTTATCTTGAGCAGGATGCTGATGCGGGGGGTTGATCGTAGACTGGTGAGACGGTTCGTCTGTACTGGCATTAATGTAGGCCGGCTTGACCCTGTCCATTGACACAGTAACCGCACGACCGCGGCTTGAAATCGTAACTGTTTTGTCGGTGCGACTTAACACAGGGAATGGTCCCGCATAAGGACGTTCGAGGGAAGCACGGACGTGGTCTTGTCTCACGAAAACGTGCGTGGCCTTGGCAAGGTCTTGTGGGATGAATGTTTGATGAGCCCCGTGTCTCTTGACGCGAGTGGGGCGTAGTGAGTCGAATTTCCTTCGAAGGGAGATGAGAGTGTCCGCCGGACTCTGATTTGAAGGAGGAGTTGTCAGCATCTGTCCTGGTAGTCTTAATGGTTCACCATAGACCAGATCTGCTGGAGAAGCTTGAAGATCTTTCTTAAGAGTGGCGCGCATGCCCAGTAAAACTAGCGGAAGGGCTTCCGTCCATTTGTCATTGGCATGACACATAATGGAGGCTTTGAGTGAGCGGTGCATACGCTCTACCATGCCGTTGGATGCAGGGTGGTAACTGGTAGTCCGTGCATGGTGAAATCCGCATAATCGGGCCAGGTCAGCAAACAAATGGCTCTCAAACTGTCGGCCGCGATCTGTAGTAATTGTCTCCGGGCACCCAAACCGGCTGATCCAGCAGGAAATGAGGGTTCTGGCGACGTTTTCGGCGGTGATGTTCACCATAGGAACGGCTTCCGGCCATCGCGTGAAACGGTCAACGAGTGTTAACAAATACGTGTAGCCTTCCGACGGTGGTAATGGGCCTACAATGTCGAGGTGTATGTGCTGAAACCGTCGGTCAGGCTGAGTAAAGGTTCCAATCGCAGTGAGGGTGTGTCGATGTATCTTGGACAATTGACAGTTGACACACAGACGAGCCCAAGCGCGGCAATCCTTACGGATAGAAGGCCATATGTAGCGTTGGGCAACCAGGTTAGCAGACGCTGCTATTCCTGGGTGATGTAGGCTGTGTAGGTGCTCGAAAAGTTGTCGACGTAATGGTTTGGGCACAAATGGGCGTTGTATGTCTTGACTAGAATCGCACGTAAGGACTGAATCAGAGCCCGGAATGGGAACATCAACGAGGATGAGGGACGTCTTTCTACTGGACCGAAGCTCTTTGAGTTCTCTGTCGTCTTTCTGAGCAGAAGAAAGTTGCTCAGGAGATACGGGAGTAGAGATTGCTTCGATTCTTGAGAATGCATCAGCGGCCAAGTTGTCCTGCCCAGCGATGTATTGGATGTCCGTGGTGAATTGAGAGACGAATTCCATTTGCCGCATTTGGCGAGGTGAGCAACTTGTTTTTGGATTCTGAAAAGCGTGCGTCAACGGTTTGTGATCGGTATACACGACAAAAGCGCGCGCTTCTAGCAGGTAACGGAAATGACGAATGGCGTCGTGTACCGCAAGCAATTCGCGATCGTAGGCGGACCATGTTCGTTGGTTTTCTTTAAGTTTCTGCGAGAAGAATGCCAATGGCTGCCAATGATCGTTGATCCGTTGTTGGACTGTAGCTCCGATACTGGTGTCTGATGCATCTGTGACTAGTGCAATCGGAGCCGTATGATCTGGATGCGCGAGTAGGGTGATGCGTGCCAGACTGTGTTTGCATGAGCTGAAAGCTTCGGTAAGCTTTGTTGTCCATGGTATCGTAGCGTTCCCTTTTACCTTGTCTCCAGATAACAACGTGTTGAGTGGTGCTTGTTCGTTGGCTGCATTTGGTAGGAACCGGCGGTAGTAGTTAATCATGCCAAGGAAACGGCGTAGATCTTTGAATGTCTTTGGAAGAGGGTATTCAGTGAGTGCCTTTACCCTGTCTGGTAGGGCTTGTGTGCCTTCTGCTGACACGAGGTAACCAAGAAAGCTGATTGACCCAACGCCGAGGGTACACTTGCTAGGATTAATGACTAGGCCATATTCTCGGAATCGTTGGAAGAGTTGACGTAGGTGTGATTCGTGCTCCTGCTTATCACTCGATGCAACCAGTACGTCGTCGATGTATGAATATGCCCACGGGAGGTCGCGTAGGATGTTATCCATGAAGCGTTGGAAGGTTTGAGCAGCATTGCGAAGACCGAATGTCATGAATGGGAATTCGAAAAGGCCGAACGGAGTATTTATTGCTGTCTTTGGAATGTCACCATTGGAAACTGGTATCTGGGTGAATGCTTTGACCAGGTCTATTTTGCTGAATACGGTTTTTCCTCGCAATTCTGCACTGAAATCTGCGATGTGGCGGACTGGGTACGCGTCAGGAATTGTTCGAGCATTGAGCCGTCTGTAGTCCCCGCATGGGCGCCATGAATGGTCGCTTTTAGGTACTAGGTGTAATGGTGAGGCCCATGGGCTGTCGGACGGACGACATACGCCGGTCTGGATCATGTCGTTGAACTCCTTTTTGGCGATAATAAACCAACCGCCAACCGGCGTGGGCGAGCGGAGACGGGAGGTCCGTCTGTCGTTCTAATGTAGTGGACCGTGGAGTGTTTGACCTGGTCTGTGGGTTGTCTCGGCCGCGTGAGGTCGCTAAACTCCTCAATTATTACTTTTAGACTGGCCGGGGTACTGTGCGGTATTGTTAAGGTAGAAACGCTAGGTTGCTTGGAGGGGCTTTGACACAGGTTCGCCTTGCGATGCGTTGTCCCGTCGATCAGCTTTGAGTTCTGGAGATCCACCAGCAAATTAGAGGCTGCGAGAAAGTCTGCACCGATGATGGGTTGCGTGACATCGGCAATGATGAAATTCCAACGGAAACTGCGTCGTAATCCCAGGTCCAGTTGTTGAGCTGTTGTTCCGTACGTATTGATGATTGTGCCATTGGCGGCAGTCAGCTCGAGTTGAGTACGACGGAGCGGTAGGTTGAGACGGGCACGTGGAAAAACGCAGATGTCGGACCCTGTGTCAATGAGATAACGTATCTTGGTGCAAGGGTCCGTGATAAGAAGGCGATGTGAGGTTTTAAGCAGGTGTGTAGTGGCGCAGGCAGGCCCTGCCTTTACTGGCTGCGATCGTCGTTTTTCGGAAATCTGCATGGCTGCTGGCACTTTCTGGCCTTCCTCCCATAGGTTTGGTGGTAAAAACACCAAGTTGGGTCTTGTTTAGGCGCTGGTGAACGGAACTGGCGCTGGAACCGTGGCTGTGTGGCACGTTGTCCGTATCTGTCGGCGAACTGTGCCTGTAGAGCCGCGACGTTCTCTGTTAACGTCTTCAATAGGTCCACAGGGGCCATTGTGCACTCAAGAATCCGGTCACGTGTTGCTGAATTGATGGTGGCCATCTTGTCGGCGAGGTTCGCGACGTCACCTAGTGACAGGTGATCATGACCGATGATTGCCAATTGTATAGCGTGCGGGAGGCGAGACGTCCAAATGGTGCGTAAAACCGAGTCTGATATGGCTTTCTCTGCGAGGGCCCGCAGTCTCCGGAGAAAAGAGCTGGGAGTTTTGTCCCCTATGTCTTCCGACATTAGTAGCTGAATGCGACTGCTTGCTGGAAGACTCATTCGTTGGATTAACTGCGTTTTTAGCTCAGTGTATGGGTTTACTGGTACTGGGGCAGCTAACAAATCTGAGATCTCGCTGAGGGTACTTTGGTCGAGCGCTGAAAGGACGTGGTAATATTTCGTCGTTTCCATTGTGACCCCAGCAAGTGCGAACTGAGCCTCCGCTTGAGTGAACCACAGTGCCGGTGACAGGTTGGCCGACTGTGTCCAGAAGGGTGGAAGCTTGACCGAGACTGCCATCGTACTAGCAGGGCCTGTCATCTTGGTTGTAGCCGTGGGTGTCGGTGTTGTGGCTGTAGCAGTTGTAGCTGTAGCGGTTGTAGCTGTAGCGGTCGTAGCTGTAGCGGTTGTAGCTGTAGCGGTCGTAGCTGTAGCGGTTGTGGCTGTGGTCTGCGGCATCTTGCAGGTTGTGGCTGTGCTGCTGCGGTGAATGTAGCTGCTCCGGGGTGGTTTCCACCGCCTATGGCCGGATGAGACGTTCTGGAGGCTGGAACTGGAACTGGAACGGGCTGGAACTGGCTGGAAGCTGGAACTGGAACTGGCTGGAAGCTGGAAGCTGGAACTGGCAGGAACTGGAACTGGCTGGAACTGGAACTGGCTGGAACTGGAACTGGCTGGAACTGGAGCTGGCTGGAACTGGAGCTGGCTGGAACTGGAGCTGGCTGGAACTGGAGCTGGCTGGAACTGGAGCTGGCTGGAACTGGAGCTGGCTGGAACTGGAGCTGGCTGGAACTGGAACTGGCTGGAACTGGCTGGAATTGGCTGGAACTGGAATTGGCTGGAACTGGAACTGGCTGGAACTGGAGCTGGAACTGGAGCTGGAACTGGAATCTGGAAGGCTGCTTGTTCCGTTGTCGAGGGTCACCAATGTAGCTTGTCGAAGGACGATGCAATTGAATAGGCAGTGTAGACTTGAATTGGTTTGTATTGCAGTGCTTCGACTCAAGTTAGAGTAATTTAACACACAGTGGTTACAATATGAGCTGTGAGACGAGAACGATACATGCTTACAATTAATATTGAATTTGATCCAGCCTGCTTCCATATAGAAAAACCAACTCTGTGTCCACAGCTAAAGGAGCTGATGAGACACAGAGGGTAGATTAAAGATATTATTGAATAAGAGAAATAAATACGTAAAAGGAAGATTGAGGAATATTGAATTATCTGAATGTGAACAGCGCCATCTAACGGGAAAAAGGTGAAGCTGGAAGCAGACTGGTTATTACACATGTGGGACTAAGTGGTCCCCACAGACTGTAAAGTCTTGTTTTCATGCTAACCCTAAAAAGATTGTTTTAGGCTATTAAAGAAATACTGGTAATAATAAATTATTATGAGAAGGAAAAGAAGAAGAAAACGGGAGAGAAAAAGAAGGGAAAGGGGATCCATTGTCATCACCATTACAAGACCGGAGATATTTCAATGTATGTAATTCAATTATTTAAATTTTATGTTTTATATTCTGAAAAGGAGTGATGGGTTATTCGCTCCCAACAGGGATATTTTTTAATTTCATGGTTCAACTCGCATGCCTAATTATAACCAATCAGAGCACTTCTTGGACGTTTCCAGAAAAAACAAACAACAAATCCAGTAATGGCTTCAAGGCGAGCTTCAAAGTCAAAGTGCGACGTGGTAGGTAGACTAAAAACTAAAATATATCCTTTGCGGTAGCGAATGCCCCATCTCTCATGTATAGGACTTCTATAATGTACACGTACTTGCACGGCTACATGTGTAGTTATAGCAGAAACCATCATAAAAACGAACATAGTGATAGAGCGCGTAGCGATTGAACTGCCCATCCGCACGCTGTTAATTTAAAGTTAATCATTTTTTATGTAACACAGGGGAAATGTCAAGGAGGACTATTCAGCATCTTTTAAGTACTGCAACCTAGTTAGTGCGAGTAATGTTCAATAACTATCAGAAAGTCACGAGAAAATGAAAGTGCGAGCGACTGAAGCATTTGCTCAAAATTTATGAGCTGCCTACTTAAAAGCTTTTGCTTCTCAGCCTCAGAGCTGACTCGTATCAGTACATGGTTAAGTCATGCTTTCGCCTGTTTCTTTGCGTCAATGGTTAGCTTGTCTCAGCTTGTCCATTATCGCTAGACGCTTGTAGCCGGTGTAGGTTGACATCGAGAACGTATACCAGTTTGCCAATGGCAAAAAATTCGTACGGAAAAAAACAAATAATGTCCGAAATCCATGGGTTCGGTGGCATTGGACAATGGCCTAAATAGACCTGGGTCCATAAAAAGTCCATAAATAAATAAGTGCTATCCTCGCACGCATGGCATGAGGGGGCACTTCAACTGTCTTCGTATTTGTGTAAAACAAATTTAGAAAAAAATACACTAATTATTATTATGAACCTCTTTCCTAACTTCCTAGCCTCAGAGCTGGTGATTTCAACACGAGTCTCAACCCTGCTTGGGTGTTTTGGTACCCGACGGGGTCCTGGGTTGCAGCCCACTAAGCCCAATGGGTCATCCGGCACTGCTTGCATATATGTAAATGAACCAGAGGAAGTGTGCGTTTTGTAAGTCTGATTATTACAATGCAACATTGTAATATTTAATGTAAGCACACACAACATTTGTCACGGTTCTGGGATTCCAGTTAATAAGGCTGCTCGTTAGAGTGCATTAGTGAATTAGTCTCAGCTGCGTTATGGATATGAATACTCCATGCTGTCTCAGTCCTCCTCTGTTTCAGTTCTGTTACAGAACTTCTGATGTAGGTAATGATAGAAAGTCCACGGTAGGTGCCCATTCCATTGACCGGCTAGGGCTATTTCCAACAACGGTGACGTGGTAGCAGACATTCAAGACTTAGGTGGCGTTTCCACCGACCTCGCATTACAGAATTGACGGAAATGATTATTTTCCTCTATGCAATAGTTACAATTGATCAATGATCATACAGTAAAATCACAAACAAAAAACTAAAATTAAAAAATGGCGTCATGGGATATGTTAAATACAAACATTTTAATAGATTTCTATAAAAAGAAAAATTCTAATTTCCGTCAATGTCATTTGGATTCTGCAATGCGAGATCGGTGGAAACGACACCTAAGTCTTGAATGTCTGCTACCACGTCACCGTTGTTGGAAATAGCCCTAGCCGGTCAATGGAATGGGCGCCTTAGGACTTTTAGGACTTAGGATTTTTGTATTCTTGTCGAATGAATTTTTTGTAGCTACATTTACATCGATGAACACGCTGGAGCAATTGCCTAATGTTAGATACAGTACAGTGAGCCAAAATAAGCAATATTAAGACACCCATATGTTTTCAAGACCTTTAAAAAAAATAAAATAAGTAAATAGCTATTTTTCTTATTCTTGTCGAATGAATTTTTTTTAGCTACATTTACACCGATGAACACGCAGGAACAATTGCTCAATGTTAAGTACAATACATTGAGCCAAAATAAGGAAAACTAAGGCACCTTTATCTTTTTAAAACCTTTAAAAAAAATAAAATAGTAAATAGCTATTTTTCTTATTCTTAACGAATGAATTTTTTTTAGCTACATTTACACCGATGAACACGCAGGAGCAATTGCTCAATGTTAATTACAATACATTGAGCCAAAATAAGCCAAATTAAGACACCCGTGTCACATCAAGACCTTTAAAAAAAAATAAAATAAGTATATAGCTATTTTTCGTATTCTTGTCGAATGAATTTTGTTTAGCTACATTTACTCCGATGAACACGCAGGAGCAATTGCTCATTGTTAAGTACAATACAATGAGTCAAAATAAGCAAAATTAAGACACCCATATCATTTCAAGACCATTAAAAAAATAAAATAAGTATATAGCTATTTTTCGTATTCTTGTCGAATGAATTTTTTGTAGCTACATTTACACCGATGAACACGCAGGAGCAAGTGGCCAATGTTAAGTACAATACAATGAGCCTAAATAAGCAAAATTAAGGCACCTATATCTTTTTAAAACCTTTAAAAAAATAAAATAAGTAAATAGCTATTTTTCTTATTCTTGTCGAATGAATTTTTTTTAGCAACATTTACACCGATGAACACGCAGGAGCAATTGCTCAATGTTAATTACAATACAGTGAGCCAAAATAAGCCAAATTAAGACACCCGCGTCATATCAAGACCTTTAAAAAAAAAAAAAATAAGTATATAGCTATTTTTCGTATTCTTGTCGAATGAATTTTTCGTAGCTACATTTACACCGATGAACACGCAGGAGCAAGTTGCCAATGTTAAGTACAATACAATGAGCCTAAATAAGCAAAATTAAGACACCTATATCTTTTTAAGACCTTTAAAAAAAATAAAATAAGTAAAAAGCTATTTTTCTTATTCTTGTCGAATGAATTTTTTTTAGCTACATTTACACCGATGAACACGCAGGAGCAATTGCTCAATGTTAACTACAATACAGTGAGCCAAAATAAGCCAAATTAAGACAACCGCGTCATATCAAGACCTTTAAAAAAAAAAAAAAATAAGTATATAGCTATTTTTCGTATTCTTGTCGAATGAATTTTTCGTAGCTACATTTACACCGATGAACACGCAGGAGCAAGTTGCCAATGTTAAGTACAATACAATGAGCCTAAATAAGCAAAATTAAGACACCTATATCTTTTTAAGACCTTTAAAAAAAATAAAATAAGTAAAAAGCTATTTTTCTTATTCTTGTCGAATGAATTTTTTTTAGCTACATTTACACCGATGAACACGCAGGAGCAATTGTTCAATGTCAAGTATAATACAATGAGCCAAAATAAGCAACACTAAGACACCTATATCTTTTTAAAACCTTTAAAAAAATAAAATAAGTAAATAGCTATTTTTCTTATTCTTGTCGAATGAATTTTTTTTAGCTACATTTACAACGATGAACACGCAGGAGCAATTGCTCAAAGTTAACTACAATAAAGAGAGCCAAATAAGCCAAATTAAGACACCCATGTCATATCAAGACCTTAAAAAAAAATAAAATAAGTATATACCTATTTTTCGTATTCTTGTCGAATGAATTTTTTGCAGCTACATTTACACCGATGAACACGCAGGAGCAAGTGGCCAATGTTAAGTACAATACAATGAGCCTAAATAAGCAAAATTAAGGCACCTATATCTTTTTAAAACCTTTAAAAAAATAAAATAAGTAAATAGCTATTTTTCTTATTCTTGTCGAATGAATTTTTTTTACCTACATTTACACCGATGAACACGCAGGAACAATTGCTCAATGTTAATTACAATACAATGAGCCAAAATAATCCAAATTAAGACACCCGCGTCATATCAAGACCTTTAAAAAAAATAAAATAAGTATATAGCTATTTTTCGTATTCTTGTCGAATGAATTTTTCGTAGCTACATTTACACCGATGAACACGCAGGAGCAAGTTGCCAATGTTAAGTACAATACAATGAGCCTAAATAAGCAAAATTAAGACACCTATATCTTTTTAAGACCTTTAAAAAAAAAAAAGTATATCGCTATTTTTTGTATTCTTGTCGAATGAATTTTTTGTAGCTACATTTACACCGATGAACACGCAGGAGCAATTGCTCAATGTTAATTACAATACAATGAGCCAAAATAATCCAAATTAAGACACCCGCGTCATATCAAGACCTTTAAAAAAAATAAAATAAGTATATAGCTATTTTTCTTATTCTTGTCGAATGAATTTTTTTTGGCTACATTTACACCGATGAACACGCAGGAACAATTGCTCAATATTAAATACAATACATTGAGCCAAAATAAGCAAAATTAAGCCACCTTTAAGACCTTTAAAAAAAAAAAAAGTATATAGCTATTTTTTGTATTCTTGTCGAATGAATTTTTTGTAGCTACATTTACACCGATGAACACAAAGGAGCAATTGCTCAATGTTAATTACAACACAGTGAGCCAAAATAAGCCAAATTAAGACACCCGTGTCATATCAAGACCTTTAAAAAAAAACAATAAGTATATAGCTATTTTTCGTATTCTTGTCGAATGAATTTTTTGTAGCTACATTTACAACCGGCGAACACGCAGGGACAATTGCTCAATGTTAGATACAGTACAGTGAGCCAAAATAAGCAATATTAAGACACCCATATCTTTTCAAGACCTTTAAAAAAAATATAATAAGTAAATAGCTATTTTTCTTATTCTTGTCGAATGAATTTTTTTTAGCAACATTTAAACCGATGAACACGCAGGAGCAATTGTTTAATGTCAAGTACAATAACATCAGCCAAAATAAGCAAAATTAAGACACCTATATCTTTTTAAAACCTTTAAAAAAATAAAATAAGTAAATAGCTATTTTTCGTATTCTTGTCGAATGAATTTTTTGTAGCTACATTTACACCGATGAACACGCTGGAGCAATTGCCTAATGTTAGATACAGTACAGTGAGCCAAAATAAGCAATATTAAGACACCCATATCTTTTCAAGACCTTTAAAAAAAATAAAATAAGTAAATAGCTATTTTTCTTATTCTTGTCGAATGAATTTTTTTTAGCTACATTTACACCGATGAACACGCAGGAGCAATTGCTCAATGTTAATTACAATACAATGAGCCAAAATGAGCCAAATTAAGACACCCGTGTCATATCAATACCTTTAAAAAAAATAAAATAATTATATAGCTATTTTTCGTATTCTTGTCGAATGAATTTTTTGTAAATAAATTTACACCGATGAACACGCAGGAGCAAGTGGTCAATGTTTAGTACAATACAATGAGGCTAAATAAACAAAATTAAGACACCTATATCTTTTTAAGACCTTTAAAAAAAATAAAATAAGTAAATAGCTATTTTTCTTATTCTTGTCGAATGAATTTTTTTTAGCTACATTTACACCGATGAACACGCAAGAGCAATTGCCCAATGTTAAGTACAATACAATGAGCCAAAATAAGCAAAATTAAGACACCCTTATCATATCAAGACCTTTAAAAAAAATAAAATAAGTAAATAGCTATTTTTTTTATTCTTGTCGAATGAATTTTTTTTAGCAACATTTAAACCGATGAACACGCAGGAGCAATTGTTTAATGTCAAGTACAATAAAATGAGCCAAAATAAGCAAAATTAAGACACCTATATCTTTTTAAAACCTTTAAAAAAATAAAATAAGTAAATAGCTATTTTTCTTATTCTTGTCGAATGAATTTTTTTTAGCTACATTTACACCGATGAACACGCAGGAGCAATTGCTCAATGTTAATTACAATACAATGAGCCAAAATAAGCCAAATTAAGACACCCGTGTCATATCAAGACCTTTAAAAAAAATAAAATAACTATATAGCTATTTTTCGTATTCTTGTCGAATGAATTTTGTTTAGCTACATTTACTCCGATGAACACGCAGGAGCAATTGCTCAATGTTGAGTGCAATACAATGAGCCAAAATAAGCAAAATTTAGACACCTATATCTTTTTAAGACCTTTAAAAAAAATAAAATAAGTTAATAGCTATTTTTCTTATTCTTGTCGAATGAATTTTTTTTAGCTACATTTACACCGGCGAACACGCAGGAACAATTGCTCAATGTTAAGTACAATACATTGAGCCAAAATAAGCAAAACTAAGGCACCTATATCTTTTTAAAACCTTTAAAAAAAATAAAATAAGTAAATAGCTATTTTTCTTATTCTTGTCGAATGAATTTTTTTTAGCTACATTTACACCGATGAACACGCAGGAACAATTGCTCATTGTTAAGTACAATACATTGAGCCAAAATAAGCAAAATTAAGGCACCTTTATCTTTTTAAAACCTTTAAAAAAATAAAATAAGTAAATAGCTATTTTTCGTATTCTTGTCGAATGAATTTTTTGTAGCTACATTTACACCGATGAACACGCTGGAGCAATTGCCTAATGTTAGATACAGTACAGTGAGCCAAAATAAGCAATATTAAGACACCCATATCTTTTCAAGACCTTTAAAAAAAATAAAATAAGTAAATAGCTATTTTTCTTATTCTTGTCGAATGAATTTTTTTTAGCTACATTTACACCGATGAACACGCAGGAGCAATTGCTCAATGTTAATTACAATACAATGAGCCAAAATGAGCCAAAGTAAGACACCCGTGTCATATCAATACCTTTAAAAAAAATAAAATAAGTATATAGCTATTTTTCGTATTCTTGTCGAATGAATTTTTTGAAACTAAATTTACACCGATGAACACGCAGGAGCAAGTGGTCAATGTTTAGTACAATACAATGAGCCTAAATAAGCAAAATTAAGACACCCTTATCATATCAAGACCTTTAAAAAAAATAAAATAAGTAAATAGCTATTTTTTTTATTCTTGTCGAATGAATTTTTTTTAGCAACATTTAAACCGATGAACACGCAGGAGCAATTGTTTAATGTCAAGTACAATAAAATGAGCCAAAATAAGCAAAATTAAGACACCTATATCTTTTTAAAACCTTTAAAAAAATAAAATAAGTAAATAGCTATTTTTCGTATTCTTGTCGAATGAATTTTTTGTAGCTACATTTACACCGATGAACACGCTGGAGCAATTGCCTTATGTTGGATACAGTACAGTGAGCCAAAATAAGCAATATTAAGACACCCATATCTTTTCAAGACCTTTAAAAAAAATAAAATAAGTAAATAGCTATTTTTCTTATTCTTGCCGAATGAATTTGTTTTAGCTACATTTACACCGATGAACACGCAGGAGCAATTGCTAAATGTTAATTACAATACAATGAGCCAAAATGAGCCAAATTAAGACACCCGTGTCATATCAATACCTTTAAAAAAAATAAAATATGTATATAGCTATTTTTCGTATTCTTGTCGAATGAATTTTTTGTAACTAAATTTACACCGATGAACACGCAGGAGCAAGTGGTCAATGTTTAGTACAATAAAATGAGCCTAAATAAACAAAATTAAGACACCTATATCTTTTTAAGACCTTTAAAAAAAATAAAATAAGTAAATAGCTATTTTTCTTATTCTTGTCGAATGAATTTTTTTTAGCTACATTTACACCGATGAACACGCAGGAGCAATTGCCCAATGTTAAGTACAATACAATGAGCCAAAATGAGCCAAAGTAAGACACCCGTGTCATATCAATACCTTTAAAAAAAATAAAATAAGTATATAGCTATTTTTCGTATTCTTGTCGAATGAATTTTTTGAAACTAAATTTACACCGATGAACACGCAGGAGCAAGTGGTCAATGTTTAGTACAATACAATGAGCCTAAATAAACAAAATTACGACACCTATATCTTTTTAAGACCTTTAAAAAAAAATAAAATAAGTAAATAGCTATTTTTCTTATTCTTGTCGAATGTATTTTTTCTGGCTACATTTACACCGATGAACACGCAGGAGCAATTGCCCAATGTTAAGTACAATACAATAAGCCAAAATAAGCAAAATTAAGACACCCTTATCATATCAAGACCTTTAAAAAAAATAAAATAAGTAAATAGCTATTTTTTTTATTCTTGTCGAATGAATTTTTTTTAGCAACATTTAAACCGATGAACACGCAGGAGCAATTGTTTAATGTCAAGTACAATAAAATGAGCCAAAATAAGCAAAATTAAGACACCTATATCTTTTTAAAACCTTTAAAAAAATAAAATAAGTAAATAGCTATTTTTCGTATTCTTGTCGAATGAATTTTTTGTAGCTACATTTACACCGATGAACACGCTGGAGCAATTGCCTTATGTTGGATACAGTACAGTGAGCCAAAATAAGCAATATTAAGACACCCATATCTTTTCAAGACCTTTAAAAAAAATAAAATAAGTAAATAGCTATTTTTCTTATTCTTGTCGAATGAATTTTTTTTAGCTACATTTACACCGATGAACACGCAGGAGCAATTGCTAAATGTTAATTACAATACAATGAGCCAAAATGAGCCAAATTAAGACACCCGTGTCATATCAATACCTTTAAAAAAAATAAAATATGTATATAGCTATTTTTCGTATTCTTGTCGAATGAATTTTTTGTAACTAAATTTACACCGATGAACACGCAGGAGCAAGTGGTCAATGTTTAGTACAATAAAATGAGCCTAAATAAACAAAATTAAGACACCTATATCTTTTTAAGACCTTTAAAAAAAATAAAATAAGTAAATAGCTATTTTTCTTATTCTTGTCGAATGAATTTTTTTTAGCTACATTTACACCGATGAACACGCAGGAGCAATTGCCCAATGTTAAGTACAATACAATGAGCCAAAATGAGCCAAAGTAAGACACCCGTGTCATATCAATACCTTTAAAAAAAATAAAATAAGTATATAGCTATTTTTCGTATTCTTGTCGAATGAATTTTTTGAAACTAAATTTACACCGATGAACACGCAGGAGCAAGTGGTCAATGTTTAGTACAATACAATGAGCCTAAATAAACAAAATTACGACACCTATATCTTTTTAAGACCTTTAAAAAAAAATAAAATAAGTAAATAGCTATTTTTCTTATTCTTGTCGAATGTATTTTTTCTGGCTACATTTACACCGATGAACACGCAGGAGCAATTGCCCAATGTTAAGTACAATACAATAAGCCAAAATAAGCAAAATTAAGACACCCTTATCATATCAAGACCTTTAAAAAAAATAAAATAAGTAAATAGCTATTTTTTTTATTCTTGTCGAATGAATTTTTTTTAGCAACATTTAAACCGATGAACACGCAGGAGCAATTGTTTAATGTCAAGTACAATAAAATGAGCCAAAATAAGCAAAATTAAGACACCTATATCTTTTTAAAACCTTTAAAAAAATAAAATAAGTAAATAGCTATTTTTCGTATTCTTGTCGAATGAATTTTTTGTAGCTACATTTACACCGATGAACACGCTGGAGCAATTGCCTTATGTTGGATACAGTACAGTGAGCCAAAATAAGCAATATTAAGACACCCATATCTTTTCAAGACCTTTAAAAAAAATAAAATAAGTAAATAGCTATTTTTCTTATTCTTGTCGAATGAATTTTTTTTAGCTACATTTACACCGATGAACACGCAGGAGCAATTGCTAAATGTTAATTACAATACAATGAGCCAAATGAGCCAAATTAAGACACCCGTGTCATATCAATACCTTTAAAAAAAATAAAATATGTATATAGCTATTTTTCGTATTCTTGTCGAATGAATTTTTTGTAACTAAATTTACACCGATGAACACGCAGGAGCAAGTGGTCAATGTTTAGTACAATAAAATGAGCCTAAATAAACAAAATTAAGACACCTATATCTTTTTAAGACCTTTAAAAAAAATAAAATAAGTAAATAGCTATTTTTCTTATTCTTGTCGAATGAATTTTTTTTAGCTACATTTACACCGATGAACACGCAGGAGCAATTGCCCAATGTTAAGTACAATACAATGAGCCAAAATAAGCAAAATTAAGACACCCTTATCATATCAAGACCTTTAAAAAAAATAAAATAAGTAAATAGCTATTTTTTTTATTCTTGTCGAATGAATTTTTTTTAGCAACATTTAAACCGATGAACACGCAGGAGCAATTGTTTAATGTCCAGTACAATAAAATGAGCCAAAATAAGCAAAATTAAGACACCTATATCTTTTTAAAACCTTTAAAAAAATAAAATAAGTAAATAGCTATTTTTCTTATTCTTGTCGAATGAATTTTTTTTAGCTACATTTACACCGATGAACACGCAGGAGCAATTGCTCAATGTTAATTACAATACAATGAGCCAAAATAAGCCAAATTAAGACACCCGTGTCATATCAAGGCCTTTAAAAAAAATAAAATAACTATATAGCTATTTTTCGTATTCTTGTCGAATGAATTTTGTTTAGCTACATTTACTCCGATGAACACGCAGGAGCAATTGCTCAATGTTGAGTGCAATACAATGAGCCAAAATAAGCAAAATTTAGACACCTATATCTTTTTAAGACCTTTAAAAAAAATAAAATAAGTTAATAGCTATTTTTCTTATTCTTGTCGAATGAATTTTTTTTAGCTACATTTACACCGATGAACACGCAGGAGCAATTGCTCAATGTTAATTACAATACAATGAGCCAAAATAAGCCAAATTAAGACACCCGTGTCATATCAAGACCTTTAAAAAAAATAAAATAACTATATAGCTTTTTTTCGTATTCTTGTCGAATGAATTTTGTTCAGCTACATTTACTCCAATGAACACGCAGGAGCAATTGCTCATTGTTAAGTACAATACAGTGAGCCAAAATAAGCCAAATTAAGACACCTATATCTTTTTAAGACCTTTAAAAAAATAAAATAAGTAAATAGCTATTTTTCGTATTCTTGTCGTATGAATTTTTTTAAGCTACATTTACACCGATGAACACGCAGGAGCAATTGCTCAATATTAAATACAATACATTGAGCCAAAATAAGCAAAATTAAGACACCTATATCTTATTAAAACCATTAAAAAAATAAAATAAGTATATAGCTATTTTTCGTATTCTTGTCGAATGAATTTTTTGTAGCTACATTTACACCGATGAACACGCTGGAGCAATTGCCTAATGTTAGATACAGTACAGTGAGCCAAAATAAGCAATATTAAGACACCCATATCTTTTCAAGACCTTTAAAAAAAATAAAATAAGTAAATAGCAATTTTTCTTATTCTTGTCGAATGAATTTTGTTTAGCTACATTTACACCGATGAGCACGCAGGAGCAATTGCTCAATGTTAATTACAATACAATGAGCCAAAATAAGCCAAATTAAGACACCTATATCTTTTTAAGACCTTTAAAAAAAATAAAATAAGTAAATAGCTATTTTTCTTATTCTTGTCGAATGAATTTTTTTTAGCTACATTTACACCGATGAACACGCCGGAGCAATTGCTCAATGTTAAGTACAATAAAATGAGCCAAAATAAGCAAAATTAAGACACCTATATCTTTTTAAAACCTTTAAAAAAATAAAATAAGTAAATAGCTATTTTTCGTATTCTTGTCGAATGAATTTTTTGTAGCTACATTTACACCGATGAACACGCTGGAGCAATTGCCTAATGTTAGATACAGTACAGTGAGCCAAAATAAGCAATATTAAGACACCCATATCTTTTCAAGACCTTTAAAAAAAATAAAATAAGTAAATAGCTATTTTTCTTATTCTTGTCGAATGAATTTTTTTTAGCTACATTTACACCGATGAACACGCAGGAGCAATTGCTCAATGTTAATTACAATACAATGAGCCAAAATGAGCCAAAGTAAGACACCCGTGTCATATCAATACCTTTAAAAAAAATAAAATAAGTATATAGCTATTTTTCGTATTCTTGTCGAATGAATTTTTTGAAACTAAATTTACACCGATGAACACGCAGGAGCAAGTGGTCAATGTTTAGTACAATACAATGAGCCTAAATAAACAAAATTACGACACCTATATCTTTTTAAGACCTTTAAAAAAAAAAAAAATAAGTAAATAGCTATTTTTCTTATTCTTGTCGAATGTATTTTTTCTGGCTACATTTACACCGATGAACACGCAGGAGCAATTGCCCAATGTTAAGTACAATACAATAAGCCAAAATAAGCAAAATTAAGACACCCTTATCATATCAAGACCTTTAAAAAAAATAAAATAAGTAAATAGCTATTTTTTTTATTCTTGTCGAATGAATTTTTTTTAGCAACATTTAAACCGATGAACACGCAGGAGCAATTGTTTAATGTCAAGTACAATAAAATGAGCCAAAATAAGCAAAATTAAGACACCTATATCTTTTTAAAACCTTTAAAAAAATAAAATAAGTAAATAGCTATTTTTCGTATTCTTGTCGAATGAATTTTTTGTAGCTACATTTACACCGATGAACACGCTGGAGCAATTGCCTTATGTTGGATACAGTACAGTGAGCCAAAATAAGCAATATTAAGACACCCATATCTTTTCAAGACCTTTAAAAAAAATAAAATAAGTAAATAGCTATTTTTCTTATTCTTGTCGAATGAATTTTTTTTAGCTACATTTACACCGATGAACACGCAGGAGCAATTGCTAAATGTTAATTACAATACAATGAGCCAAAATGAGCCAAAGTAAGACACCCGTGTCATATCAATACCTTTAAAAAAAATAAAATATGTATATAGCTATTTTTCGTATTCTTGTCGAATGAATTTTTTGTAACTAAATTTACACCGATGAACACGCAGGAGCAAGTGGCCAATGTTTAGTACAATAAAATGAGCCTAAATAAACAAAATTAAGACACCTATATCTTTTTAAGACCTTTAAAAAAAATAAAATAAGTAAATAGCTATTTTTCTTATTCTTGTCGAATGAATTTTTTTTAGCTACATTTACACCGATGAACACGCAGGAGCAATTGCCCAATGTTAAGTACAATACAATGAGCCAAAATAAGCAAAATTAAGACACCCTTATCATATCAAGACCTTTAAAAAAAATAAAAAAAGTAAATAGCTATTTTTTTTATTCTTGTCGAATGAATTTTTTTTAGCAACATTTAAACCGATGAACACGCAGGAGCAATTGTTTAATGTCCAGTACAATAAAATGAGCCAAAATAAGCAAAATTAAGACACCTATATCTTTTTAAAACCTTTAAAAAAATAAAATAAGTAAATAGCTATTTTTCTTATTCTTGTCGAATGAATTTTTTTTAGCTACATTTACACCGATGAACACGCAGGAGCAATTGCTCAATGTTAATTACAATACAATGAGCCAAAATAAGCCAAATTAAGACACCCGTGTCATATCAAGACCTTTAAAAAAAATAAAATAACTATATTGCTTTTTTTCGTATTCTTGTCGAATGAATTTTGTTCAGCTACATTTACTCCAATGAACACGCAGGAGCAATTGCTCATTGTTAAGTACAATACAGTGAGCCAAAATAAGCCAAATTAAGACACCTATATCTTTTTAAGACCTTTAAAAAAATAAAATAAGTAAATAGCTATTTTTCGTATTCTTGTCGTATGAATTTTTTTAAGCTACATTTACACCGATGAACACGCAGGAGCAATTGCTCAATATTAAATACAATACATTGAGCCAAAATAAGCAAAATTAAGACACCTATATCTTATTAAAACCATTAAAAAAATAAAATAAGTATATAGCTATTTTTCGTATTCTTGTCGAATGAATTTTTTGTAGCTACATTTACACCGATGAACACGCAGGAGCAATTGCTCATTGTTAAGTACAATACAGTGAGCCAAAATAAGCCAAATTAAGACACCTATATCTTTTTAAGACCTTTAAAAAAATAAAATAAGTAAATAGCTATTTTTCGTATTCTTGTCGTATGAATTTTTTTAAGCTACATTTACACCGATGAACACGCAGGAGCAATTGCTCAATATTAAATACAATACATTGAGCCAAAATAAGCAAAATTAAGACACCTATATCTTATTAAAACCATTAAAAAAATAAAATAAGTATATAGCTATTTTTCGTATTCTTGTCGAATGAATTTTTTGTAGCTACATTTACACCGATGAACACGCTGGAGCAATTGCCTAATGTTAGATACAGTACAGTGAGCCAAAATAAGCAATATTAAGACACCCATATCTTTTCAAGACCTTTAAAAAAAATAAAATAAGTAAATAGCAATTTTTCTTATTCTTGTCGAATGAATTTTGTTTAGCTACATTTACACCGATGAGCACGCAGGAGCAATTGCTCAATGTTAATTACAATACAATGAGCCAAAATAAGCCAAATTAAGACACCTATATCTTTTTAAGACCTTTAAAAAAAATAAAATAAGTAAATAGCTATTTTTCTTATTCTTGTCGAATGAATTTTTTTTAGCTACATTTACACCGATGAACACGCCGGAGCAATTGCTCAATGTTAAGTACAATAAAATGAGCCAAAATAAGCAAAATTAAGACACCTATATCTTTTTAAAACCTTTAAAAAAATAAAATAAGTAAATAGCTATTTTTCGTATTCTTGTCGAATGAATTTTTTTTAGCTACATTTACACCGATGAACACGCAGGAGCAATTGCTCAATGTTAATTACAATACAATGAGCCAAAATAAGCCAAATTAAGACACCCGTGTCATATCAAGGCCTTTAAAAAAAATAAAATAACTATATAGCTATTTTTCGTATTCTTGTCGAATGAATTTTGTTTAGCTACATTTACTCCGATGAACACGCAGGAGCAATTGCTCAATGTTGAGTGCAATACAATGAGCCAAAATAAGCAAAATTTAGACACCTATATCTTTTTAAGACCTTTAAAAAAAATAAAATAAGTTAATAGCTATTTTTCTTATTCTTGTCGAATGAATTTTTTTTAGCTACATTTACACCGATGAACACGCAGGAGCAATTGCTCAATGTTAATTACAATACAATGAGCCAAAATAAGCCAAATTAAGACACCCGTGTCATATCAAGACCTTTAAAAAAAATAAAATAACTATATAGCTTTTTTTCGTATTCTTGTCGAATGAATTTTGTTCAGCTACATTTACTCCAATGAACACGCAGGAGCAATTGCTCATTGTTAAGTACAATACAGTGAGCCAAAATAAGCCAAATTAAGACACCTATATCTTTTTAAGACCTTTAAAAAAATAAAATAAGTAAATAGCTATTTTTCGTATTCTTGTCGTATGAATTTTTTTAAGCTACATTTACACCGATGAACACGCAGGAGCAATTGCTCAATATTAAATACAATACATTGAGCCAAAATAAGCAAAATTAAGACACCTATATCTTATTAAAACCATTAAAAAAATAAAATAAGTATATAGCTATTTTTCGTATTCTTGTCGAATGAATTTTTTGTAGCTACATTTACACCGATGAACACGCTGGAGCAATTGCCTAATGTTAGATACAGTACAGTGAGCCAAAATAAGCAATATTAAGACACCCATATCTTTTCAAGACCTTTAAAAAAAATAAAATAAGTAAATAGCAATTTTTCTTATTCTTGTCGAATGAATTTTGTTTAGCTACATTTACACCGATGAGCACGCAGGAGCAATTGCTCAATGTTAATTACAATACAATGAGCCAAAATAAGCCAAATTAAGACACCTATATCTTTTTAAGACCTTTAAAAAAAATAAAATAAGTAAATAGCTATTTTTCTTATTCTTGTCGAATGAATTTTTTTTAGCTACATTTACACCGATGAACACGCCGGAGCAATTGCTCAATGTTAAGTACAATAAAATGAGCCAAAATAAGCAAAATTAAGACACCTATATCTTTTTAAAACCTTTAAAAAAATAAAATAAGTAAATAGCTATTTTTCGTATTCTTGTCGAATGAATTTTTTGTAGCTACATTTACACCGATGAACACGCTGGAGCAATTGCCTAATGTTAGATACAGTACAGTGAGCCAAAATAAGCAATATTAAGACACCCATATCTTTTCAAGACCTTTAAAAAAAATAAAATAAGTAAATAGCTATTTTTCTTATTCTTGTCGAATGAATTTTTTTTAGCTACATTTACACCGATGAACACGCAGGAGCAATTGCTCAATGTTAATTACAATACAATGAGCCAAAATGAGCCAAAGTAAGACACCCGTGTCATATCAATACCTTTAAAAAAAATAAAATAAGTATATAGCTATTTTTCGTATTCTTGTCGAATGAATTTTTTGAAACTAAATTTACACCGATGAACACGCAGGAGCAAGTGGTCAATGTTTAGTACAATACAATGAGCCTAAATAAACAAAATTACGACACCTATATCTTTTTAAGACCTTTAAAAAAAAAAAAAATAAGTAAATAGCTATTTTTCTTATTCTTGTCGAATGTATTTTTTCTGGCTACATTTACACCGATGAACACGCAGGAGCAATTGCCCAATGTTAAGTACAATACAATAAGCCAAAATAAGCAAAATTAAGACACCCTTATCATATCAAGACCTTTAAAAAAAATAAAATAAGTAAATAGCTATTTTTTTTATTCTTGTCGAATGAATTTTTTTTAGCAACATTTAAACCGATGAACACGCAGGAGCAATTGTTTAATGTCAAGTACAATAAAATGAGCCAAAATAAGCAAAATTAAGACACCTATATCTTTTTAAAACCTTTAAAAAAATAAAATAAGTAAATAGCTATTTTTCGTATTCTTGTCGAATGAATTTTTTGTAGCTACATTTACACCGATGAACACGCTGGAGCAATTGCCTTATGTTGGATACAGTACAGTGAGCCAAAATAAGCAATATTAAGACACCCATATCTTTTCAAGACCTTTAAAAAAAATAAAATAAGTAAATAGCTATTTTTCTTATTCTTGTCGAATGAATTTTTTTTAGCTACATTTACACCGATGAACACGCAGGAGCAATTGCTAAATGTTAATTACAATACAATGAGCCAAAATGAGCCAAAGTAAGACACCCGTGTCATATCAATACCTTTAAAAAAAATAAAATATGTATATAGCTATTTTTCGTATTCTTGTCGAATGAATTTTTTGTAACTAAATTTACACCGATGAACACGCAGGAGCAAGTGGCCAATGTTTAGTACAATAAAATGAGCCTAAATAAACAAAATTAAGACACCTATATCTTTTTAAGACCTTTAAAAAAAATAAAATAAGTAAATAGCTATTTTTCTTATTCTTGTCGAATGAATTTTTTTTAGCTACATTTACACCGATGAACACGCAGGAGCAATTGCCCAATGTTAAGTACAATACAATGAGCCAAAATAAGCAAAATTAAGACACCCTTATCATATCAAGACCTTTAAAAAAAATAAAAAAAGTAAATAGCTATTTTTTTTATTCTTGTCGAATGAATTTTTTTTAGCAACATTTAAACCGATGAACACGCAGGAGCAATTGTTTAATGTCCAGTACAATAAAATGAGCCAAAATAAGCAAAATTAAGACACCTATATCTTTTTAAAACCTTTAAAAAAATAAAATAAGTAAATAGCTATTTTTCTTATTCTTGTCGAATGAATTTTTTTTAGCTACATTTACACCGATGAACACGCAGGAGCAATTGCTCAATGTTAATTACAATACAATGAGCCAAAATAAGCCAAATTAAGACACCCGTGTCATATCAAGACCTTTAAAAAAAATAAAATAACTATATTGCTTTTTTTCGTATTCTTGTCGAATGAATTTTGTTCAGCTACATTTACTCCAATGAACACGCAGGAGCAATTGCTCATTGTTAAGTACAATACAGTGAGCCAAAATAAGCCAAATTAAGACACCTATATCTTTTTAAGACCTTTAAAAAAATAAAATAAGTAAATAGCTATTTTTCGTATTCTTGTCGTATGAATTTTTTTAAGCTACATTTACACCGATGAACACGCAGGAGCAATTGCTCAATATTAAATACAATACATTGAGCCAAAATAAGCAAAATTAAGACACCTATATCTTATTAAAACCATTAAAAAAATAAAATAAGTATATAGCTATTTTTCGTATTCTTGTCGAATGAATTTTTTGTAGCTACATTTACACCGATGAACACGCAGGAGCAATTGCTCATTGTTAAGTACAATACAGTGAGCCAAAATAAGCCAAATTAAGACACCTATATCTTTTTAAGACCTTTAAAAAAATAAAATAAGTAAATAGCTATTTTTCGTATTCTTGTCGTATGAATTTTTTTAAGCTACATTTACACCGATGAACACGCAGGAGCAATTGCTCAATATTAAATACAATACATTGAGCCAAAATAAGCAAAATTAAGACACCTATATCTTATTAAAACCATTAAAAAAATAAAATAAGTATATAGCTATTTTTCGTATTCTTGTCGAATGAATTTTTTGTAGCTACATTTACACCGATGAACACGCTGGAGCAATTGCCTAATGTTAGATACAGTACAGTGAGCCAAAATAAGCAATATTAAGACACCCATATCTTTTCAAGACCTTTAAAAAAAATAAAATAAGTAAATAGCAATTTTTCTTATTCTTGTCGAATGAATTTTGTTTAGCTACATTTACACCGATGAGCACGCAGGAGCAATTGCTCAATGTTAATTACAATACAATGAGCCAAAATAAGCCAAATTAAGACACCTATATCTTTTTAAGACCTTTAAAAAAAATAAAATAAGTAAATAGCTATTTTTCTTATTCTTGTCGAATGAATTTTTTTTAGCTACATTTACACCGATGAACACGCCGGAGCAATTGCTCAATGTTAAGTACAATAAAATGAGCCAAAATAAGCAAAATTAAGACACCTATATCTTTTTAAAACCTTTAAAAAAATAAAATAAGTAAATAGCTATTTTTCGTATTCTTGTCGAATGAATTTTTTGTAGCTACATTTACACCGATGAACACGCTGGAGCAATTGCCTTATGTTAGATACAGTACAATGAGCCAAAATAAGCAATATTAAGACACCCATATCTTTTCAAGACCTTTAAAAAAAATAAAATAAGTAAATAGCTATTTTTCTTATTCTTGTCGAATGAATTTTTTTTAGCTACATTTACACCGATGAACACGCAGGAGCAATTGCTCAATGTTAATTACAATACAATGAGCCAAAATAAGCCAAATTAAGACACCCGTGTCATATCAATACCTTTAAAAAAATAAAATAAGTATATAGCTATTTTTCGTATTCTTGTCGAATGAATTTTTTGTAACTAAATTTACACCGATGAACACGCAGGAGCAATTGCTCAATGTCAAGTACAATACAATGAGCCAAAATAAGCAAAATTAAGACACCCTTATCATATCAAGACCTTTAAAAAAAATAAAATAAGTAAATAGCTATTTTTTTTATTCTTGTCGAATGAATTTTTTTTAGCAACATTTACACCGATGAACACGCAGGAGCAATTGCTCAATGTTAATTACAATACAGTGAGCCAAAATAAGCCAAATTAAGACACCCGCGTCATATCAAGACCTTTAAAAAAAATAAAATAAGTATATAGCTATTTTTCGTATTCTTGTCGAATGAATTTTTCGTAGCTACATTTACACCGATGAACACGCAGGAGCAAGTTGCCAATGTTAAGTACAATACAATGAGCCTAAATAAGCAAAATTAAGACACCTATATCTTTTTAAGACCTTTAAAAAAAATAAAATAAGTAAAAAGCTATTTTTCTTATTCTTGTCGAATGAATTTTTTTTAGCTACATTTTCACCGATGAACACGCAGGAGCAATTGTTCAATGTCAAGTATAATACAATGAGCCAAAATAAGCAAAATTAAGACACCTTTATCTTTTTAAAACCTTTTAAAAAAATAATATAAGTAAATAGCTATTTTTCTTATTCTTGTCGAATGAATTTTTTTTAGCTACATTTACACCGATGAACACGCAGGAGCAATTGCTCAATATTAAATACAATACATTGAGCCAAAATAAGCCAAATTAAGACACCCGTGTCATATCAATACCTTTAAAAAAAATAATATAAGTATATTGCTATTTTTCGTATTCTTGTCGAATGAATTTTTTGTAGCTACATTTACACCGATGAACACGCAGGAGCAAGTGGTCAATGTTAAGTACAATACAATGAGCCTAAATAAGCAAAATTAAGACACCTATATCTTTTTAAAACCTTTAAAAAAATAAAATAAGTAAATAGCTATTTTTCTTATTCTTGTCGAATGAATTTTTTTAGCAACATTTACACCGATGAACACGCAGGAGCAATTGCTCAATGTTAATTACAATACAATGAGCCAAAATAATCCAAATTAAGACACCCGCGTCATATCAAGACCTTTAAAAAAAATAAAATAAGTATATAGCTATTTTTCGTATTCTTGTCGAATGAATTTTTCGTAGCTACATTTACACCGATGAACACACAGGAGCAAGTTGCCAATGTTAAGTACAATACAATGAGCCTAAATAAGCAAAATTAAGACACCTATGTCTTTTTAAAACCTTTAAAAAATAATATAAGTAAATAGCTATTTTTCTTATTCTTGTCGAATGAATTTTTTTTAGCTACATTTACACCGATGAACACGCAGGAGCAATTGCTCAATGTTAATTACAATACATTGAGCCAAAATAAGCCAAATTAAGACACCCGTGTCATATCAATACCTTAAAAAAAAATAAAATAAGTATATAGCTATTTTTCGTATTCTTGTCGAATGAATTTTTTGTAGCTACATTTACACCGATGAACACGCAGGAACAATTTCTCAATGTTAAGTACAATACATTGAGCCAAAATAAGCAAAATTAAGACACCTATATCTTTTTGAAACCTTTAAAAAAAATAAAATAAGTAAATAGCTATTTTTCTTATTCTTGTCGAATGAATTTTGTTTAGCTACATTTACTCCGATGAACACGCAGGAGCAATTGCTCAATGTTAAGTACTACACAATGTACCTAAACAAGCAAAATTATGACACCTATATCTTTTTAAGACCTTTAAAAAAATAAAATAAGTAAATAGCTATTTTTCTTATTCTTGTCGAATGAATTTTTTTTAGCTACATTTACACCGATGAACACGCAGGATCAATTGCTCAATATTAAATACAATACATTGAGCCAAAATAAGCAAAATTAAGCCACCTATATCTTTTAAAGACCTTTAAAAAAAAAAAAGTATATAGCTATTTTTTGTATTCTTGTCGAATGAATTTTTTTAGCTACATTTACACCGATGAACACGCAGGAGCAAGTGGCCAATGTTAAGTACAATACAATGAGCCTAAATAAGCAAAATTAAGACACCTATATCTTTTTAAAACCTTTAAAAAAATAAAATAAGTAAATAGCTATTTTTCTTATTCTTGTCGAATGAATTTTTTTAGCAACATTTACACCGATGAACACGCAGGAGCAATTGCTCAATGTTAATTACAATACAATGAGCCAAAATAATCCAAATTAAGACACCCGCGTCATATCAAGACCTTTAAAAAAAATAAAATAAGTATATAGCTATTTTTCGTATTCTTGTCGAATGAATTTTTCGTAGCTACATTTACACCGATGAACACACAGGAGCAAGTTGCCAATGTTAAGTACAATACAATGAGCCTAAATAAGCAAAATTAAGACACCTATATCTTTTTAAAACCTTTAAAAAATAATATAAGTAAATAGCTATTTTTCTTATTCTTGTCGAATGAATTTTTTTTAGCTACATTTACACCGATGAACACGCAGGAGCAATTGCTCAATGTTAATTACAATACATTGAGCCAAAATAAGCCAAATTAAGACACCCGTGTCATATCAATACCTTTAAAAAAAATAAAATAAGTATATAGCTATTTTTCGTATTCTTGTCGAATGAATTTTGTTTAGCTACATTTACTCCGATGAACACGCAGGAGCAATTGCTCAATGTTAAGTACTACACAATGTACCTAAACAAGCAAAATTATGACACCTATATCTTTTTAAGACCTTTAAAAAAATAAAATAAGTAAATAGCTATTTTTCTTATTCTTGTCGAATGAATTTTTTTTAGCTACATTTACACAGATGAACACGCAGGATCAATTGCTCAATATTTAATACAATACATTGAGCCAAAATAAGCAAAATTAAGCCACCTATATCTTTTAAAGACCTTTAAAAAAAAAAAAAGTATGTAGCTATTTTTTGTATTCTTGTCGAATGAATTTTTTGTAGCTACATTTACACCGATGAACACGCAGGAGCAATTGCTCAATGTTAATTACAACACAGAGAGCCAAAATAAGCCAAATTAAGACACCCGTGTCATTTCAAGACCTTTAAAAAAAAACAATAAGTATATAGCTATTTTTCGTATTCTTGTCGAATGAATTTTTTTTAGCTACATTTACACGGATGAACACTATGGAGCAATTGCCCAATGTTAAGTACAGTACAATGAGCCAAAATAAGCAAAATTAAGACACCCTTATCATATCAAGACCTTTTAAAAAATAAAATAAGTAAATAGCTATTTTTTTTATTCTTGTCGAATGAATTTTTTTTAGCAACATTTAAACCGATGAACACGCAGGAGCAATTGTTTAATGTCAAGTACAATAAAATGAGCCAAATTAAGCAAAATTAAGACACCTATATCTTTTTAAAACCTTTAAAAAAATAAAATAAGTAAATAGCTATTTTTCTTATTCTTGTCGAATGAATTTTTTTTAGCTACATTTACACCGATGAACACGCAGGAGCAATTGCTCAATGTTAATTGCAATACAATGAGCCAAAATAAGCCAAATTAAGACACCCGTGTCATATTAAGACCTTTAAAAAAAATAAAATAACTATATAGCTATTTTTCGTATTCTTGTCGAATGAATTTTGTTAAGCTACATTTACTCCGATGAACACGCAAGAGCAATTGCTCAATGTTGAGTGCAATACAATGAGCCGAAATAAGCAAAATTTAGACACCCTTATCATATCAAGACCTTTAAAAAAAATAATATAAGTAAATAGCAATTTTTTTTAATCTTGTCGAATGAATTTTTTTTAGCAACATTTAAACCGATGAATACGCAGGAGCAATTGCTCAATGTCAAGTGCAATACAATGAGCCAAAATAAGCAAAATTAAGACACCTATATCTTTTTAAAACCTTTAAAAAAATAAAATAAGTAAATAGCTATTTTTCTTATTCTTGTCGAATGAATTTTTTTTAGCTACATTTACACCGATGAACACTTCAGGAGCAATTGCTCAATGTTAATTACAATACAATGAGCCAAAATAAGCCAAATTAAGACACCCGTGTCATATCAAGACCTTTAAAAAAAACAATAAGTATATAGCTATTTTTCGTATTCTTGTCGAATGAATTTTTTTTAGCTACATTTACACCGGCGAACACGCAGGAACAATTGCTTAATGTTAAGTACAATACATTGAGCCAAAATAAGGAAAACTAAGGCACCTTTATCTTTTTAAAACCTTTAAAAAAAAAAAAATAAGTAAATAGCTATTTTTCTTATTCTTAACGAATGAATTTTTTTTAGCTACATTTACACCGATGAACACGCGGGAGCAATTGCCCAATGTTAAGTACAATACAATGAGCCAAAATAAGCAAAATTAAGACACCCTTATTATATCAAGACCTTTAAAAAAAATAAAATAAGTAAATAGCTATTTTTCTTATTCTTGTGGAATGAATTTTTTTTAGCTACATTTACACCGATGAACACGCAGGAACAATTGCTCAATGTTAAGTACAATACATTGAGCCAAAATAAGGAAAACTAAGGCACCTTTATCTTTTTAAAACCTTTAAAAAAAATAAAATAAGTAAATAGCTATTTTTCTTATTCTTAACGAATGAATTTTTTTTAGCTACATTTACACTGATGAACACGCAGGAGCAATTGCCCAATGTTAAGTACAATACAATGAGCCAAAATAAGCAAAATTAAGACACCCTTATTATATCAAGACCTTTAAAAAAAATAAAATAAGTAAATAGCTATTTTTTTTATTCTTGTCGAATGAATTTTTTTTTAGCAACATTTAAACCGACGAACACGCAGGAGCAATTGTTTAATGTCAAGTACAATAAAATGAGCCAAAAAAAGCAAAATTATGACACCTATATCTTTTTAAAACCGTTAAAAAAATAAAATAAGTAAATAGCTATTTTTCTTATTCTTGTCAAATGAATTTTGTTTAGCTACATTTACTCCGATGAACACGCAGGAGCAATTGCTCAATGTTAATTACAATACAATGAGCCAAAATAAGCCAAATTAAGACACCCGCGTCATATCAAGACCTTTAAAAAAAATAAAATAAGTATATAGCTATTTTTCGTATTCTTGTCGAATGAATTTTTCGTAGCTACATTTACACCGATGAACACGCAGGAGCAAGTTGCCAATGTTAAGTACAATACAATGAGCCTAAATAAGCAAAATTAAGACACCTATATCTTTTAAAGACCTTTAAAAAAAATAAAATAAGTAAAAAGCTATTTTTCTTATTCTTGTCGAATGAATTTTTTTTAGCTACATTTACACCGATGAACACGCAGGAGCAATTGTTCAATGTCAAGTATAATACAATGAGCCAAAATAAGCAAAATTAAGACACCTTTATCTTTTTAAAACCTTTAAAAAAATAATATAAGTAAATAGCTATTTTTCTTATTCTTGTCGAATGAATTTTTTTTAGCTACATTTACACCGATGAACACGCAGGAGCAATTGCTCAATATTAAATACAATACATTGAGCCAAAATAAGCCAAATTAAGACACCCGTGTCATATCAATACCTTTAAAAAAAATAATATAAGTATATTGCTATTTTTCGTATTCTTGTCGAATGAATTTTTTGTAGCTACATTTACAACCGGCGAACACGCAGGGACAATCGCTCAATGTTAAGTACAATACTTTGAGCCAAAATAAGCAAAACTATGGCACCTATATCTTTTTAAAGCTTTTAAAAAAAATAAAATAAGTAAATAGCTATTTTTCTTATTCTTGTCGAATGAATTTTTTTTAGCTACATTTACACCAATGAACACGCAGGAGCAATTGCCCAATGTTAAGTACAGTACAATGAGCCAAAATAAGCAAAATTAAGACACCCTTATCATATCAAGACCTTTAAAAAAATAAAATAAGTAAATAGCTATTTTTTTTATTCTTGTCGAATGAATTTTTTTTAGCAACATTTAAACCGATGAACACGCAGGAGCAATTGTTTAATGTCAAGTACAATAAAATGAGCCAAATTAAGCAAAATTAAGACACCTTTACCTTTTTAAAACCTTTAAAAAAATAAAATAAGTAAATAGCTATTTTTCTTATTCTTGTCGAATGAATTTTTTTTAGCTACATTTACACCGATGAACACGCAGGAGCAATTGCTCAATGTTAATTGCAATACAATGAGCCAAAATAAGCCAAATTAAGACACCCGTGTCATATTAAGACCTTTAAAAAAAATAAAATAACTATATAGCTATTTTTCGTATTCTTGTCGAATGAATTTTGTTAAGCTACATTTACTCCGATGAACACGCAAGAGCAATTGCTCAATGTTGAGTGCAATACAATGAGCCGAAATAAGCAAAATTTAGACACCCTTATCATATCAAGACCTTTAAAAAAAATAATATAAGTAAATAGCAATTTTTTTTAATCTTGTCGAATGAATTTTTTTTAGCAACATTTAAACCGATGAATACGCAGGAGCAATTGCTCAATGTCAAGTGCAATACAATGAGCCAAAATAAGCAAAATTAAGACACCTATATCTTTTTAAAACCTTTAAAAAAATAAAATAAGTAAATAGCTATTTTTCTTATTCTTGTCAAATGAATTTTTTTTAGCTACATTTACACCGATGAACACTTCAGGAGCAATTGCTCAATGTTAATTACAATACAATGAGCCAAAATAAGCCAAATTAAGACACCCGTGTCATATCAAGACCTTTAAAAAAAACAATAAGTATATAGCTATTTTTCGTATTCTTGTCGAATGAATTTTTTGTAGCTACATTTACACCGGCGAACACGCAGGAACAATTGCTCAATGTTAAGTACAATACATTGAGCCAAAATAAGGAAAACTAAGGCACCTTTATCTTTTTAAAACCTTTAAAAAAAATAAAATAAGTAAATAGCTATTTTTCTTATTCTTAACGAATGAATTTTTTTTAGCTACATTTACACCGATGAACACGCGGGAGCAATTGCCCAATGTTAAGTACAATACAATGAGCCAAAATAAGCAAAATTAAGACACCCTTATTATATCAAGACCTTTAAAAAAAATAAAATAAGTAAATAGCTATTTTTCTTATTCTTGTCGAATGAATTTTTTTTAGCTACATTTACACCGATGAACACGCAGGAACAATTGCTCAATGTTAAGTACAATACATTGAGCCAAAATAAGGAAAACTAAGGCACCTTTATCTTTTTAAAACCTTTAAAAAAAATAAAATAAGTAAATAGCTATTTTTCTTATTCTTAACGAATGAATTTTTTTTAGCTACATTTACACTGATGAACACGCAGGAGCAATTGCCCAATGTTAAGTACAATACAATGAGCCAAAATAAGCAAAATTAAGACACCCTTATTATATCAAGACCTTTAAAAAAAATAAAATAAGTAAATAGCTATTTTTTTTATTCTTGTCGAATGAATTTTTTTTTTAGCAACATTTAAACCGATGAACACGCAGGAGCAATTGTTTAATGTCAAGTACAATGAAATGAGCCAAAAAAAGCAAAATTATGACACCTATATCTTTTTAAAACCGTTAATAAAATAAAATAAGTAAATAGCTATTTTTCTTATTCTTGTCAAATGAATTTTGTTTAGCTACATTTACTCCGATGAACACGCAGGAGCAATTGCTCAATGTTAATTACAATACAATGAGCCAAAATAAGCCAAATTAAGACACCCGCGTCATATCAAGACCTTTAAAAAAAATAAAATAAGTATATAGCTATTTTTCGTATTCTTGTCGAATGAATTTTTCGTAGCTACATTTACACCGATGAACACGCAGGAGCAAGTTGCCAATGTTAAGTACAATACAATGAGCCTAAATAAGCAAAATTAAGACACCTATATCTTTTAAAGACCTTTAAAAAAAATAAAATAAGTAAAAAGCTATTTTTCTTATTCTTGTCGAATGAATTTTTTTTAGCTACATTTACACCGATGAACACGCAGGAGCAATTGTTCAATGTCAAGTATAATACAATGAGCCAAAATAAGCAAAATTAAGACACCTTTATCTTTTTAAAACCTTTAAAAAAATAATATAAGTAAATAGCTATTTTTCTTATTCTTGTCGAATGAATTTTTTTTAGCTACATTTACACCGATGAACACGCAGGAGCAATTGCTCAATATTAAATACAATACATTGAGCCAAAATAAGCCAAATTAAGACACCCGTGTCATATCAATACCTTTAAAAAAAATAATATAAGTATATTGCTATTTTTCGTATTCTTGTCGAATGAATTTTTTGTAGCTACATTTACAACCGGCGAACACGCAGGGACAATCGCTCAATGTTAAGTACAATACTTTGAGCCGAAATAAGCAAAACTAAGGCACCTATATCTTTTTAAAGCTTTTAAAAAAATAAAGTAAGTAAATAGCTATTTTTCTTATTCTTGTCGAATGAATTTTTTTTAGCTACATTTACACCGATGAACACTTCAGGAGCAATTGCTCAATGTTAATTACAATACAATGAGCCAAAATAAGCCAAATTAAGACACCCGTGTCATATCAAGACCTTTAAAAAAAACAATAAGTATATAGCTATTTTTCGTATTCTTGTCGAATGAATTTTTTGTAGCTACATTTACACCGGCGAACACGCAGGAACAATTGCTCAATGTTAAGTACAATACATGGAGCCAAAATAAGGAAAACTAAGGCACCTTTATCTTTTTAAAACCTTTAAAAAAAATAAAATAAGTAAATAGCTATTTTTCTTATTCTTAACGAATGAATTTTTTTTAGCTACATTTACACCGATGAACACGCGGGAGCAATTGCACAATGTTAAGTACAATACAATGAGCCAAAATAAGCAAAATTAAGACACCCTTATTATATCAAGACCTTTAAAAAAAATAAAATAAGTAAATAGCTATTTTTCTTATTCTTGTCGAATGAATTTTTTTTAGCTACATTTACACCGATGAACACGCAGGAACAATTGCTCAATGTTAAGTACAATACATTGAGCCAAAATAAGGAAAACTAAGGCACCTTTATCTTTTTAAAACCTTTAAAAAAAATAAAATAAGTAAATAGCTATTTTTCTTATTCTTAACGAAAGAATTTTTTTTAGCTACATTTACACTGATGTACACGCAGGAGCAATTGCTCAATATTAAATACAATACATTGAGCCAAAATAAGCCAAATTAAGACACCCGTGTCATATCAATACCTTTAAAAAAAATAATATAAGTATATTGCTATTTTTCGTATTCTTGTCGAATGAATTTTTTGTAGCTACATTTACAACCGGCGAACACGCAGGGACAATCGCTCAATGTTAAGTACAATACTTTGAGCCAAAATAAGCAAAACTAAGGCACCTATATCTTTTTAAAGCTTTTAAAAAAAATAAAATAAGTAAATAGCTATTTTTCTTATTCTTGTCGAATGAATTTTTTTTAGCTACATTTACACCAATGAACACGCAGGAGCAATTGCCCAATGTTAAGTACAGTACAATGAGCCAAAATAAGCAAAATTAAGACACCCTTATCATATCAAGACCTTTAAAAAAATAAAATAAGTAAATAGCTATTTTTTTTATTCTTGTCGAATGAATTTTTTTTAGCAACATTTAAACCGATGAACACGCAGGAGCAATTGTTTAATGTCAAGTACAATAAAATGAGCCAAATTAAGCAAAATTGAGACACCTTTACCTTTTTAAAACCTTTAAAAAAATAAAATAAGTAAATAGCTATTTTTCTTATTCTTGTCGAATGAATTTTTTTTAGCTACATTTACACCGATGAACACGCAGGAGCAATTGCTCAATGTTAATTGCAATACAATGAGCCAAAATAAGCCAAATTAAGACACCCGTGTCATATTAAGACCTTTAAAAAAAATAAAATAACTATATAGCTATTTTTCGTATTCTTGTCGAATGAATTTTGTTAAGCTACATTTACTCCGATGAACACGCAAGAGCAATTGCTCAATGTCAAGTGCAATACAATGAGCCAAAATAAGCAAAATTAAGACACCTATATCTTTTTAAAACCTTTAAAAAAATAAAATAAGTAAATAGCTATTTTTCTTATTCTTGTCAAATGAATTTTTTTTAGCTACATTTACACCGATGAACACTTCAGGAGCAATTGCTCAATGTTAATTACAATACAATGAGCCAAAATAAGCCAAATTAAGACACCCGTGTCATATCAAGACCTTAAAAAAAAACAATAAGTAAATAGCTATTTTTCTTATTCTTGTCGAATGAATTTTTTTTAGCTACATTTACACCGATGAACACGCAGGAATAATTGCTCAATGTTAAGTACAATACATTGAGCCAAAATAAGGAAAACTAAGGCACCTTTATCTTTTTAAAACCTTTAAAAAAAATAAAATAAGTAAATAGCTATTTTTCTTATTCTTAACGAATGAATTTTTTTTAGCTACATTTACACTGATGAACACGCAGGAGCAATTGCCCAATGTTAAGTACAATACAATGAGCCAAAATAAGCAAAATTAAGACACCCTTATCATATCAAGACCTTTTAAAAAATAAAATAAGTAAATAGCTATTTTTTTTATTCTTGTCGAATGAATTTTTTTTAGCAACATTTAAACCGATGAACACGCAGGAGCAATTGTTTAATGTCAAGTACAATAAAATGAGCCAAATTAAGCAAAATTAAGACACCTATATCTTTTTAAAACCTTTAAAAAAATAAAATAAGTAAATAGCTATTTTTCTTATTCTTGTCGAATGAATTTTTTTTAGCTACATTTACACCGATGAACACGCAGGAGCAATTGCTCAATGTTAATTGCAATACAATGAGCCAAAATAAGCCAAATTAAGACACCCGTGTCATATTAAGACCTTTAAAAAAAATAAAATAACTATATAGCTATTTTTCGTATTCTTGTCGAATGAATTTTGTTAAGCTACATTTACTCCGATGAACACGCAAGAGCAATTGCTCAATGTTGAGTGCAATACAATGAGCCGAAATAAGCAAAATTTAGACACCCTTATCATATCAAGACCTTTAAAAAAAATAATATAAGTAAATAGCAATTTTTTTTAATCTTGTCGAATGAATTTTTTTTAGCAACATTTAAACCGATGAATACGCAGGAACAATTGCTCAATGTCAAGTGCAATATAATGAGCCAAAATAAGCAAAATTAAGACACCTATATCTTTTTAAAACCTTTAAAAAAATAAAATAAGTAAATAGCTATTTTTCTTATTCTTGTCGAATGAATTTTTTTTAGCTACATTTACACCGATGAACACTTCAGGAGCAATTGCTCAATGTTAATTACAATACAATGAGCCAAAATAAGCCAAATTAAGACACCCGTGTCATATCAAGACCTTTAAAAAAAACAATAAGTATATAGCTATTTTTCGTATTCTTGTCGAATGAATTTTTTTAGCTACATTTACACCGGCGAACACGCAGGAACAATTGCTCAATGTTAAGTACAATACATTGAGCCAAAATAAGGAAAACTAAGGCACCTTTATCTTTTTAAAACCTTTAAAAAAAATAAAATAAGTAAATAGCTATTTTTCTTATTCTTAACGAATGAATTTTTTTTAGCTACATTTACACCGATGAACACGCGGGAGCAATTGCCCAATGTTAAGTACAATACAATGAGCCAAAATAAGCAAAATTAAGACACCCTTATTATATCAAGACCTTTAAAAAAAATAAAATAAGTAAATAGCTATTTTTCTTATTCTTGTCGAATGAATTTTTTTTAGCTACATTTACACCGATGAACACGCAGGAACAATTGCTCAATGTTAAGTACAATACATTGAGCCAAAATAAGGAAAACTAAGGCACCTTTATCTTTTTAAAACCTTTAAAAAAAATAAAATAAGTAAATAGCTATTTTTCTTATTCTTAACGAATGAATTTTTTTTAGCTACATTTACACTGATGAACACGCAGGAGCAATTGCCCAATGTTAAGTACAATACAATGAGCCAAAATAAGCAAAATTAAGACACCCTTATTATATCAAGACCTTTAAAAAAAATAAAATAAGTAAATAGCTATTTTTTTTATGCTTGTCGAATGAATTTTTTTTTAGCAACATTTAAACCGACGAACACGCAGGAGCAATTGTTTAATGTCAAGTACAATAAAATGAGCCAAAAAAAGCAAAATTATGACACCTATATCTTTTTAAAACCGTTAAAAAAATAAAATAAGTAAATAGCTATTTTTCTTATTCTTGTCAAATGAATTTTGTTTAGCTACATTTACTCCGATGAACACGCAGGAGCAATTGCTCAATGTTAATTACAATACAATGAGCCAAAATAAGCCAAATTAAGACACCCGCGTCATATCAAGACCTTTAAAAAAAATAAAATAAGTATATAGCTATTTTTCGTATTCTTGTCGAATGAATTTTTCGAAGCTACATTTACACCGATGAACACGCAGGAGCAAGTTGCCAATGTTAAGTACAATACAATGAGCCTAAATAAGCAAAATTAAGACACCTATATCTTTTAAAGACCTTTAAAAAAAATAAAATAAGTAAAAAGCTATTTTTCTTATTCTTGTCGAATGAATTTTTTTTAGCTACATTTACACCGATGAACACGCAGGAGCAATTGTTCAATGTCAAGTATAATACAATGAGCCAAAATAAGCAAAATTAAGACACCTTTATCTTTTTAAAACCTTTAAAAAAATAATATAAGTAAATAGCTATTTTTCTTATTCTTGTCGAATGAATTTTTTTTAGCTACATTTACACCGATGAACACGCAGGAGCAATTGCTCAATATTAAATACAATACATTGAGCCAAAATAAGCCAAATTAAGACACCCGTGTCATATCAATACCTTTAAAAAAAATAATATAAGTATATTGCTATTTTTCGTATTCTTGTCGAATGAATTTTTTGTAGCTACATTTACAACCGGCGAACACGCAGGGACAATCGCTCAATGTTAAGTACAATACTTTGAGCCAAAATAAGCAAAACTAAGGCACCTATATCTTTTTAAAGCTTTTAAAAAAAATAAAATAAGTAAATAGCTATTTTTCTTATTCTTGTCGAATGAATTTTTTTTAGCTACATTTACACCAATGAACACGCAGGAGCAATTGCCCAATGTTAAGTACAGTACAATGAGCCAAAATAAGCAAAATTAAGACACCCTTATCATATCAAGACCTTTAAAAAAATAAAATAAGTAAATAGCTATTTTTTTTATTCTTGTCGAATGAATTTTTTTTAGCAACATTTAAACCGATGAACACGCAGGAGCAATTGTTTAATGTCAAGTACAATAAAATGAGCCAAATTAAGCAAAATTAAGACACCTTTACCTTTTTAAAACCTTTAAAAAAATAAAATAAGTAAATAGCTATTTTTCTTATTCTTGTCGAATGAATTTTTTTTAGCTACATTTACACCGATGAACACGCAGGAGCAATTGCTCAATGTTAATTGCAATACAATGAGCCAAAATAAGCCAAATTAAGACACCCGTGTCATATTAAGACCTTTAAAAAAAATAAAATAACTATATAGCTATTTTTCGTATTCTTGTCGAATGAATTTTGTTAAGCTACATTTACTCCGATGAACACGCAAGAGCAATTGCTCAATGTTGAGTGCAATACAATGAGCCGAAATAAGCAAAATTTAGACACCCTTATCATATCAAGACCTTTAAAAAAAATAATATAAGTAAATAGCAATTTTTTTTAATCTTGTCGAATGAATTTTTTTTAGCAACATTTAAACCGATGAATACGCAGGAGCAATTGCTCAATGTCAAGTGCAATACAATGAGCCAAAATAAGCAAAATTAAGACACCTATATCTTTTTAAAACCTTTAAAAAAATAAAATAAGTAAATAGCTATTTTTCTTATTCTTGTCAAATGAATTTTTTTTAGCTACATTTACACCGATGAACACTTCAGGAGCAATTGCTCAATGTTAATTACAATACAATGAGCCAAAATAAGCCAAATTAAGACACCCGTGTCATATCAAGACCTTTAAAAAAAACAATAAGTATATAGCTATTTTTCGTATTCTTGTCGAATGAATTTTTTGTAGCTACATTTACACCGGCGAACAAGCAGGAACAATTGCTCAATGTTAAGTACAATACATTGAGCCAAAATAAGGAAAACTAAGGCACCTTTATCTTTTTAAAACCTTTAAAAAAAATAAAATAAGTAAATAGCTATTTTTCTTATTCTTAACGAATGAATTTTTTTTAGCTACATTTACACCGATGAACACGCGGGAGCAATTGCCCAATGTTAAGTACAATACAATGAGCCAAAATAAGCAAAATTAAGACACCCTTATTATATCAAGACCTTTAAAAAAAATAAAATAAGTAAATAGCTATTTTTCTTATTCTTAACGAATGAATTTTTTTTAGCTACATTTACACCGATGAACACGCGGGAGCAATTGCCCAATGTTAAGTACAATACAATGAGCCAAAATAAGCAAAATTAAGACACCCTTATTATATCAAGACCTTTAAAAAAAATAAAATAAGTAAATAGCTATTTTTTTTTATTCTTGTCGAATGAATTTTTTTTAGCAACATTTAAACCGATGAACACGCAGGAGCAATTGTTTAATGTCAAGTACAATGAAATGAGCCAAAAAAAGCAAAATTATGACACCTATATCTTTTTAAAACCGTTAATAAAATAAAATAAGTAAATAGCTATTTTTCTTATTCTTGTCAAATGAATTTTGTTTAGCTACATTTACTCCGATGAACACGCAGGAGCAATTGCTCAATGTTAATTACAATACAATGAGCCAAAATAAGCCAAATTAAGACACCCGCGTCATATCAAGACCTTTAAAAAAAATAAAATAAGTATATAGCTATTTTTCGTATTCTTGTCGAATGAATTTTTCGTAGCTACATTTACACCGATGAACACGCAGGAGCAAGTTGCCAATGTTAAGTACAATACAATGAGCCTAAATAAGCAAAATTAAGACACCTATATCTTTTAAAGACCTTTAAAAAAAATAAAATAAGTAAAAAGCTATTTTTCTTATTCTTGTCGAATGAATTTTTTTTAGCTACATTTACACCGATGAACACGCAGGAGCAATTGTTCAATGTCAAGTATAATACAATGAGCCAAAATAAGCAAAATTAAGACACCTTTATCTTTTTAAAACCTTTAAAAAAATAATATAAGTAAATAGCTATTTTTTTTATTCTTGTCGAATGAATTTTTTTTAGCTACATTTACACCGATGAACACGCAGGAGCAATTGCTCAATATTAAATACAATACGTTGAGCCAAAATAAGCCAAATTAAGACACCCGTGTCATATCAATACCTTTAAAAAAAATAATATAAGTATATTGCTATTTTTCGTATTCTTGTCGAATGAATTTTTTGTAGCTACATTTACAACCGGCGAACACGCAGGGACAATCGCTCAATGTTAAGTACAATACTTTGAGCCGAAATAAGCAAAACTAAGGCACCTATATCTTTTTAAAGCTTTTAAAAAAATAAAATAAGTAAATAGCTATTTTTCTTATTCTTGTCGAATGAATTTTTTTTAGCTACATTTACACCGATGAACACTTCAGGAGCAATTGCTCAATGTTAATTACAATACAATGAGCCAAAATAAGCCAAATTAAGACACCCGTGTCATATCAAGACCTTTAAAAAAAACAATAAGTATATAGCTATTTTTCGTATTCTTGTCGAATGAATTTTTTGTAGCTACATTTACACCGGCGAACACGCAGGAACAATTGCTCAATGTTAAGTACAATACATGGAGCCAAAATAAGGAAAACTAAGGCACCTTTATCTTTTTAAAACCTTTAAAAAAAATAAAATAAGTAAATAGCTATTTTTCTTATTCTTAACGAATGAATTTTTTTTAGCTACATTTACACCGATGAACACGCGGGAGCAATTGCCCAATGTTAAGTACAATACAATGAGCCAAAATAAGCAAAATTAAGACACCCTTATTATATCAAGACCTTTAAAAAAAATAAAATAAGTAAATAGCTATTTTTCTTATTCTTGTCGAATGAATTTTTTTTAGCTACATTTACACCGATGAACACGCAGGAACAATTGCTCAATGTTAAGTACAATACATTGAGCCAAAATAAGGAAAACTAAGGCACCTTTATCTTTTTAAAACCTTTAAAAAAAATAAAATAAGTAAATAGCTATTTTTCTTATTCTTAACGAAAGAATTTTTTTTAGCTACATTTACACTGATGAACACGCAGGAGCAATTGCTCAATATTAAATACAATACATTGAGCCAAAATAAGCCAAATTAAGACACCCGTGTCATATCAATACCTTTAAAAAAAATAATATAAGTATATTGCTATTTTTCGTATTCTTGTCGAATGAATTTTTTGTAGCTACATTTACAACCGGCGAACACGCAGGGACAATCGCTCAATGTTAAGTACAATACTTTGAGCCAAAATAAGCAAAACTAAGGCACCTATATCTTTTTAAAGCTTTTAAAAAAAATAAAATAAGTAAATAGCTATTTTTCTTATTCTTGTCGAATGAATTTTTTTTAGCTACATTTACACCAATGAACACGCAGGAGCAATTGCCCAATGTTAAGTACAGTACAATGAGCCAAAATAAGCAAAATTAAGACACCCTTATCATATCAAGACCTTTAAAAAAATAAAATAAGTAAATAGCTATTTTTTTTATTCTTGTCGAATGAATTTTTTTTAGCAACATTTAAACCGATGAACACGCAGGAGCAATTGTTTAATGTCAAGTACAATAAAATGAGCCAAATTAAGCAAAATTAAGACACCTTTACCTTTTTAAAACCTTTAAAAAAATAAAATAAGTAAATAGCTATTTTTCTTATTCTTGTCGAATGAATTTTTTTTAGCTACATTTACACCGATGAACACGCAGGAGCAATTGCTCAATGTTAATTGCAATACAATGAGCCAAAATAAGCCAAATTAAGACACCCGTGTCATATTAAGACCTTTAAAAAAAATAAAATAAGTATATAGCTATTTTTCGTATTCTTGTCGAATGAATTTTGTTAAGCTACATTTACTCCGATGAACACGCAAGAGCAATTGCTCAATGTTGAGTGCAATACAATGAGCCGAAATAAGCAAAATTTAGACACCCTTATCATATCAAGACCTTTAAAAAAAATAATATAAGTAAATAGCAATTTTTTTTAATCTTGTCGAATGAATTTTTTTTAGCAACATTTAAACCGATGAATACGCAGGAGCAATTGCTCAATGTCAAGTGCAATACAATGAGCCAAAATAAGCAAAATTAAGACACCTATATCTTTTTAAAACCTTTAAAAAAATAAAATAAGTAAATAGCTATTTTTCTTATTCTTGTCAAATGAATTTTTTTTAGCTACATTTACACCGATGAACACTTCAGGAGCAATTGCTCAATGTTAATTACAATACAGTGAGCCAAAATAAGCCAAATTAAGACACCCGTGTCATATCAAGACCTTTAAAAAAAACAATAAGTATATAGCTATTTTTCGTATTCTTGTCGAATGAATTTTTTGTAGCTACATTTACACCGGCGAACACGCAGGAACAATTGCTCAATGTTAAGTACAATACATTGAGCCAAAATAAGGAAAACTAAGGCACCTTTATCTTTTTAAAACCTTTAAAAAAAATAAAATAAGTAAATAGCTATTTTTCTTATTCTTAACGAATGAATTTTTTTTAGCTACATTTACACCGATGAACACGCGGGAGCAATTGCCCAGTGTTAAGTACAATACAATGAGCCAAAATAAGCAAAATTAAGACACCCTTATTATATCAAGACCTTTAAAAAAAATAAAATAAGTAAATAGCTATTTTTCTTATTCTTGTCGAATGAATTTTTTTTAGCTACATTTACACCGATGAACACGCAGGAACAATTGCTCAATGTTAAGTACAATACATTGAGCCAAAATAAGGAAAACTAAGGCACCTTTATCTTTTTAAAACCTTTAAAAAAAATAAAATAAGTAAATAGCTATTTTTCTTATTCTTAACGAATGAATTTTTTTTAGCTACATTTACACTGATGAACACGCAGGAGCAATTGCCCAATGTTAAGTACAATACAATGAGCCAAAATAAGCAAAATTAAGACACCCTTATTATATCAAGACCTTTAAAAAAAATAAAATAAGTAAATAGCTATTTTTTTTATTCTTGTCGAATGAATTTTTTTTTAGCAACATTTAAACCGATGAACACGCAGGAGCAATTGTTTAATGTCAAGTACAATAAAATGAGCCAAAAAAAGCAAAATTATGACAACTATATCTTTTTAAAACCGTTAAAAAAATAAAATAAGTAAATAGCTATTTTTCTTATTCTTGTCGAATGAATTTTTTTTAGCTACATTTACACCGATGAACACGCAGGAGCAATTGCTCAATATTAAATACAATACATTGAGCCAAAATAAGCCAAATTAAGACACCCGTGTCATATCAATACCTTTAAAAAAAATAATATAAGTATATTGCTATTTTTCGTATTCTTGTCGAATGAATTTTTTGTAGCTACATTTACAACCGGCGAACACGCAGGGACAATCGCTCAATGTTAAGTACAATACTTTGAGCCAAAATAAGCAAAACTAAGGCACCTATATCTTTTTAAAGCTTTTAAAAAAAATAAAATAAGTAAATAGCTATTTTTCTTATTCTTGTCGAATGAATTTTTTTTAGCTACATTTACACCAATGAACACGCAGGAGCAATTGCCCAATGTTAAGTACAGTACAATGAGCCAAAATAAGCAAAATTAAGACACCCTTATCATATCAAGACCTTTAAAAAAATAAAATAAGTAAATAGCTATTTTTTTTATTCTTGTCGAATGAATTTTTTTTAGCAACATTTAAACCGATGAACACGCAGGAGCAATTGTTTAATGTCAAGTACAATAAAATGAGCCAAATTAAGCAAAATTAAGACACCTATATCTTTTTAAAACCTTTAAAAAAATAAAATAAGTAAATAGCTATTTTTCTTATTCTTGTCGAATGAATTTTTTTTAGCTACATTTACACCGATGAACACGCAGGAGCAATTGCTCAATGTTAATTGCAATACAATGAGCCAAAATAAGCCAAATTAAGACACCCGTGTCATATTAAGACCTTTAAAAAAAATAAAATAACTATATAGCTATTTTTCGTATTCTTGTCGAATGAATTTTGTTTAGCTACATATACTCCGATGAACACGCAAGAGCAATTGCTCAATGTTGAGTGCAATACAATGAGCCGAAATAAGCAAAATTTAGACACCCTTATCATATCAAGACCTTTAAAAAAAATAATATAAGTAAATAGCAATTTTTTTTAATCTTGTCGAATGAATTTTTTTTAGCAACATTTAAACCGATGAATACGCAGGAGCAATTGCTCAATGTCAAGTGCAATACAATGAGCCAAAATAAGCAAAATTAAGACACCTATATCTTTTTAAAACCTTTAAAAAAATAAAATAAGTAAATAGCTATTTTTCTTATTCTTGTCAAATGAATTTTTTTTAGCTACATTTACACCGATGAACACTTCAGGAGCAATTGCTCAATGTTAATTACAATACAGTGAGCCAAAATAAGCCAAATTAAGACACCCGTGTCATATCAAGACCTTTAAAAAAAACAATAAGTATATAGCTATTTTTCGTATTCTTGTCGAATGAATTTTTTGTAGCTACATTTACACCGGCGAACACGCAGGAACAATTGCTCAATGTTAAGTACAATACATTGAGCCAAAATAAGGAAAACTAAGGCACCTTTATCTTTTTAAAACCTTTAAAAAAAATAAAATAAGTAAATAGCTATTTTTCTTATTCTTAACGAATGAATTTTTTTTAGCTACATTTACACCGATGAACACGCGGGAGCAATTGCCCAGTGTTAAGTACAATACAATGAGCCAAAATAAGCAAAATTAAGACACCCTTATTATATCAAGACCTTTAAAAAAAATAAAATAAGTAAATAGCTATTTTTCTTATTCTTGTCGAATGAATTTTTTTTAGCTACATTTACACCGATGAACACGCAGGAACAATTGCTCAATGTTAAGTACAATACATTGAGCCAAAATAAGGAAAACTAAGGCACCTTTATCTTTTTAAAACCTTTAAAAAAAATAAAATAAGTAAATAGCTATTTTTCTTATTCTTAACGAATGAATTTTTTTTAGCTACATTTACACTGATGAACACGCAGGAGCAATTGCCCAATGTTAAGTACAATACAATGAGCCAAAATAAGCAAAATTAAGACACCCTTATTATATCAAGACCTTTAAAAAAAATAAAATAAGTAAATAGCTATTTTTTTTATTCTTGTCGAATGAATTTTTTTTTAGCAACATTTAAACCGATGAACACGCAGGAGCAATTGTTTAATGTCAAGTACAATAAAATGAGCCAAAAAAAGCAAAATTATGACAACTATATCTTTTTAAAACCGTTAAAAAAATAAAATAAGTAAATAGCTATTTTTCTTATTCTTGTCGAATGAATTTTTTTTAGCTACATTTACACCGATGAACACGCAGGAGCAATTGCTCAATATTAAATACAATACATTGAGCCAAAATAAGCCAAATTAAGACACCCGTGTCATATCAATACCTTTAAAAAAAATAATATAAGTATATTGCTATTTTTCGTATTCTTGTCGAATGAATTTTTTGTAGCTACATTTACAACCGGCGAACACGCAGGGACAATCGCTCAATGTTAAGTACAATACTTTGAGCCAAAATAAGCAAAACTAAGGCACCTATATCTTTTTAAAGCTTTTAAAAAAAATAAAATAAGTAAATAGCTATTTTTCTTATTCTTGTCGAATGAATTTTTTTTAGCTACATTTACACCAATGAACACGCAGGAGCAATTGCCCAATGTTAAGTACAGTACAATGAGCCAAAATAAGCAAAATTAAGACACCCTTATCATATCAAGACCTTTAAAAAAATAAAATAAGTAAATAGCTATTTTTTTTATTCTTGTCGAATGAATTTTTTTTAGCAACATTTAAACCGATGAACACGCAGGAGCAATTGTTTAATGTCAAGTACAATAAAATGAGCCAAATTAAGCAAAATTAAGACACCTATATCTTTTTAAAACCTTTAAAAAAATAAAATAAGTAAATAGCTATTTTTCTTATTCTTGTCGAATGAATTTTTTTTAGCTACATTTACACCGATGAACACGCAGGAGCAATTGCTCAATGTTAATTGCAATACAATGAGCCAAAATAAGCCAAATTAAGACACCCGTGTCATATTAAGACCTTTAAAAAAAATAAAATAACTATATAGCTATTTTTCGTATTCTTGTCGAATGAATTTTGTTTAGCTACATATACTCCGATGAACACGCAAGAGCAATTGCTCAATGTTGAGTGCAATACAATGAGCCGAAATAAGCAAAATTTAGACACCCTTATCATATCAAGACCTTTAAAAAAAATAATATAAGTAAATAGCAATTTTTTTTAATCTTGTCGAATGAATTTTTTTTAGCAACATTTAAACCGATGAATACGCAGGAGCAATTGCTCAATGTCAAGTGCAATACAATGAGCCAAAATAAGCAAAATTAAGACACCTATATCTTTTTAAAACCTTTAAAAAAATAAAATAAGTAAATAGCTATTTTTCTTATTCTTGTCGAATGAATTTTTTTTAGCTACATTTACACCGATGAACACTTCAGGAGCAATTGCTCAATGTTAATTACAATACAATGAGCCAAAATAAGCCAAATTAAGACACCCGTGTCATATCAAGACCTTTAAAAAAAACAATAAGTATATAGCTATTTTTCGTATTCTTGTCGAATGAATTTTTTGTAGCTACATTTACACCGGCGAACACGCAGGAACAATTGCTCAATGTTAAGTACAATACATTGAGCCAAAATAAGGAAAACTAAGGCACCTTTATCTTTTTAAAACCTTTAAAAAAAATAAAATAAGTAAATAGCTATTTTTCTTATTCTTAACGAATGAATTTTTTTTAGCTACATTTACACCGATGAACACGCGGGAGCAATTGCCCAATGTTAAGTACAATACAATGAGCCAAAATAAGCAAAATTAAGACACCCTTATTATATCAAGACCTTTAAAAAAAATAAAATAAGTAAATAGCTATTTTTCTTATTCTTGTCGAATGAATTTTTTTTAGCTACATTTACACCGATGAACACGCAGGAGCAATTGCTCAATGTTAATTACAACACAATGAGCCAAAATAAGCCAAATTAAGACACCCGCGTCATATCAAGACCTTTAAAAAAAATAAAATAAGTATATAGCTATTTTTCGTATTCTTGTCGAATGAATTTTGTTTAGCTACATTTACACCGATGAACACGCAGGAGCAAGTTGCCAATGTTAAGTACAATACAATGAGCCTAAATAAGCAAAATTAAGACACCTATATCTTTTTAAGACCTTTAAAAAAAATAAAATAAGTAAAAAGCTATTTTTCTTATTCTTGTCGAATGAATTTTTTTTAGCTACATTTACACCGATGAACACGCAGGAGCAATTGTTCAATGTCAAGTATAATACAATGAGCCAAAATAAGCAAAATTAAGACACCTTTATCTTCTTAAAACCTTTAAAAAAATAATATAAGTAAATAGCTATTTTTCTTATTCTTGTCGAATGAATTTTTTTTAGCTACATTTACACCGATGAACACGCAGGAGCAATTGCTCAATATTAAATACAATACATTGAGCCAAAATAAGCCAAATTAAGACACCCGTGTCATATCAATACCTTTAAAAAAAATAATATAAGTATATTGCTATTTTTCGTATTCTTGTCGAATGAATTTTTTGTAGCTACATTTACACCGATGAACACGCAGGAGCAAGTGGTCAATGTTAAGTACAATACAATGAGCCTAAATAAGCAAAATTAAGACACCTATATCTTTTTAAAACCTTTAAAAAAATAAAATAAGTAAATAGCTATTTTTCTTATTCTTGTCGAATGAATTTTTTTTAGCTACATTTACACCGATGAACACTTCAGGAGCAATTGCTCAATGTTAATTACAATACAATGAGCCAAAATAAGCCAAATTAAGACACCCGTGTCATATCAAGACCTTTAAAAAAAACAATAAGTATATAGCTATTTTTCGTATTCTTGTCGAATGAATTTTTTGTAGCTACATTTACACCGGCGAACACGCAGGAACAATTGCTCAATGTTAAGTACAATACATTGAGCCAAAATAAGGAAAACTAAGGCACCTTTATCTTTTTAAAACCTTTAAAAAAAATAAAATAAGTAAATAGCTATTTTTCTTATTCTTAACGAATGAATTTTTTTTAGCTACATTTACACTGATGAACACGCAGGAGCAATTGCCCAATGTTAAGTACAATACAATGAGCCAAAATAAGCAAAATTAAGACACCCTTATTATATCAAGACCTTTAAAAAAAATAAAATAAGTAAATAGCTATTTTTTTTATTCTTGTCGAATGAATTTTTTTTTAGCAACATTTAAACCGATGAACACGCAGGAGCAATTGTTTAATGTCAAGTACAATAAAATGAGCCAAAAAAAGCAAAATTATGACACCTATATCTTTTTAAAACCGTTAAAAAAATAAAATAAGTAAATAGCTATTTTTCTTATTCTTGTCGAATGAATTTTTTTTAGCTACATTTACACCGATGAACGCGCAGGAGCAATTGCTCAATGTTAATTACAATACAATGAGCCAAAATAAGCCAAATTAAGACACCCGTGTCACATCAAGACCTTTAAAAAAAAAAAAAATAAGTATATAGCTATTTTTCGTATTCTTGTCGAATGAATTATGTTTAGCTACATTTACTCCGATGAACACGCAGGAGCAATTGCTCATTGTTAAGTACAATACAATGAGTCAAAGTAAGCAAAATTAAGACACCCATATCATTTCAAGACCATTAAAAAAATAAAATAAGTATATAGCTATTTTTCGTATTCTTGTCGAATGAATTTTTTGTAGCTACATTTACACCGATGAACACGCAGGAGCAAGTGGCCAATGTTAAGTACAATACAATGAGCCTAAATAAGCAAAATTAAGGCACCTATATCTTTTTAAAACCTTTAAAAAAATAAAATAAGTAAATAGCTATTTTTCTTATTCTTGTCGAATGACTTTTTTTTAGCAACATTTACACCGATGAACACGCAGGAGCAATTGCTTAATGTTAATTACAATACAATGAGCCAAAATAAGCCAAATTAAGACACCCGCGTCATATCAAGACCTTTAAAAAAAATAAAATAAGTATATAGCTATTTTTCGTATTCTTGTCGAATGAATTTTTCGTAGCTACATTTACACCGATGAACACGCAGGAGCAAGTGGTCAATGTTAAGTACAATACAATGAGCCTAAATAAGCAAAATTAAGACACCTATATATTTTTAAAACCTTTAAAAATTAAAATAAGTAAATAGCTATTTTTCTAATTCTTGTCGAATGAATTTTTTTTAGCTACATTTACAGCGATGAACATGCAGGAATAATTGCTGAATGTTAACTACAATACAATGAGCCAAAATAAGCCAAATTAAGACACCCGTCTCATATCAAGACCTTTAAAAAAAATAAAATAAGTATATAGCTATTTTTCTTATTCTTGTCGAATGAATTTTTTGTAGCTACATTTACACCGATGAACACGCTGGAGCAATTGCCTAATGTTAGATACAGTACAGAGAGCCAAAATAAGCAATATTAAGACACCCATATCTTTTCAAGACCTTTAAAAAAAATAAAATAAGTAAATAGCTATTTTTCGTATTCTTGCCGTATGAATTTTTTTAAGCTACATTTACACCGATGAACACGCAGGAGCAATTGCTCAATATTAAATACAATACATTGAGCCAAAATAAGCAAAATTAAGACACCTATATCTTTTAAAGACCTTTAAAAAAAAAAAGAAGTACATAGCTATTTTTTGTATTCTTGTCGAATGAATTTTGTTTAGCTACATTTACTCCGATGAACACGCAGGAGCAATTGCTCATTGTTAAGTACAATACAATGAGTCAAAATAAGCAAAATTAAGACACCCATATAATTTCAAGACCATTAAAAAAATAAAATAAGTATACAGTTTTTTTTCGTATTCTTGTCGAATGAATTTTTTGTAGCTACATTTACACCGATGAACACGCAGGAGCAATTGCTCAATGTTAAGTACAATACAATGAGCCAAAATAAGCCAAACTAAGAAACCCTTATCATATCAAGACCTTTAAAAAAAAAAAAAATAAGTAAATAGCTATTTCTTTTATTCTTGTCGAATGAATTTTTTTTAGCAACATTTAAACCGATGAACACGCAGGAGCAATTGCTCAATGTTAAGTACAATACAATGAGCCAAAATAAGCCAAACTAAGAAACCCTTATCATATCAAGACCTTAAAAAAAAATAAAATAAGTATATAGCTATTTTTCGTATTCTTGTCGAATGAATTTTTTGTAGCTACATTTACACCGATGAACACGCAGGAGCAAGTGGCCAATGTTAAGTACAATACAATGAGCCTAAATAAGCAAAATTAAGGCACCTATATCTTTTTAAAACCTTTAAAAAAATAAAATAAGTAAATAGCTATTTTTCTTATTCATGTCGAATGAATTTTTTTAGCAACATTTACACCGATGAACACGCAGGAGCAATTGCTCAATGTTAATTACAATACAATGAGCCAAAATAATCCAAATTAAGACACCCGCGTCATATCAAGACCTTTAAAAAAAATAAAATAAGTATATAGCTATTTTTCGTATTCTTGTCGAATGAATTTTTCGTAGCTACATTTACACCGATGAACACACAGGAGCAAGTTGCCAATGTTAAGTACAATACAATGAGCCTAAATAAGCAAAATTAAGACACCTATATCTTTTTAAGACCTTTAAAAAAAATAAAATAAGTAAAAAGCTATTTTTCTTATTCTTGTCGAATGAATTTTTTTTAGCTATATTTACACCGATGAACACGCAGGAGCAATTGTTCAATGTCAAGTATAATACAATGAGCCAAAATATGCAAAATTAAGACGCCTATATCTTTTTAAAACCTTTAAAAATAATATAAGTAAATAGCTATTTTTCTTATTCTTGTCGAATGAATTTTTTTTAGCTACATTTACACCGATGAACACGCAGGAGCAATTGCTCAATGTTAATTACAATACATTGAGCCAAAATAAGCCAAATTAAGACACCCGTGTCATATCAATACCTTTAAAAAAAATAAAATAAGTATATAGCTATTTTTCGTATTCTTGTCGAATGAATTTTTTGTAGCAACATTTCAAACCGATGAACACGCAGGAGCAATTGCTCAATGTCAAGTACAATACAATGAGCCAAAATAAGCAAAATTAAGACACCTATATCTTTTTAAAACCTTTAAAAAAATAAAATAAGTAAATAGCTATTTTTCTTATTCTAGTCGAATGAATTTTTTTTAGCCACATTTACACCGATGAACACGCAGGAGCAATTGCGCAATGTTAATTACAATACAATGAATCTATATAAGCCAACTTAAGACACCCGTTTCATATCAAGACCTTTAAAAAAATAAAATAAGTATATAGCTATTTTTCGTATTCTTGTCGAATGAATTTTTTGTAGCTACATTTACACCGATGAACACGCAGGAGCACGTGGCCAATGTTAAGTATAATACAATGAGCCTAAATAAGCAAAATTAAGACACCTATATCTTTTTAAGACCTTTAAAGAAAATAAAATAAGTAAATAGCTATTTTTCTTATTCTTGTCGAATGAATTTTTTTTAGCAACATTTAAACCGACGAACACGCAGGAACAATTGCTCAATGTTAAGTGCAATACATTGAGCCAAAATAAGCAAAATAAAGACACCTATATCTTTTTAAAACCTTTAAAAAAAATAAAATAAGTAAATAGCTATTTTTCTTATTCTTGTCGAATGAATTTTTTGTAGCTACATTTACACCGGCGAACACGCAGGAGCAAGTGGCCAATGTTAAGTACAATACAATGAGCCTAAATAAGCAAAATTAAGACACCTATATATTTTTAAAACCTTTAAAAATTAAAATAAGTAAATAGCTATTTTTCTAATTCTTGTCGAATGAATTTTTTTTAGCTACATTTACAGCGATGAACATGCAGGAATAATTGCTGAATGTTAACTACAATACATTGAGCCAAAATAAGCCAAATTAAGACACCCGTCTCATATCAAGACCTTTAAAAAAAATAAAATAAGTATATAGCTATTTTTCTTATTCTTGTCGAATGAATTTTTTGTAGCTACATTTACACCGATGAACACGCTGGAGCAATTGCCTAATGTTTGATACAGTACAGAGAGCCAAAATAAGCAAAATTAAGACACCTATATCTTTTAAAGACCTTTAAAAAAAAAAAGAAGTACATAGCTATTTTTTGTATTCTTGTCGAATGAATTTTGTTTAGCTACATTTACTCCGATGAACACGCAGGAGCAATTGCTCATTGTTAAGTACAATACAATGAGTCAAAATAAGCAAAATTAAGACACCCATATAATTTCAAGACCATTAAAAAAATAAAATAAGTATACAGTTTTTTTTCGTATTCTTGTCGAATGAATTTTTTGTAGCTACATTTACACCGATGAACACGCAGGAGCAATTGCTCAATGTTAAGTACAATACAATGAGCCAAAATAAGCCAAACTAAGAAACCCTTATCATATCAAGACCTTTAAAAAAAAAAAAAATAAGTAAATAGCTATTTCTTTTATTCTTGTCGAATGAATTTTTTTTAGCAACATTTAAACCGATGAACACGCAGGAGCAATTGCTCAATGTTAAGTACAATACAATGAGCCAAAATAAGCCAAACTAAGAAACCCTTATCATATCAAGACCTTAAAAAAAAATAAAATAAGTATATAGCTATTTTTCGTATTCTTGTCGAATGAATTTTTTGTAGCTACATTTACACCGATGAACACGCAGGAGCAAGTGGCCAATGTTAAGTACAATACAATGAGCCTAAATAAGCAAAATTAAGGCACCTATATCTTTTTAAAACCTTTAAAAAAATAAAATAAGTAAATAGCTATTTTTCTTATTCATGTCGAATGAATTTTTTTAGCAACATTTACACCGATGAACACGCAGGAGCAATTGCTCAATGTTAATTACAATACAATGAGCCAAAATAATCCAAATTAAGACACCCGCGTCATATCAAGACCTTTAAAAAAAATAAAATAAGTATATAGCTATTTTTCGTATTCTTGTCGAATGAATTTTTCGTAGCTACATTTACACCGATGAACACACAGGAGCAAGTTGCCAATGTTAAGTACAATACAATGAGCCTAAATAAGCAAAATTAAGACACCTATATCTTTTTAAGACCTTTAAAAAAAATAAAATAAGTAAAAAGCTATTTTTCTTATTCTTGTCGAATGAATTTTTTTTAGCTATATTTACACCGATGAACACGCAGGAGCAATTGTTCAATGTCAAGTATAATACAATGAGCCAAAATAAGCAAAATTAAGACGCCTATATCTTTTTAAAACCTTTAAAAATAATATAAGTAAATAGCTATTTTTCTTATTCTTGTCGAATGAATTTTTTTTAGCTACATTTACACCGATGAACACGCAGGAGCAATTGCTCAATGTTAATTACAATACATTGAGCCAAAATAAGCCAAATTAAGACACCCGTGTCATATCAATACCTTTAAAAAAAATAAAATAAGTATATAGCTATTTTTCGTATTCTTGTCGAATGAATTTTTTGTAGCAACATTTCAAACCGATGAACACGCAGGAGCAATTGCTCAATGTCAAGTACAATACAATGAGCCAAAATAAGCAAAATTAAGACACCTATATCTTTTTAAAACCTTTAAAAAAATAAAATAAGTAAATAGCTATTTTTCTTATTCTAGTCGAATGAATTTTTTTTAGCCACATTTACACCGATGAACACGCAGGAGCAATTGCGCAATGTTAATTACAATACAATGAATCTATATAAGCCAACTTAAGACACCCGTTTCATATCAAGACCTTTAAAAAAATAAAATAAGTATATAGCTATTTTTCGTATTCTTGTCGAATGAATTTTTTGTAGCTACATTTACACCGATGAACACGCAGGAGCACGTGGCCAATGTTAAGTATAATACTATGAGCCTAAATAAGCAAAATTAAGACACCTATATCTTTTTAAGACCTTTAAAGAAAATAAAATAAGTAAATAGCTATTTTTCTTATTCTTGTCGAATGAATTTTTTTTAGCAACATTTAAACCGACGAACACGCAGGAACAATTGCTCAATGTTAAGTGCAATACATTGAGCCAAAATAAGCAAAATAAAGACACCTATATCTTTTTAAAACCTTTAAAAAAAATAAAATAAGTAAATAGCTATTTTTCTTATTCTTGTCGAATGAATTTTTTGTAGCTACATTTACACCGGCGAACACGCAGGAGCAAGTGGCCAATGTTAAGTACAATACAATGAGCCTAAATAAGCAAAATTAAGGCACCTATATCTTTTTAAAACCTTTAAAAAAATAAAATAAGTAAATAGCTATTTTTCTTATTCTTGTCGAATGAATTTTTTTAGCAACATTTACACCGATGAACACGCAGGAGCAATTGCTCAATGTTAATTACAATACAGTGAGCCAAAATAATCCAAATTAAGACACCCGCGTCATATCAAGACCTTTAAAAAAAATAAAATAAGTATATAGCTATTTTTCGTATTCTTGTCGAATGAATTTTTCGTAGCTACATTTACACCGATGAACACACAGGAGCAAGTTGCCAATGTTAAGTACAATACAATGAGCCTAAATAGGCAAAATTAAGACACCTATATCTTTTTAAGACCTTTAAAAAAAATAAAATAAGTAAAAAGCTATTTTTCTTATTCTTGTCGAATGAATTTTTTTTAGCTACATTTACACCGATGAACACGCAGGAGCAATTGCTCAATGTTAATTACAATACATTGAGCCAAAATAAGCCAAATTAAGACACCCGTGTCATATCAATACCTTTAAAAAAAATAAAATAAGTATATAGCTATTTTTCGTATTCTTGTCGAATGAATTTTTTGTAGCTACATTTACACCGATGAACACGCAGGAGCAAGTGGCCAATGTTAAGTACAATACAATGAGCCTAAAGAAACAAAATTAAGACACCTTTATCTTTTTAAGACCTTTAAAAAAAATAAAATAAGTATATAGCTATTTTTTGTATTCTTGTCGAATGAATTTTTTGTAGCTACATTTACACCGATGAACACGCTGGAGCAATTGGTCAATGTTTAGTACAACACAGTGAGCCAAAACAAGCAAAATTAGACACCTTTATCTTTTTAAGACCTTTAAAAAAAATAAAATAAGTAAATAGCTATTTTTCTTATTCTTGTCGAATGAATTTTGTTTAGCTACATTTACTCCGATGAACACGCAGGAGCAATTGCTCAATGTTAAGTACTACACAATGTACCTAAACAAGCAAAATTATGACACCTTTATCTTTTTAAGACCTTTAAAAAAATAAAATAAGTAAATAGCTATTTTTCTTATTCTTGTCGAATGAATTTTTTTTAGCTACATTTACACCGATGAACACGCAGGAGCAATTGCTCAATGTTAAATACAATACAATGAGCCAAAATAAGACAAATTAAGACACCCGTGTCATGTCAAGACCTTTAAAAAATATAAAATAAGTATACAGCTAATTTTCTTATTCTTGTCGAATGAATTTTTTTTAGCTACATTTACACCGATGAACACGCAGGAGCAATTGCCCAATGTTAAGTACAATACAATGAGCCAAAATAAGCAAAATTTAGACACCCTTATCATATCAAGACCTTTAAAAAAATTAATATAAGTAAATAGCTATTTTTTTTATTCTTGTCGAATGAATTTTTTTTAGCAACATTTAAACCGATGAACACGCAGGAGCAATTGCTCAATGTCATGTACAATACAATGAGCCAAAATAAGCAAAATTAAGACACCTATATCTTTTTAAAACCTTTAATAAAATAAAATAAGTAAACAGCTATTTTTCTTATTCTTGTCGAATGAATATTTTTTAGCCACATTTACACCGATGAACACGCAGGAGCAATTGCTCAATGTTAACTACAATACAATGAATCTATATAAGCCAAATTAGGACACCCGTGTCATATCAAGACCTTTAAAAAAAATAAAATAAGTATATAGCTATTTTTCGTATTCTTATCGAATGAATTTTTCGTAGCTACATTTACACCGATGAACACACAGGAGCAAGTTGCCAATGTTAAGTACAATACAATGAGCCTAAATAAGCAAAATTAAGACACCTATATCTTTTTAAGACCTTTAAAAAAAATAAAATAAGTAAAAAGCTATTTTTCTTATTCTTGTCGAATGAATTTTTTTTAGCTACATTTACACCGATGAACACGCAGGAGCAATTGTTCAATGTCAAGTATAATACAATGAGCCAAAATAAGCAAAATTAAGACACCTATATCTTTTTAAAACCTTTAAAAAATAATATAAGTAAATAGCTATTTTTCTTATTCTTGTCGAATGAATTTTTTTTAGCTACATTTACACCGATGAACACGCAGGAGCAATTGCTCAATGTTAATTACAATACATTGAGCCAAAATAAGCCAAATTAAGACACCCGTGTCATATCAATACCTTTAAAAAAAATAAAATAAGTAAATAGCTACTTTTTTTTATTCTTTTCGAATGAATTTTTTTTAGCAACATTTCAAACCGATGAACACGCAGGAGCAATTGCTCAATGTCAAGTACAATACAATGAGCCAAAATAAGCAAAATTAAGACACCTATATCTTTTTAAAACCTTTAAAAAAATAAAATAAGTAAATAGCTATTTTTCTTATTCTAGTCGAATGAATTTTTTTTAGCTACATTTACACCGATGAACACGCAGGAGCAATTGCTCAATGTTAATTACAATACATTGAGCCAAAATAAGCCAAATTAAGACACCCGTGTCATATCAATACCTTTAAAAAAAATAAAATAAGTATATAGCTATTTTTCGTATTCTTGTCGAATGAATTTTTTGTAGCTACATTTACACCGATGAACACGCAGGAGCAAGTGGCCAATGTTAAGTACAATACAATGAGCCTAAAGAAACAAAATTAAGACACCTTTATCTTTTTAAGACCTTTAAAAAAAATAAAATAAGTATATAGCTATTTTTTGTATTCTTGTCGAATGAATTTTTTGTAGCTACATTTACACCGATGAACACGCTGGAGCAATTGGTCAATGTTTAGTACAACACAGTGAGCCAAAACAAGCAAAATTAGACACCTTTATCTTTTTAAGACCTTTAAAAAAAATAAAATAAGTAAATAGCTATTTTTCTTATTCTTGTCGAATGAATTTTGTTTAGCTACATTTACTCCGATGAACACGCAGGAGCAATTGCTCAATGTTAAGTACTACACAATGTACCTAAACAAGCAAAATTATGACACCTTTATCTTTTTAAGACCTTTAAAAAAATAAAATAAGTAAATAGCTATTTTTCTTATTCTTGTCGAATGAATTTTTTTTAGCTACATTTACACCGATGAACACGCAGGAGCAATTGCTCAATGTTAATTACAATACAATGAGCCAAAATAAGACAAATTAAGACACCTTTATCTTCTTAAAACCTTTAAAAAAATAATATAAGTAAATAGCTATTTTTCTTATTCTTGTCGAATGAATTTTTTTTAGCTACATTTACACCGATGAACACGCAGGAGCAATTGCTCAATATTAAATACAATACATTGAGCCAAAATAAGCCAAATTAAGACACCCGTGTCATATCAATACCTTTAAAAAAAATAATATAAGTATATTGCTATTTTTCGTATTCTTGTCGAATGAATTTTTTGTAGCTACATTTACACCGATGAACACGCAGGAGCAAGTGGTCAATGTTAAGTACAATACAATGAGCCTAAATAAGCAAAATTAAGACACCTATATCTTTTTAAAACCTTTAAAAAAATAAAATAAGTAAATAGCTATTTTTCTTATTCTTGTCGAATGAATTTTTTTTAGCTACATTTACACCGATGAACACTTCAGGAGCAATTGCTCAATGTTAATTACAATACAATGAGCCAAAATAAGCCAAATTAAGACACCCGTGTCATATCAAGACCTTTAAAAAAAACAATAAGTATATAGCTATTTTTCGTATTCTTGTCGAATGAATTTTTTGTAGCTACATTTACACCGGCGAACACGCAGGAACAATTGCTCAATGTTAAGTACAATACATTGAGCCAAAATAAGGAAAACTAAGGCACCTTTATCTTTTTAAAACCTTTAAAAAAAATAAAATAAGTAAATAGCTATTTTTCTTATTCTTAACGAATGAATTTTTTTTAGCTACATTTACACTGATGAACACGCAGGAGCAATTGCCCAATGTTAAGTACAATACAATGAGCCAAAATAAGCAAAATTAAGACACCCTTATTATATCAAGACCTTTAAAAAAAATAAAATAAGTAAATAGCTATTTTTTTTATTCTTGTCGAATGAATTTTTTTTTAGCAACATTTAAACCGATGAACACGCAGGAGCAATTGTTTAATGTCAAGTACAATAAAATGAGCCAAAAAAAGCAAAATTATGACACCTATATCTTTTTAAAACCGTTAAAAAAATAAAATAAGTAAATAGCTATTTTTCTTATTCTTGTCGAATGAATTTTTTTTAGCTACATTTACACCGATGAACGCGCAGGAGCAATTGCTCAATGTTAATTACAATACAATGAGCCAAAATAAGCCAAATTAAGACACCCGTGTCACATCAAGACCTTTAAAAAAAAAAAAAATAAGTATATAGCTATTTTTCGTATTCTTGTCGAATGAATTATGTTTAGCTACATTTACTCCGATGAACACGCAGGAGCAATTGCTCATTGTTAAGTACAATACAATGAGTCAAAGTAAGCAAAATTAAGACACCCATATCATTTCAAGACCATTAAAAAAATAAAATAAGTATATAGCTATTTTTCGTATTCTTGTCGAATGAATTTTTTGTAGCTACATTTACACCGATGAACACGCAGGAGCAAGTGGCCAATGTTAAGTACAATACAATGAGCCTAAATAAGCAAAATTAAGGCACCTATATCTTTTTAAAACCTTTAAAAAAATAAAATAAGTAAATAGCTATTTTTCTTATTCTTGTCGAATGACTTTTTTTTAGCAACATTTACACCGATGAACACGCAGGAGCAATTGCTTAATGTTAATTACAATACAATGAGCCAAAATAAGCCAAATTAAGACACCCGCGTCATATCAAGACCTTTAAAAAAAATAAAATAAGTATATAGCTATTTTTCGTATTCTTGTCGAATGAATTTTTCGTAGCTACATTTACACCGATGAACACGCAGGAGCAAGTGGTCAATGTTAAGTACAATACAATGAGCCTAAATAAGCAAAATTAAGACACCTATATATTTTTAAAACCTTTAAAAATTAAAATAAGTAAATAGCTATTTTTCTAATTCTTGTCGAATGAATTTTTTTTAGCTACATTTACAGCGATGAACATGCAGGAATAATTGCTGAATGTTAACTACAATACAATGAGCCAAAATAAGCCAAATTAAGACACCCGTCTCATATCAAGACCTTTAAAAAAAATAAAATAAGTATATAGCTATTTTTCTTATTCTTGTCGAATGAATTTTTTGTAGCTACATTTACACCGATGAACACGCTGGAGCAATTGCCTAATGTTAGATACAGTACAGAGAGCCAAAATAAGCAATATTAAGACACCCATATCTTTTCAAGACCTTTAAAAAAAATAAAATAAGTAAATAGCTATTTTTCGTATTCTTGCCGTATGAATTTTTTTAAGCTACATTTACACCGATGAACACGCAGGAGCAATTGCTCAATATTAAATACAATACATTGAGCCAAAATAAGCAAAATTAAGACACCTATATCTTTTAAAGACCTTTAAAAAAAAAAAGAAGTACATAGCTATTTTTTGTATTCTTGTCGAATGAATTTTGTTTAGCTACATTTACTCCGATGAACACGCAGGAGCAATTGCTCATTGTTAAGTACAATACAATGAGTCAAAATAAGCAAAATTAAGACACCCATATAATTTCAAGACCATTAAAAAAATAAAATAAGTATACAGTTTTTTTTCGTATTCTTGTCGAATGAATTTTTTGTAGCTACATTTACACCGATGAACACGCAGGAGCAATTGCTCAATGTTAAGTACAATACAATGAGCCAAAATAAGCCAAACTAAGAAACCCTTATCATATCAAGACCTTTAAAAAAAAAAAAAATAAGTAAATAGCTATTTCTTTTATTCTTGTCGAATGAATTTTTTTTAGCAACATTTAAACCGATGAACACGCAGGAGCAATTGCTCAATGTTAAGTACAATACAATGAGCCAAAATAAGCCAAACTAAGAAACCCTTATCATATCAAGACCTTAAAAAAAAATAAAATAAGTATATAGCTATTTTTCGTATTCTTGTCGAATGAATTTTTTGTAGCTACATTTACACCGATGAACACGCAGGAGCAAGTGGCCAATGTTAAGTACAACACAATGAGCCTAAATAAGCAAAATTAAGGCACCTATATCTTTTTAAAACCTTTAAAAAAATAAAATAAGTAAATAGCTATTTTTCTTATTCATGTCGAATGAATTTTTTTAGCAACATTTACACCGATGAACACGCAGGAGCAATTGCTCAATGTTAATTACAATACAATGAGCCAAAATAATCCAAATTAAGACACCCGCGTCATATCAAGACCTTTAAAAAAAATAAAATAAGTATATAGCTATTTTTCGTATTCTTGTCGAATGAATTTTTCGTAGCTACATTTACACCGATGAACACACAGGAGCAAGTTGCCAATGTTAAGTACAATACAATGAGCCTAAATAAGCAAAATTAAGACACCTATATCTTTTTAAGACCTTTAAAAAAAATAAAATAAGTAAAAAGCTATTTTTCTTATTCTTGTCGAATGAATTTTTTTTAGCTATATTTACACCGATGAACACGCAGGAGCAATTGTTCAATGTCAAGTATAATACAATGAGCCAAAATATGCAAAATTAAGACGCCTATATCTTTTTAAAACCTTTAAAAATAATATAAGTAAATAGCTATTTTTCTTATTCTTGTCGAATGAATTTTTTTTAGCTACATTTACACCGATGAACACGCAGGAGCAATTGCTCAATGTTAATTACAATACATTGAGCCAAAATAAGCCAAATTAAGACACCCGTGTCATATCAATACCTTTAAAAAAAATAAAATAAGTATATAGCTATTTTTCGTATTCTTGTCGAATGAATTTTTTGTAGCAACATTTCAAACCGATGAACACGCAGGAGCAATTGCTCAATGTCAAGTACAATACAATGAGCCAAAATAAGCAAAATTAAGACACCTATATCTTTTTAAAACCTTTAAAAAAATAAAATAAGTAAATAGCTATTTTTCTTATTCTAGTCGAATGAATTTTTTTTAGCCACATTTACACCGATGAACACGCAGGAGCAATTGCGCAATGTTAATTACAATACAATGAATCTATATAAGCCAACTTAAGACACCCGTTTCATATCAAGACCTTTAAAAAAATAAAATAAGTATATAGCTATTTTTCGTATTCTTGTCGAATGAATTTTTTGTAGCTACATTTACACCGATGAACACGCAGGAGCACGTGGCCAATGTTAAGTATAATACAATGAGCCTAAATAAGCAAAATTAAGACACCTATATCTTTTTAAGACCTTTAAAGAAAATAAAATAAGTAAATAGCTATTTTTCTTATTCTTGTCGAATGAATTTTTTTTAGCAACATTTAAACCGACGAACACGCAGGAACAATTGCTCAATGTTAAGTGCAATACATTGAGCCAAAATAAGCAAAATAAAGACACCTATATCTTTTTAAAACCTTTAAAAAAAATAAAATAAGTAAATAGCTATTTTTCTTATTCTTGTCGAATGAATTTTTTGTAGCTACATTTACACCGGCGAACACGCAGGAGCAAGTGGCCAATGTTAAGTACAATACAATGAGCCTAAATAAGCAAAATTAAGACACCTATATATTTTTAAAACCTTTAAAAATTAAAATAAGTAAATAGCTATTTTTCTAATTCTTGTCGAATGAATTTTTTTTAGCTACATTTACAGCGATGAACATGCAGGAATAATTGCTGAATGTTAACTACAATACATTGAGCCAAAATAAGCCAAATTAAGACACCCGTCTCATATCAAGACCTTTAAAAAAAATAAAATAAGTATATAGCTATTTTTCTTATTCTTGTCGAATGAATTTTTTGTAGCTACATTTACACCGATGAACACGCTGGAGCAATTGCCTAATGTTTGATACAGTACAGAGAGCCAAAATAAGCAAAATTAAGACACCTATATCTTTTAAAGACCTTTAAAAAAAAAAAGAAGTACATAGCTATTTTTTGTATTCTTGTCGAATGAATTTTGTTTAGCTACATTTACTCCGATGAACACGCAGGAGCAATTGCTCATTGTTAAGTACAATACAATGAGTCAAAATAAGCAAAATTAAGACACCCATATAATTTCAAGACCATTAAAAAAATAAAATAAGTATACAGTTTTTTTTCGTATTCTTGTCGAATGAATTTTTTGTAGCTACATTTACACCGATGAACACGCAGGAGCAATTGCTCAATGTTAAGTACAATACAATGAGCCAAAATAAGCCAAACTAAGAAACCCTTATCATATCAAGACCTTTAAAAAAAAAAAAAATAAGTAAATAGCTATTTCTTTTATTCTTGTCGAATGAATTTTTTTTAGCAACATTTAAACCGATGAACACGCAGGAGCAATTGCTCAATGTTAAGTACAATACAATGAGCCAAAATAAGCCAAACTAAGAAACCCTTATCATATCAAGACCTTAAAAAAAAATAAAATAAGTATATAGCTATTTTTCGTATTCTTGTCGAATGAATTTTTTGTAGCTACATTTACACCGATGAACACGCAGGAGCAAGTGGCCAATGTTAAGTACAATACAATGAGCCTAAATAAGCAAAATTAAGGCACCTATATCTTTTTAAAACCTTTAAAAAAATAAAATAAGTAAATAGCTATTTTTCTTATTCATGTCGAATGAATTTTTTTAGCAACATTTACACCGATGAACACGCAGGAGCAATTGCTCAATGTTAATTACAATACAATGAGCCAAAATAATCCAAATTAAGACACCCGCGTCATATCAAGACCTTTAAAAAAAATAAAATAAGTATATAGCTATTTTTCGTATTCTTGTCGAATGAATTTTTCGTAGCTACATTTACACCGATGAACACACAGGAGCAAGTTGCCAATGTTAAGTACAATACAATGAGCCTAAATAAGCAAAATTAAGACACCTATATCTTTTTAAGACCTTTAAAAAAAATAAAATAAGTAAAAAGCTATTTTTCTTATTCTTGTCGAATGAATTTTTTTTAGCTATATTTACACCGATGAACACGCAGGAGCAATTGTTCAATGTCAAGTATAATACAATGAGCCAAAATAAGCAAAATTAAGACGCCTATATCTTTTTAAAACCTTTAAAAATAATATAAGTAAATAGCTATTTTTCTTATTCTTGTCGAATGAATTTTTTTTAGCTACATTTACACCGATGAACACGCAGGAGCAATTGCTCAATGTTAATTACAATACATTGAGCCAAAATAAGCCAAATTAAGACACCCGTGTCATATCAATACCTTTAAAAAAAATAAAATAAGTATATAGCTATTTTTCGTATTCTTGTCGAATGAATTTTTTGTAGCAACATTTCAAACCGATGAACACGCAGGAGCAATTGCTCAATGTCAAGTACAATACAATGAGCCAAAATAAGCAAAATTAAGACACCTATATCTTTTTAAAACCTTTAAAAAAATAAAATAAGTAAATAGCTATTTTTCTTATTCTAGTCGAATGAATTTTTTTTAGCCACATTTACACCGATGAACACGCAGGAGCAATTGCGCAATGTTAATTACAATACAATGAATCTATATAAGCCAACTTAAGACACCCGTTTCATATCAAGACCTTTAAAAAAATAAAATAAGTATATAGCTATTTTTCGTATTCTTGTCGAATGAATTTTTTGTAGCTACATTTACACCGATGAACACGCAGGAGCACGTGGCCAATGTTAAGTATAATACTATGAGCCTAAATAAGCAAAATTAAGACACCTATATCTTTTTAAGACCTTTAAAGAAAATAAAATAAGTAAATAGCTATTTTTCTTATTCTTGTCGAATGAATTTTTTTTAGCAACATTTAAACCGACGAACACGCAGGAACAATTGCTCAATGTTAAGTGCAATACATTGAGCCAAAATAAGCAAAATAAAGACACCTATATCTTTTTAAAACCTTTAAAAAAAATAAAATAAGTAAATAGCTATTTTTCTTATTCTTGTCGAATGAATTTTTTGTAGCTACATTTACACCGGCGAACACGCAGGAGCAAGTGGCCAATGTTAAGTACAATACAATGAGCCTAAATAAGCAAAATTAAGGCACCTATATCTTTTTAAAACCTTTAAAAAAATAAAATAAGTAAATAGCTATTTTTCTTATTCTTGTCGAATGAATTTTTTTAGCAACATTTACACCGATGAACACGCAGGAGCAATTGCTCAATGTTAATTACAATACAGTGAGCCAAAATAATCCAAATTAAGACACCCGCGTCATATCAAGACCTTTAAAAAAAATAAAATAAGTATATAGCTATTTTTCGTATTCTTGTCGAATGAATTTTTCGTAGCTACATTTACACCGATGAACACACAGGAGCAAGTTGCCAATGTTAAGTACAATACAATGAGCCTAAATAGGCAAAATTAAGACACCTATATCTTTTTAAGACCTTTAAAAAAAATAAAATAAGTAAAAAGCTATTTTTCTTATTCTTGTCGAATGAATTTTTTTTAGCTACATTTACACCGATGAACACGCAGGAGCAATTGCTCAATGTTAATTACAATACATTGAGCCAAAATAAGCCAAATTAAGACACCCGTGTCATATCAATACCTTTAAAAAAAATAAAATAAGTATATAGCTATTTTTCGTATTCTTGTCGAATGAATTTTTTGTAGCTACATTTACACCGATGAACACGCAGGAGCAAGTGGCCAATGTTAAGTACAATACAATGAGCCTAAAGAAACAAAATTAAGACACCTTTATCTTTTTAAGACCTTTAAAAAAAATAAAATAAGTATATAGCTATTTTTTGTATTCTTGTCGAATGAATTTTTTGTAGCTACATTTACACCGATGAACACGCTGGAGCAATTGGTCAATGTTTAGTACAACACAGTGAGCCAAAACAAGCAAAATTAGACACCTTTATCTTTTTAAGACCTTTAAAAAAAATAAAATAAGTAAATAGCTATTTTTCTTATTCTTGTCGAATGAATTTTGTTTAGCTACATTTACTCCGATGAACACGCAGGAGCAATTGCTCAATGTTAAGTACTACACAATGTACCTAAACAAGCAAAATTATGACACCTTTATCTTTTTAAGACCTTTAAAAAAATAAAATAAGTAAATAGCTATTTTTCTTATTCTTGTCGAATGAATTTTTTTTAGCTACATTTACACCGATGAACACGCAGGAGCAATTGCTCAATGTTAAATACAATACAATGAGCCAAAATAAGACAAATTAAGACACCCGTGTCATGTCAAGACCTTTAAAAAATATAAAATAAGTATACAGCTAATTTTCTTATTCTTGTCGAATGAATTTTTTTTAGCTACATTTACACCGATGAACACGCAGGAGCAATTGCCCAATGTTAAGTACAATACAATGAGCCAAAATAAGCAAAATTTAGACACCCTTATCATATCAAGACCTTTAAAAAAATTAATATAAGTAAATAGCTATTTTTTTTATTCTTGTCGAATGAATTTTTTTTAGCAACATTTAAACCGATGAACACGCAGGAGCAATTGCTCAATGTCATGTACAATACAATGAGCCAAAATAAGCAAAATTAAGACACCTATATCTTTTTAAAACCTTTAATAAAATAAAATAAGTAAACAGCTATTTTTCTTATTCTTGTCGAATGAATATTTTTTAGCCACATTTACACCGATGAACACGCAGGAGCAATTGCTCAATGTTAACTACAATACAATGAATCTATATAAGCCAAATTAGGACACCCGTGTCATATCAAGACCTTTAAAAAAAATAAAATAAGTATATAGCTATTTTTCGTATTCTTATCGAATGAATTTTTCGTAGCTACATTTACACCGATGAACACACAGGAGCAAGTTGCCAATGTTAAGTACAATACAATGAGCCTAAATAAGCAAAATTAAGACACCTATATCTTTTTAAGACCTTTAAAAAAAATAAAATAAGTAAAAAGCTATTTTTCTTATTCTTGTCGAATGAATTTTTTTTAGCTACATTAACACCGATGAACACGCAGGAGCAATTGTTCAATGTCAAGTATAATACAATGAGCCAAAATAAGCAAAATTAAGACACCTATATCTTTTTAAAACCTTTAAAAAATAATATAAGTAAATAGCTATTTTTCTTATTCTTGTCGAATGAATTTTTTTTAGCTACATTTACACCGATGAACACGCAGGAGCAATTGCTCAATGTTAATTACAATACATTGAGCCAAAATAAGCCAAATTAAGACACCCGTGTCATATCAATACCTTTAAAAAAAATAAAATAAGTAAATAGCTACTTTTTTTTATTCTTTTCGAATGAATTTTTTTTAGCAACATTTCAAACCGATGAACACGCAGGAGCAATTGCTCAATGTCAAGTACAATACAATGAGCCAAAATAAGCAAAATTAAGACACCTATATCTTTTTAAAACCTTTAAAAAAATAAAATAAGTAAATAGCTATTTTTCTTATTCTAGTCGAATGAATTTTTTTTAGCTACATTTACACCGATGAACACGCAGGAGCAATTGCTCAATGTTAATTACAATACATTGAGCCAAAATAAGCCAAATTAAGACACCCGTGTCATATCAATACCTTTAAAAAAAATAAAATAAGTATATAGCTATTTTTCGTATTCTTGTCGAATGAATTTTTTGTAGCTACATTTACACCGATGAACACGCAGGAGCAAGTGGCCAATGTTAAGTACAATACAATGAGCCTAAAGAAACAAAATTAAGACACCTTTATCTTTTTAAGACCTTTAAAAAAAATAAAATAAGTATATAGCTATTTTTTGTATTCTTGTCGAATGAATTTTTTGTAGCTACATTTACACCGATGAACACGCTGGAGCAATTGGTCAATGTTTAGTACAACACAGTGAGCCAAAACAAGCAAAATTAGACACCTTTATCTTTTTAAGACCTTTAAAAAAAATAAAATAAGTAAATAGCTATTTTTCTTATTCTTGTCGAATGAATTTTGTTTAGCTACATTTACTCCGATGAACACGCAGGAGCAATTGCTCAATGTTAAGTACTACACAATGTACCTAAACAAGCAAAATTATGACACCTTTATCTTTTTAAGACCTTTAAAAAAATAAAATAAGTAAATAGCTATTTTTCTTATTCTTGTCGAATGAATTTTTTTTAGCTACATTTACACCGATGAACACGCAGGAGCAATTGCTCAATGTTAATTACAATACAATGAGCCAAAATAAGACAAATTAAGACACCCGTGTCATGTCAAGACCTTTAAAAAATATAAAAGAAGTATACAGCTAATTTTCTTATTCTTGTCGAATGAATTTTTTTTAGCTACATTTACACCGATGAACACGCAGGAGCAATTGCCCAATGTTAAGTACAATACAATGAGCCAAAATAAGCAAAATTTAGACACCCTTATCATATCAAGACCTTTAAAAAAATTAATATAAGTAAATAGCTATTTTTTTTATTCTTGTCGAATGAATTTTTTTTAGCAACATTTAAACCGATGAACACGCAGGAGCAATTGCTCAATGTCATGTACAATACAATGAGCCAAAATAAGCAAAATTAAGACACCTATATCTTTTTAAAACCTTTAATAAAATAAAATAAGTAAACAGCTATTTTTCTTATTCTTGTCGAATGAATATTTTTTAGCCACATTTACACCGATGAACACGCAGAAGCAATTGCTCAATGTTAACTACAATACAATGAATCTATATAAGCCAAATTAGGACACCCGTGTCATATCAAGACCTTTAAAAAAATTAATATAAGTAAATAGCTATTTTTCTTATTCTTGTCGAATGAATTTTTTGTAGCTACATTTACACCGGCGAACATGCAGGAGCAAGTGGCCAATGTTAAGTACAATACAATGAGCTTAAATAAGCAAAATTAAGACACCTATATCTTTTTAAGACCTTTAAAAAAATAAAATAAATAAATAGCTATTTTTCTAATTCTTGTCGAATGAATTTTTTTTAGCTACATTTACAGCGATGAACATGCAGGAATAATTGCTGAATGTTAACTACAATACATTGAGCCAAAATAAGCCAAATTAAGACACCCGTCTCATATCAAGACCTTTAAAAAAAATAAAATAAGTATATAGCTATTTTTCTTATTCTTGTCGAATGAATTTTTTGTAGCTACATTTACACCGATGAACACGCTGGAGCAATTGCCTAATGTTAGATACAGTACAGAGAGCCAAAATAAGCAATATTAAGACACCCATATCTTTTCAAGACCTTTAAAAAAAATAAAATAAGTAAATAGCTATTTTTCGTATTCTTGCCGTATGAATTTTTTTAAGCTACATTTACACCGATGAACACGCAGGAGCAATTGCTCAATATTAAATACAATACATTGAGCCAAAATAAGCAAAATTAAGACACCTATATTTTTAAAGACCTTTAAAAAAAAAAAGAAGTACATAGCTATTTTTTGTATTCTTGTCGAATGAATTTTGTTTAGCTACATTTACTCCGATGAACACGCAGGAGCAATTGCTCATTGTTAAGTACAATACAATGAGTCAAAATAAGCAAAATTAAGACACCCATATAATTTCAAGACCATTAAAAAAATAAAATAAGTATACAGTTTTTTTTCGTATTCTTGTCGAATGAATTTTTTGTAGCTACATTTACACCGATGAACACGCAGGAGCAATTGCTCAATGTTAAGTACAATACAATGAGCCAAAATAAGCCAAACTAAGAAACCCTTATCATATCAAGACCTTTAAAAAAAAAAAAAAAAATAAGTAAATAGCTATTTCTTTTATTCTTGTCGAATGAATTTTTTTTAGCAACATTTAAACCGATGAACACGCAGGAGCAATTGCTCAATGTCATGTACAATACAGTGAGCCAAAATAAGCAACACTAAGACACCTATATCTTTTTAAAACCTTTAAAAAAATAAAATAAGTAAATAGCTATTTTTCTTATTCTTGTCGAATGAATTTTTTTAGCTACATTTACACCGATGAACACGCAGGAGCAATTGCTCAATGTTTACTACAATACAGTGAGCCAAATAAGCCAAATTAAGACACCCATGTCATATCAAGACCTTAAAAAAAAATAAAATAAGTATATAGCTATTTTTCGTATTCTTGTCGAATGAATTTTTTGTAGCTACATTTACACCGATGAACACGCAGGAGCAAGTGGCCAATGTTAAGTACAATACAATGAGCCTAAATAAGCAAAATTAAGGCACCTATATCTTTTTAAAACCTTTAAAAAAATAAAATAAGTAAATAGCTATTTTTCTTATTCTTGTCGAATGAATTTTTTTAGCAACATTTACACCGATGAACACGCAGGAGCAATTGCTCAATGTTAATTACAATACAATGAGCCAAAATAATCCAAATTAAGACACCCGCGTCATATCAAGACCTTTAAAAAAAATAAAATAAGTATATAGCTATTTTTCGTATTCTTGTCGAATGAATTTTTCGTAGCTACATTTACACCGATGAACACACAGGAGCAAGTTGCCAATGTTAAGTACAATACAATGAGCCTAAATAAGCAAAATTAAGACACCTATATCTTTTTAAGACCTTTAAAAAAAATAAAATAAGTAAAAAGCTATTTTTCTTATTCTTGTCGAATGAATTTTTTTTAGCTACATTTACACCGATGAACACGCAGGAGCAATTGCTCAATGTTAATTACAATACATTGAGCCAAAATAAGCCAAATTAAGACACCCGTGTCATATCAATACCTTTAAAAAAAATAAAATAAGTATATAGCTATTTTTCGTATTCTTGTCGAATGAATTTTTTGTAGCTACATTTACACCGATGAACACGCAGGAGCAAGTGGCCAATGTTAAGTACAATACAATGAGCCTAAAGAAACAAAATTAAGACACCTTTATCTTTTTAAGACCTTTAAAAAAAATAAAATAAGTATATAGCTATTTTTTGTATTCTTGTCGAATGAATTTTTTGTAGCTACATTTACACCGATGAACACGCAGGAGCAATTGGTCAATGTTTAGTACAACACAGTGAGCCTAAACAAGCAAAATTAGACACCTTTATCTTTTTAAGACCTTTAAAAAAAATAAAATAAGTAAATAGCTATTTTTCTTATTCTTGTCGAATGAATTTTGTTTAGCTACATTTACTCCGATGAACACGCAGGAGCAATTGCTCAATGTTAAGTACTACACAATGTACCTAAACAAGCAAAATTATGACACCTATATCTTTTTAAGACCTTTAAAAAAATAAAATGAGTAAATAGCTATTTTTCTTATTCTTGTCGAATGAATTTTTTTTAGCTACATTTACACCGATGAACACGCAGGAGCAATTGCTCAATGTTAATTACAATACAATGAAACAAAATAAGCCAAATTAAGACACCCGTGTCATGTCAAGACCTTTAAAAAATATAAAATAAGTATACAGCTAATTTTCTTATTCTTGTCGAATGAATTTTTTTTAGCTACATTTACACCGATGAACACGCAGGAGCAAGTGGTCAATGTTAAGTACAATACAATGAGCCAAAATAAGCAAAATTTAGACACCCTTATCATATCAAGACCTTTAAAAAAATTAATATAAGTAAATAGCTATTTTTCTTATTCTTGTCGAATGAATATTTTTTAGCCACATTTACACCGATGAACACGCAGGAGCAATTGCTCAATGTTAACTACAATACAATGAATCTATATAAGCCAAATTAGGACACCCGTGTCATATCAAGACCTTTAAAAAAAATAAAATAAGTATATAGCTATTTTTCTTATTCTTGTCGAATGAATTTTTTTTAGCTACATTTACACCGATGAACACGCAGGAGCAATTGCTCAATGGTTAGTACAATACATTGAGCCAAAATAAGCAAAATAAAGACACCTATATCTTTTTAAAACCTTAAAAAAAAATAAAATAAGTAAATAGCTATTTTTCTTATTCTTGTCGAATGAATTTTATTTAGCTACATTTACAACGATGAACAATCAGGAGCAATTGCACAATGTTAAGTTCAATACAATGAGCCAAAATAAGCAAAATTAAGACACCCTTATCATATCAAGACCTTTAAAAAAAATAAAATAAGTAAATAGCTACTTTTTTTTATTCTTTTCGAATGAATTTTTTTTAGCAACATTTCAAACCGATGAACACGCAGGAGCAATTGCTCAATGTCAAGTACAATACAATGAGCCAAAATAAGCAAAATTAAGACACCTATATCTTTTTAAAACCTTTAAAAAAATAAAATAAGTAAATAGCTATTTTTCTTATTCTAGTCGAATGAATTTTTTTTAGCCACATTTACACCGATGAACACGCAGGAGCAATTGCGCAATGTTAATTACAATACAATGAATCTATGTAAGCCAAATTAAGACACCCGTTTCATATCAAGACCTTTAAAAAAATAAAATAAGTATATAGCTATTTTTCGTATTCTTGTCGAATGAATTTTTTGTAGCTACATTTACACCGATGAACACGCAGGAGCAAGTGGCCAATGTTAAGTATAATACAATGAGCCTAAATAAGCAAAATTAAGACACCTATATCTTTTTAAGACCTTTAAAGAAAATAAAATAAGTAAATAGCTATTTTTCTTATTCTTGTCGAATGAATTTTTTTTAGCAACATTTAAACTGACGAACACGCAGGAACAATTGCTCAATGTTAAGTACAATACATTGAGCCAAAATAAGCAAAATAAAGACACCTATATCTTTTTAAAACCTTTAAAAAAAATAAAATAAGTAAATAGCTATTTTTCTTATTCTTGTCGAATGAATTTTTTGTAGCTACATTTACACCGGCGAACACGCAGGAGCAAGTGGCCAATGTTAAGTACAATACAATGAGCCTAAATAAGCAAAATTAAGACACCTATATCTTTTTAAGACCTTTAAAAAAATAAAATAAGTAAATAGCTATTTTTCTTATTCTTATTGAATGAATTTTTTTTAGCTACATTTACACCGATGAACACGCAGGAGCAATTGCTCAATGTTAAGTACTACACAATGTACCTAAACAAGCAAAATTATGACACCTATATTATTTTAAGACCTTTAAAAAAATAAAATAAGTAAATAGCTATTTTTCTTATTCTTGTCGAATGAATTTTTTTTAGCTACATTTACACCGATGAACACACAGGAGCAATTGCTCAATGTTAATTACAATACAATGAGCCAAAATAAGCCAAATTAAGACACCCGTGTCATGTCAAGACCTTTAAAAAATATAAAATAAGTATACAGCTAATTTTCTTATTCTTGTCGAATGAATTTTTTTTAGCTACATTTACACCGATGAACACGCAGGAGCAAGTGGTCAATGTTAAGTACAATACAATGAGCCAAAATAAGCAAAATTTAGACACCCTTATCATATCAAGACCTTTAAAAAAATTAATATAAGTAAATAGCTATTTTTTTTATTCTTGTCGAATGAATTTTTTTAGCAACATTTAAACCGATGAACACGCAGGAGCAATTGCTCAATGTCATGTACAATACAATGAGCCAAAATAAGCAAAATTAAGACACCTATATCTTTTTAAAACCTTTAAAAAAATAAAATAAGTAAACAGCTATTTTTCTTATTCTTGTTTAATGAATATTTTTTAGCCACATTTACACCGATGAACACGCAGGAGCAATTGCTCAATGTTAACTACAATACAATGAATCTATATAAGCCAAATTAGGACACCCGTGTCATATCAAGACCTTTAAAAAAAATAAAATAAGTAAATAGCTATTTTTCTTATTCTTGTCGAATGAATTTTATTTAGCTACATTTACACCGATGAACAATCAGGAGCAATTGCACAATGTTAAGTTCAATACAATGAGCCAAAATAAGCAAAATTAAGACACCCTTATCATATCAAGACCTTTAAAAAAAATAAAATAAGTAAATAGCTACTTTTTTTTATTCTTTTCGAATGAATTTTTTTTAGCAACATTTCAAACCGATGAACACGCAGGAGCAATTGCTCAATGTCAAGTACAATACAATGAGCCAAAATAAGCAAAATTAAGACACCTATATCTTTTTATAACCTTTAAAAAAATAAAATAAGTAAATAGCTATTTTTCTTATTCTAGTCGAATGAATTTTTTTTAGCCACATTTACACCGATGAACACGCAGGAGCAATTGCGCAATGTTAATTACAATACAATGAATCTATGTAAGCCAAATTAAGACACCCGTTTCATATCAAGACCTTTAAAAAAATAAAATAAGTATATAGCTATTTTTCGTATTCTTGTCGAATGAATTTTTTGTAGCTACATTTACACCGATGAACACGCAGGAGCAAGTGGCCAATGTTAAGTATAATACAATGAGCCTAAATAAGCAAAATTAAGACACCTATATCTTTTTAAGACCTTTAAAGAAAATAAAATAAGTAAATAGCTATTTTTCTTATTCTTGTCGAATGAATTTTTTTTAGCAACATTTAAACCGACGAACACGCAGGAACAATTGCTCAATGTTAAGTACAATACATTGAGCCAAAATAAGCAAAATAAAGACACCTATATCTTTTTAAAACCTTTAAAAAAAATAAAATAAGTAAATAGCTATTTTTCTTATTCTTGTCGAATGAATTTTTTGTAGCTACATTTACACCGGCGAACACGCAGGAGCAAGTGGCCAATGTTAAGTACAATACAATGAGCCTAAATAAGCAAAATTAAGACACCTATATCTTTTTAAGACCTTTAAAAAAATAAAATAAGTAAATAGCTATTTTTCTTATTCTTATTGAATGAATTTTTTTTAGCTACATTTACACCGATGAACACGCAGGAGCAATTGCTCAATGTTAAGTACTACACAATGTACCTAAACAAGCAAAATTATGACACCTATATTATTTTAAGACCTATAAAAAAATAAAATAAGTAAATAGCTATTTTTCTTATTCTTGTCGAATGAATTTTTTTTAGCTACATTTACACCGATGAACACACAGGAGCAATTGCTCAATGTTAATTACAATACAATGAGCCAAAATAAGCCAAACTAAGACACCCGTGTCATGTCAAGACCTTTAAAAAATATAAAATAAGTATACAGCTAATTTTCTTATTCTTGTCGAATGAATTTTTTTTAGCTACATTTACACCGATGAACACGCAGGAGCAAGTGGTCAATGTTAAGTACAATACAATGAGCCAAAATAAGCAAAATTTAGACACCCTTATCATATCAAGACCTTTAAAAAAATTAATATAAGTAAATAGCTATTTTTTTTATTCTTGTCGAATGAATTTTTTTAGCAACATTTAAACCGATGAACACGCAGGAGCAATTGCTCAATGTCATGTACAATACAATGAGCCAAAATAAGCAAAATTAAGACACCTATATCTTTTTAAAACCTTTAAAAAAATAAAATAAGTAAACAGCTATTTTTCTTATTCTTGTTTAATGAATATTTTTTAGCCACATTTACACCGATGAACACGCAGGAGCAATTGCTCAATGTTAACTACAATACAATGAATCTATATAAGCCAAATTAGGACACCCGTGTCATATCAAGACCTTTAAAAAAAATAAAATAAGTAAATAGCTATTTTTCTCATTCTTGTCGAATGAATTTTATTTAGCTACATTTACACCGATGAACAATCAGGAGCAATTGCACAATGTTTAGTTCAATACAATGAGCCAAAATAAGCAAAATTAAGACACCCTTATCATATCAAGACCTTTAAAAAAAATAAAATAAGTAAATAGCTACTTTTTTTTATTCTTTTCGAATGAATTTTTTTTAGCAACATTTCAAACCGATGAACACGCAGGAGCAATTGCTCAATGTCAAGTACAATACAATGAGCCAAAATAAGCAAAATTAAGACACCTATATCTTTTTAAAACCTTTAAAAAAATAAAATAAGTAAATAGCTATTTTTCTTATTCTAGTCGAATGAATTTTTTTTAGCCACATTTACACCGATGAACACGCAGGAGCAATTGCGCAATGTTAATTACAATACAATGAATCTATGTAAGCCAAATTAAGACACCCGTTTCATATCAAGACCTTTAAAAAAATAAAATAAGTATATAGCTATTTTTCGTATTCTTGTCGAATGAATTTTTTGTAGCTACATTTACACCGATGAACACGCAGGAGCAAGTGGCCAATGTTAAGTATAATACAATGAGCCTAAATAAGCAAAATTAAGACACCTATATCTTTTTAAGACCTTTAAAGAAAATAAAATAAGTAAATAGCTATTTTTCTTATTCTAGTCGAATGAATTTTTTTTAGCAACATTTAAACCGACGAACACGCAGGAACAATTGCTCAATGTTAAGTACAATACATTGAGCCAAAATAAGCAAAATAAAGACACCTATATCTTTTTAAAACCTTTAAAAAAAATAAAATAAGTAAATAGCTATTTTTCTTATTCTTGTCGAATGAATTTTTTGTAGCTACATTTACACCGGCGAACACGCAGGAGCAAGTGGCCAATGTTAAGTACAATACAATGAGCCTAAATAAGCAAAATTAAGACACCTATATCTTTTTAAGACCTTTAAAAAAATAAAATAAGTAAATAGCTATTTTTCTTATTCTTATTGAATGAATTTTTTTTAGCTACATTTACACCGATGAACACGCAGGAGCAATTGTTCAATGTTAAGTACAATACAATGAGCCAAAATAAGCAAAATTAAGACACCCTTATCATATCAAGACCTTTAAAAAAATAAAATAAGTAAATAGCTATTTTTTTTATTCTTGTCGAATGAATTTTTTTTAGCAACATTTAAACCGATGAACACGCAGGAGCAATTGTTTAATATCAAGTACGATACAGTGAGCCAAAATAAGCTAAATTAAGACACCTATATCTTTTTAAAACCTTTAAAAAAATAAAATAAGTAAATAGCTATTTTTCTTATTCTTGTCGAATGAATTTTTTTTAGCTACATTTACACCGATGAACACGCAAGAGCAATTGCTCAATGTTAATTACAATACAATGATCCAAAATAAGCCAAATTAAGACACCCGTGTCATGTCAAGACCTTTAAAAAAAATAAAATAAGTATATAGCTAATTTTCTTATTCTTGTCGAATGAATTTTTTTTAGATACATTTACACCGATGAACACGCAGGAGCAAGTGGTCAATGTTAAGTACAATACAATGAGCCAAAATAAGCAAAATTTAGACACCCTAATCATATCAAGACCTTTAAAAAAATTAATATAAGTAAATAGCTATTTTTTTTATTCTTGTCGAATGAATTTTTTTTAGCAACATTTAAACCGATGAACACGCAGGAGCAATTGCTAAATGTCAAGTACAATACCATGAGCCAAAGTAAGCAAAATTAAGACACCTATATCTTTTTAAAACCTTTAAAAAAAATAAAATAAGTAAATAGCTATTTTTCTTATTCTTGTCGAATGAATTTTTTTTAGCTACATTTACACCGATGAACACGCAGGAGCAATTGCTCAATGTTAATTACAATACAATGAGCCAAAATAAGCCAAATTAAGACACCCTTGTCATATCAAGACCTTTAAAAAAAATAAAATAAGTAAATAGCTATTTTTCTTATTCTTGTCGAATGAATTTTTTTTAGCTACATTTACACCGATGAACACGCAGGAACAATTGCTCAATGTTAAACACAATACAATGAGCCAAAATAAGCAAAATTAAGACACCTATATCTTTTTAAAACCTTTAAAAAAATAAAATAAGTAAATAACTATTTTTCTTATTCTTGTCGAATGAATATTTTTTAGCCACATTTACACCGATGAACACGCAGGAGCAATTGCTCAATGTTAATTACAATACAATGAATCTATATAAGCCAAATTAAGACACCCGTGTCATATCAAGACCTTTAAAAAAAATAAAATAAGTATATAGCTATTTTTCTTATTCTTGTCGAATGAATTTTTTTTAGCTACATTTACACCGATGAACACGCAGGAGCAATTGCTCAATGGTTATTACAATACATTGAGCCAAAATAAGCAAAATAAAGACACCTATATCTTTTTAAAACCTTTAAAAAAAATAAAATAAGTAAATAGCTATTTTTCTTATTCTTGTCGAATGAATTTTATTTAGCTACATTTACACCGATGAACAATCAGGAGCAATTGCACAATGTTAAGTTCAATACAATGAGCCAAAATAAGCAAAATTAAGACACACTTATCATATCAAGACCTTTAAAAAAAATAAAATTAGTAAATAGCTACTTTTTTTTATTCTTTTCGAATGAATTTTTTTTAGCAACATTTCAAACCGATGAACACGCAGGAGCAATTGCTCAATGTCAAGTACAATACAATGAGCCAAAATAAGCAAAATTAAGACACCTATATCTTTTTAAAACCTTTAAAAAAATAAAATAAGTAAATAGCTATTTTTCTTATTCTTGTCGAATGAATTTTTTTTTTGCTACATTTACACCGATGAACACGCAGGAGCAATTGTTTAATGTTAACTACAATACAATGAGCCAAAATAAGCCTAATTAAGACACCCGTGTCATATCAAGACCTTTAAAAAAAATAAAATAAGTATATAGCTATTTTTCGTATTCTTGTCGAATGAATTTTTTGTAGCTATATTTACACCGATGAACACGCAGGAGCAATTGCACAATGTTAAGTTCAATACAATGAGCCAAAATAAGCAAAATTAAGACACCCTTATCGTATCAAGACCTTTAAAAAAAATAAAATAAGTAAATAGCTACTTTTTTTTATTCTTTTCGAATGAATTTTTTTTAGCAACATTTCAAACCGATGAACACGCAGGAGCAATTGCTCAATGTCAAGTACAATACAATGAGCCAAAATAAGCAAAATTAAGACACCTATATCTTTTTAAAACCTATAAAAAAATAAAATAAGTAAATAGCTATTTTTCTTATTCTAGTCGAATGAATTTTTTTTAGCCACATTTACACCGATGAACACGCAGGAGCAATTGCGCAATGTTAATTACAATACAATGAATCTATATAAGCCAAATTAAGAAACCCGTTTCATATCAAGACCTTTAAAAAAATAAAATAAGTATATAGCTATTTTTCGTATTCTTGTCGAATGAATTTTTTGTAGCTACATTTACACCGATGAACACGCAGGAGCAAGTGGCCAATGTTACGTATAATACAATGAGCCTAAATAAGCAAAATTAAGACACCTATATCTTTTTAAGACCTTTAAAGAAAATAAAATAAGTAAATAGCTATTTTTCTTATTCTTGTCGAATGAATTTTTTTTAGCAACATTTAAACCGACGAACACGCAGGAACAATTGCTCAATGTTAAGTACAATACATTGAGCCAAAATAAGCAAAATAAAGACACCTATATCTTTTTAAAACCTTTAAAAAAAATAAAATAAGTAAATAGCTATTTTTCTTATTCTTGTCGAATGAATTTTTTTTAGCTACATTTACACCGATGAACACGCAGGAGCAATTGCTCAATGTTAAGTACAATACAATGAGCCAAAATAAGCCAAATTAAGACACCCTTGTCATATCAAGACCTTTAAAGAAAATAAAATAAGTAAATAGCTATTTTTCTTATTCTTGTCGAATGAATTTTTTTTAGCTACATTTACACCGATGAACACGCAGGAACAATTGCTCAATGTTAAGTACAATACACTGAGCCAAAATAAGCAAAATTAAGACACCTATATCTTTTTAAAACCTTTAAAAAAATAAAATAAGTAAATAACTATTTTTCTTATTCTTGTCGAATGAATATTTTTTAGCCACATTTACACCGATGAACACGCAGGAGCAATTGCTCAATGTTAATTACAATACAATGAATCTATATAAGCCAAATTAAGACACCCGTGTCATATCAAGACCTTTAAAAAAAATAAAATAAGTATATAGCTATTTTTCTTATTCTTGTCGAATGAATTTTTTTTAGCTACATTTACACCAATGAACACGCAGGAGCAATTGCTCAATGGTTAGTACAATACATTGAGCCAAAATAAGCAAAATAAAGACACCTATATCTTTTTAAAACCTTAAAAAAAAAATAAAATAAGTAAATAGCTATTTTTCTTATTCTTGTCGAATGAATTTTATTTAGCTACATTTACACCGATGAACAATCAGGAGCAATTGCACAATGTTAAGTTCAATACAATGAGCCACAATAAGCAAAATTAAGACACCCTTATCATATCAAGACCTTTAAAAAAAATAAAATTAGTAAATAGCTACTTTTTTTTATTCTTTTCGAATGAATTTTTTTTAGCAACATTTCAAACCGATGAACACGCAGGAGCAATTGCTCAATGTCAAGTACAATACAATGAGCCAAAATAAGCAAAATTAAGACACCTATATCCTTTTAAAACCTTTAAAAAAATAAAATAAGTAAATAGCTATTTTTCTTATTCTTGTCGAATGAATTTTTTTTTGCTACATTTACACCGATGAACACGCAGGAGCAATTGTTTAATGTTAACTACAATACAATGAGCCACAATAAGCAAAATTAAGACACCCTTATCATATCAAGACCTTTAAAAAAAATAAAATAAGTAAATAGCTATTTTTTTTATTCTTGTCGAATGAATTTATTTTAGCAACATTTAAACCGATGAACACGCAGGAGCAATTGCTCAATGTCAAGTACAATACAATGAGCCAAAATAAGCAAAATTAAGACACCTATATCTTTTTAAAACCTTTAAAAAAATAAAATAAGTAAATAGCTATTTTTCTTATTCTAGTCGAATGAATTTTTTTTAGCCACATTTACACCGATGAACACGCAGGAGCAATTGCGCAATGTTAATTACAATACAATGAATCTATATAAGCCAAATTAAGACACCCGTTTCATATCAAGACCTTTAAAAAAATAAAATAAGTATATAGCTATTTTTCGTATTCTTGTCGAATGAATTTTTTGTAGCTACATTTACACCGATGAACACGCAGGAGCAAGTGGCCAATGTTAAGTACAATACAATGAGCCTAAATAAGCAAAATTAAGACACCTATATCTTTTTAAAACCTTTAAAAAAAATAAAATAAGTATATAGCTATTTTTCGTATTCTTGTCGAATGAATTTTTTGTAGCTACATTTACACCGATGAACACGCAGGAGCAAGTGGCCAATGTTAAGTACAATACATTGAGCCAAAATAAGCAAAATAAAGACACCTATATCTTTTTAAAACCTTTAAAAAAAATACAATAAGTAACTAGCTATTTTTCTTATTCTTGTCGAATGAATTTTTTGTAGCTACATTTACACCGGCGAACACGCACGAGCAAGTGGCCAATGTTTAGTACAATACAATGAGCCTAAATAAGCAAAATTAAGACACCTATATCTTTTTAAAACCTTTAAAAAAAATAAAATAAGTATATAGCTATTTTTCGTATTCTTGTCGAATGAATTTTTTGTAGCTACATTTACACCGATGAACACGCAGGAGCAAGTGGCCAATGTTAAGTACAATACATTGAGCCAAAATAAGCAAAATAAAGACACCTATATCTTTTTAAAACCTTTAAAAAAAATAAAATAAGTAAAGAGCTATTTTTCTTATTCTTGTCGAATGAATTTTTTGTAGCTACATTTACACCGGCGAACACGCAGGAGCAAGTGGCCAATGTTAAGTACAATACAGTGAGCCAAAATAAGCAAAATTAAGACACCCTTATCATATCAAGACCTTTAAATAAAATAAAATAAGTAAATAGCTATTTTTTTTATTCTTGTCGAATGAATTTTTTTTAGCAACATTTAAACCGATGAACACGCAGAAGCAATTGTTTAATATCAAGTACAATACAATGAGCCAAAATAAGCTAAATTAAGACACCTATAACTTTTTAAAACCTTTAAAAAAATAAAATAAGTAAATAGCTATTTTTCTTATTCTTGTCGAATGAATTTTTTTTAGCTACATTTACACCGATGAACACGCAGGAGCAATTGCTCAATGTTAATTACAATACAATGAGCCAAAATAAGCCAAATTAAGACACCCGTGTCATGTCAAGACCTTTAAAAAAAATAAAATAAGTATATAGCTAATTTTCTTATTCTTGTCGAATGAATTTTTTTTAGCTACATTTACACCGATGAACACGCAGGAGCAATTGCTAAATGTCAAGTACAATACAATGAGCCAAAATAAGCAAAATTAAGACACCTATATCTTTTTAAAACCTTTAAAAAAAATAAAATAAGTATATAGCTATTTTTCTTATTCTTGTCGAATGAATTTTTTTTAGCTACATTTACACCGATGAACACGCAGGAGCAATTGCTCAATGGTTAGTACAATACATTGAGCCAAAATAAGCAAAATAAAGACACCTATATCTTTTTAAAACCTTAAAAAAAAATAAAATAAGTAAATAGCTATTTTTCTTATTCTTGTCGAATGAATTTTATTTAGCTACATTTACACCGATGAACAATCAGGAGCAATTGCACAATGTTAAGTTCAATACAATGAGCCACAATAAGCAAAATTAAGACACCCTTATCATATCAAGACCTTTAAAAAAAATAAAATTAGTAAATAGCTACTTTTTTTTATTCTTTTCGAATGAATTTTTTTTAGCAACATTTCAAACCGATGAACACGCAGGAGCAATTGCTCAATGTCAAGTACAATACAATGAGCCAAAATAAGCAAAATTAAGACACCTATATCTTCTTAAAACCTTTAAAAAAATAAAATAAGTAAATATCTATTTTTCTTATTCTTGTCGAATGAATTTTTTTTTGCTACATTTACACCGATGAACACGCAGGAGCAATTGTTTAATGTTAACTACAATACAATGAGCCAAAATAAGCCTAATTAAGACACCCGTGTCATATCAAGACCTTTAAAAAAAATAAAATAAGTATATAGCTATTTTTCGTATTCTTGTCGAATGAATTTTTTGTAGCTATATTTACACCGATGAACAAGCAGGAGCAATTGCTCAATGTTAAGTACAATACAATGAGCCACAATAAGCAAAATTAAGACACCCTTATCATATCAAGACCTTTAAAAAAAATATAATAAGTAAATAGCTATTTTTTTTATTCTTGTCGAATGAATTTATTTTAGCAACATTTAAACCGATGAACACGCAGGAGCAATTGCTCAATGTCAAGTACAATACAATGAGCCAAAATAAGCAAAATTAAGACACCTATATCTTTTTAAAACCTTTAAAAAAATAAAATAAGTAAATAGCTATTTTTCTTATTCTAGTCGAATGAATTTTTTTTAGCCACATTTACACCGATGAACACGCAGGAGCAATTGCGCAATGTTAATTACAATATAATGAATCTATATAAGCCAAATTAAGACACCCGTTTCATATCAAGACCTTTAAAAAAATAAAATAAGTATATAGCTATTTTTCGTATTCTTGTCGAATGAATTTTTTGTAGCTACATTTACACCGATGAACACGCGGGAGCAAGTGGCCAATGTTAAGTACAATACATTGAGCCAAATAAGCAAAATAAAGACACCTATATCTTTTTAAACCTTTAAAAAAAATAAAGTAAGTAAATAGCTATTTTTCTTATTCTTGTCGAATGAATTTTTTGTAGCTACATTTACACCGGCGAACACGCAGGAGCAAGTGGCCAATGTTAAATACAATACAATGAGCCTCAATAAGCAAAATTAAGACACCTATATCTTTTTAAGACCTTTAAAAAAATAAAATAAATAAATAGCTATTTTTCTTATTCTTATCGAATGAATTTTTTGTAGCTACATTTACACCGATGAACACGCTGGAGCAATTGTTCAATGTTCAGTACAATACAGTGAGCCAAAATAAGCAAAATTAAGACACCCTTATCATATCAAGACCTTTAAAAAAAATAAAATAAGTAAATAGCTATTTTTTTTATTCTTGTCGAATGAATTTTTTTTAGCAACATTTTAACCGATGAACACGCAGAAGCAATTGTTTAATATCAAGTACAATACAATGAGCCAAAATAAGCTAAATTAAGACACCTATTTCTTTTTAAAACCTTTAAAAAAATAAAATAAGTAAATAGCTATTTTTCTTATTCTTGTCGAATGAATTTTTTTTAGCTAACATTTACACCGATGAACACGCAGGAGCAATTGCTCAATGTTAATTACAATACAATGAGCCAAAATAAGCCAAATTAAGACACCCGTGTCATGTCAAGACCTTTAAAAAAAATAAAATAAGTATATAGCTAATTTTCTTATTCTTGTCGAATGAATTTTTTTTAGCTACATTTACACCGATGAACACGCAGGAGCAAGTGGTCAATGTTAAGTACAATACAATGAGCCAAAATAAGCAAAATTTAGACACCCTTATCATATCAAGACCTTTAAAAAAATTAATATAAGTAAATAGCTATTTTTTTTATTCTTGTCGAATGAATTTTTTTAGCAACATTTAAACCGATGAACACGCAGGAGCAATTGCTAAATGTCAAGTACAATACAATGAGCCAAAATAAGCAAAATTAAGACACCTATATCTTTTTAAAACCTTTAAAAAAAATAAAATAAGTATATAGCTATTTTTCTTATTCTTGTCGAATGAATTTTTTTTAGCTACATTTACACCGATGAACACGCAGGAGCAATTGCTCAATGGTTAGTACAATACATTGAGCCAAAATAAGCAAAATAAAGACACCTATATCTTTTTAAAACCTTAAAAAAAAATAAAATAAGTAAATAGCTATTTTTCTTATTCTTGTCGAATGAATTTTATTTAGCTACATTTACACCGATGAACAATCAGGAGCAATTGCACAATGTTAAGTTCAATACAATGAGCCACAATAAGCAAAATTAAGACACCCTTATCATATCAAGACATTTAAAAAAAATAAAATTAGTAAATAGCTACTTTTTTTTATTCTTTTCGAATGAATTTTTTTTAGCAACATTTCAAACCGATGAACACGCAGGAGCAATTGCTCAATGTCAAGTACAATACAATGAGCCAAAATAAGCAAAATTAAGACACCTATATCTTCTTAAAACCTTTAAAAAAATAAAATAAGTAAATATCTATTTTTCTTATTCTTGTCGAATGAATTTTTTTTTGCTACATTTACACCGATGAACACGCAGGAGCAATTGTTTAATGTTAACTACAATACAATGAGCCAAAATAAGCCTAATTAAGACACCCGTGTCATATCAAGACCTTTAAAAAAAATAAAATAAGTATATAGCTATTTTTCGTATTCTTGTCGAATGAATTTTTTGTAGCTATATTTACACCGATGAACAAGCAGGAGCAATTGCTCAATGTTAAGTACAATACAATGAGCCACAATAAGCAAAATTAAGACACCCTTATCATATCAAGACCTTTAAAAAAAATATAATAAGTAAATAGCTATTTTTTTTATTCTTGTCGAATGAATTTATTTTAGCAACATTTAAACCGATGAACACGCAGGAGCAATTGCTCAATGTCAAGTACAATACAATGAGCCAAAATAAGCAAAATTAAGACACCTATATCTTTTTAAAACCTTTAAAAAAATAAAATAAGTAAATAGCTATTTTTCTTATTCTAGTCGAATGAATTTTTTTTAGCCACATTTACACCGATGAACACGCAGGAGCAATTGCGCAATGTTAATTACAATATAATGAATCTATATAAGCCAAATTAAGACACCCGTTTCATATCAAGACCTTTAAAAAAATAAAATAAGTATATAGCTATTTTTCGTATTCTTGCCGAATGAATTTTTTGTAGCTACATTTACACCGATGAACACGCGGGAGCAAGTGGCCAATGTTAAGTACAATACATTGAGCCAAATAAGCAAAATAAAGACACCTATATCTTTTTAAACCTTTAAAAAAAATAAAGTAAGTAAATAGCTATTTTTCTTATTCTTGTCGAATGAATTTTTTGTAGCTACATTTACACCGGCGAACACGCAGGAGCAAGTGGCCAATGTTAAATACAATACAATGAGCCTCAATAAGCAAAATTAAGACACCTATATCTTTTTAAGACCTTTAAAAAAATAAAATAAATAAATAGCTATTTTTCTTATTCTTATCGAATGAATTTTTTTTAGCTACATTTACACCGATGAACACGCTGGAGCAATTGTTCAATGTTCAGTACAATACAGTGAGCCAAAATAAGCAAAATTAAGACACCCTTATCATATCAAGACCTTTAAAAAAAATAAAATAAGTAAATAGCTATTTTTTTTATTCTTGTCGAATGAATTTTTTTTAGCAACATTTAAACCGATGAACACGCAGGAGCAATTGTTTAATATCAAGTACGATACAATGAGCCACAATAAGCTAAATTAAGACACCTATATCTTTTTAAAACCTTTAAAAAAATAAAATAAGTAAATAGCTATTTTTCTTATTCTTGTCGAATGAATTTTTTTTAGCTACATTTACACCGTTGAACACGCAGGAGCAATTGCTCAATGTTAATTACAATACAATGAGCCAAAATAAGCCAAATTAAGACACCCGTGTCATGTCAAGACCTTTAAAAAAAATAAAATAAGTATATAGCTAATTTTCTTATTCTTGTCGAATGAATTTTTTTTAGCTACATTTACACCGATGAACACGCAGGAGCAAGTGGTCAACGTTAAGTACAATACAGTGAGCCAAAATAAGCAAAATTTAGACACCCTTATCATATCAAGACCTTTAAAAAAATTAATATAAGTAAATAGCTATTTTTTTTATTCTTGTCGAATGAATTTTTTTAGCAACATTTAAACCGATGAACACGCAGGAGCAATTGCTAAATGTCAAGTACAATACAATGAGCCAAAATAAGCAAAATTAAGACACCTATATCTTTTTAAAACCTTTAAAAAAAATAAAATAAGTAAATAGCTATTTTTCTTATTCTTGTCGAATGAATTTTTTTTAGCTACATTTACACCGATGAACACGCAGGAGCAATTGCTCAATGTTAATTACAATACAATGAGCCAAAATAAGCCAAATTAAGACACCCGTGTCATATCAAGACCTTTAAAAAAAATAAAATAAGTAAATAGCTATTTTTCTTATTCTCGTCGAATGAATTTTTTTTAGCTACATTTACACCGATGAACACGCAGGAACAATTGCTCAATGATAAGTACAATACAATGAGCCAAAATAAGCCAAATTAAGACACCCGTGTCATATCAAGACCTTTAAAAAAAATTAAATAAGTATATAGCTATTTTTCGTATTCTTGTCGAATGAATTTTTTGTAGCTACATTTACACCGATGTACACGCAGGAGCAAATGGTCAATGTTAAGTACAATACAATGAGCCTAAATAAGCAAAATTAAGACACCTATATCTTTTTAAGACCTTTAAAAAAAATAAAATAAGTAAATAGCTATTTTTCTTATTCTTGTCGAATGAATTTTTTTTAGCTACATTTACACCGATGAACACGCAGGAACAATTGCTCAATGTTAAGTACAATACAATGAGCCAAAATAAGCAAAATTAAGACACCTATATCTTTTTAAAACCTTTAAAAAAATAAAATAAATAAATAGCTATTTTTCTTATTCTTGTCGAATGAATTTTTTGTAGCTACATTTACACCGATGAACACGCTGGAGCAATTGCCTAATGTTAGATACAATACAATGAGCCAAAATAAGCAAAACTAAGACACCTATATCTTTTTAAAACCTTTAAAAAAAATAAAATAAGTAAATAGCTATTTTTCTTATTCTTGTCGAATGAATTTTTTTTAGCCACATTTACACCGATGAACACGCAGGAACAATTGCTTAATGTTAAGTACAATACACTGAGCCAAAATAAGCAAATTAAAGACACCTATATCTTTTTAAAACCTTTAAAAAAATAAAATAAGTATTTAGCTATTTTTCTTATTCTTGTCGAATGAATTTTATTTAGCTACATTTACACCGATGAACAATCAGGAGCAATTGCTCAATGTTAAGTTCAATACAATGAGCCAAAATAAGCAAAATTAAGACACCGCTATCATATCAAGACCTTTAAAAAAAAATAAAATAAGTAAATAGCTATTTTTTTTATTCTTGTCGAATGAATTTTTTTAGCAACATTTAAACCGATGAACATGCAGGAGCAATTGCTAAATGTCAAGTACAATACAATGAGCCAAAATAAGCAAAATTGAGACACCTATATCTTTTTAAAACCTTAAAAAAAAAAAATAAGTAAATAGCTATTTTTCTTATTCTTGTCGAATGAATTTTATTTAGCTACATTTACACCGATGAACAATCAGGAGCAATTGCACAATGTTAAGTTCAATACAATGAGCCACAATAAGCAAAATTAAGACACCCTTATCATATCAAGACCTTTAAAAAAAATAAAATTAGTAAATAGCTACTTTTTTTTATTCTTTTCGAATGAATTTTTTTTAGCAACATTTCAAACCGATGAACACGCAGGAGCAATTGCTCAATGTCAAGTACAATACAATGAGCCAAAATAAGCAAAATTAAGACACCTATATCTTCTTAAAACCTTTAAAAAAATAAAATAAGTAAATATCTATTTTTCTTATTCTTGTCGAATGAATTTTTTTTTGCTACATTTACACCGATGAACACGCAGGAGCAATTGTTTAATGTTAACTACAATACAATGAGCCAAAATAAGCCTAATTAAGACACCCGTGTCATATCAAGACCTTTAAAAAAAATAAAATAAGTATATAGCTATTTTTCGTATTCTTGTCGAATGAATTTTTTGTAGCTATATTTACACCGATGAACAAGCAGGAGCAATTGCTCAATGTTAAGTACAATACAATGAGCCACAATAAGCAAAATTAAGACACCCTTATCATATCAAGACCTTTAAAAAAAATATAATAAGTAAATAGCTATTTTTTTTATTCTTGTCGAATGAATTTATTTTAGCAACATTTAAACCGATGAACACGCAGGAGCAATTGCTCAATGTCAAGTACAATACAATGAGCCAAAATAAGCAAAATTAAGACACCTATATCTTTTTAAAACCTTTAAAAAAATAAAATAAGTAAATAGCTATTTTTCTTATTCTAGTCGAATGAATTTTTTTTAGCCACATTTACACCGATGAACACGCAGGAGCAATTGCGCAATGTTAATTACAATATAATGAATCTATATAAGCCAAATTAAGACACCCGTTTCATATCAAGACCTTTAAAAAAATAAAATAAGTATATAGCTATTTTTCGTATTCTTGTCGAATGAATTTTTTGTAGCTACATTTACACCGATGAACACGCGGGAGCAAGTGGCCAATGTTAAGTACAATACATTGAGCCAAATAAGCAAAATAAAGACACCTATATCTTTTTAAACCTTTAAAAAAAATAAAGTAAGTAAATAGCTATTTTTCTTATTCTTGTCGAATGAATTTTTTGTAGCTACATTTACACCGGCGAACACGCAGGAGCAAGTGGCCAATGTTAAATACAATACAATGAGCCTCAATAAGCAAAATTAAGACACCTATATCTTTTTAAGACCTTTAAAAAAATAAAATAAATAAATAGCTATTTTTCTTATTCTTATCGAATGAATTTTTTTTAGCTACATTTACACCGATGAACACGCTGGAGCAATTGTTCAATGTTCAGTACAATACAGTGAGCCAAAATAAGCAAAATTAAGACACCCTTATCATATCAAGACCTTTAAAAAAAATAAAATAAGTAAATAGCTATTTTTTTTATTCTTGTCGAATGAATTTTTTTTAGCAACATTTAAACCGATGAACACGCAGGAGCAATTGTTTAATATCAAGTACGATACAATGAGCCACAATAAGCTAAATTAAGACACCTATATCTTTTTAAAACCTTTAAAAAAATAAAATAAGTAAATAGCTATTTTTCTTATTCTTGTCGAATGAATTTTTTTTAGCTACATTTACACCGTTGAACACGCAGGAGCAATTGCTCAATGTTAATTACAATACAATGAGCCAAAATAAGCCAAATTAAGACACCCGTGTCATGTCAAGACCTTTAAAAAAAATAAAATAAGTATATAGCTAATTTTCTTATTCTTGTCGAATGAATTTTTTTTAGCTACATTTACACCGATGAACACGCAGGAGCAAGTGGTCAACGTTAAGTACAATACAGTGAGCCAAAATAAGCAAAATTTAGACACCCTTATCATATCAAGACCTTTAAAAAAATTAATATAAGTAAATAGCAATTTTTTTTATTCTTGTCGAATGAATTTTTTTAGCAACATTTAAACCGATGAACACGCAGGAGCAATTGCTAAATGTCAAGTACAATACAATGAGCCAAAATAAGCAAAATTAAGACACCTATATCTTTTTAAAACCTTTAAAAAAAATAAAATAAGTAAATAGCTATTTTTCTTATTCTTGTCGAATGAATTTTTTTTAGCTACATTTACACCGATGAACACGCAGGAGCAATTGCTCAATGTTAATTACAATACAATGAGCCAAAATAAGCCAAATTAAGACACCCGTGTCATATCAAGACCTTTAAAAAAAATAAAATAAGTAAATAGCTATTTTTCTTATTCTCGTCGAATGAATTTTTTTTAGCTACATTTACACCGATGAACACGCAGGAACAATTGCTCAATGATAAGTACAATACAATGAGCCAAAATAAGCCAAATTAAGACACCCGTGTCATATCAAGACCTTTAAAAAAAATTAAATAAGTATATAGCTATTTTTCGTATTCTTGTCGAATGAATTTTTTGTAGCTACATTTACACCGATGTACACGCAGGAGCAAATGGTCAATGTTAAGTACAATACAATGAGCCTAAATAAGCAAAATTAAGACACCTATATCTTTTTAAGACCTTTAAAAAAAATAAAATAAGTAAATAGCTATTTTTCTTATTCTTGTCGAATGAATTTTTTTTAGCTACATTTACACCGATGAACACGCAGGAACAATTGCTCAATGTTAAGTACAATACAATGAGCCAAAATAAGCAAAATTAAGACACCTATATCTTTTTAAAACCTTTAAAAAAATAAAATAAATAAATAGCTATTTTTCTTATTCTTGTCGAATGAATTTTTTGTAGCTACATTTACACCGATGAACACGCTGGAGCAATTGCCTAATGTTAGATACAATACAATGAGCCAAAATAAGCAAAACTAAGACACCTATATCTTTTTAAAACCTTTAAAAAAAATAAAATAAGTAAATAGCTATTTTTCTTATTCTTGTCGAATGAATTTTTTTTAGCCACATTTACACCGATGAACACGCAGGAACAATTGCTTAATGTTAAGTACAATACACTGAGCCAAAATAAGCAAATTAAAGACACCTATATCTTTTTAAAACCTTTAAAAAAATAAAATAAGTATTTAGCTATTTTTCTTATTCTTGTCGAATGAATTTTATTTAGCTACATTTACACCGATGAACAATCAGGAGCAATTGCTCAATGTTAAGTTCAATACAATGAGCCAAAATAAGCAAAATTAAGACACCGTTATCATATCAAGACCTTTAAAAAAAAAAAAAATAAGTAAATAGCTATTTTTTTTATTCTTGTCGAATGAATTTTTTTAGCAACATTTAAACCGATGAACATGCAGGAGCAATTGCTAAATGTCAAGTACAATACAATGAGCCAAAATAAGTAAAATTGAGACACCTATATCTTTTTAAAACCTTTAAAAAAAATAAAATAAGTAAATAGCTATTTTTCTTATTCTTGTCGAATGAATTTTTTTTACCTACATTTACACCGATGAACACGCAGGAACAATTGCTCAATGTTAAGTACAATACAATGAGCCAAAATAAGCAAAATTAAGACACCTATATCTTTTTAAAACCTTTAAAAAAAATAAAATAAGTATATAGCTATTTTTCGTATTCTTGTCGAATGAATTTTTTGTAGCTACATTTACACCGATGAACACGCAGGAGCAAGTGGCCAATGTTAAGTACAATACATTGAGCCAAAATAAGCAAAATAAAGACACCTATATCTTTTTAAAACCTTTAAAAAAAATAAAATAAGTAAATAGCTATTTTTCTTATTCTTGTCGAATGAATTTTTTGTAGCTACATTTACACCGGCGAACACGCAGGAGCAAGTGGCCAATGTTTAGTACAATACAATGAGCCTAAATAAGCAAAATTAAGACACCTATATCTTTTTAAAACCTTTAAAAAAAATAAAATAAGTATATAGCTATTTTTCTTATTCTAGTCGAATGAATTTTTTTTAGCCACATTTACACCGATGAACACGCAGGAGCAATTGCGCAATGTTAATTACAATATAATGAATCTATATAAGCCAAATTAAGACACCCGTTTCATATCAAGACCTTTAAAAAAATAAAATAAGTATATAGCTATTTTTCGTATTCTTGTCGAATGAATTTTTTGTAGCTACATTTACACCGATGAACACGCGGGAGCAAGTGGCCAATGTTAAGTACAATACATTGAGCCAAATAAGCAAAATAAAGACACCTATATCTTTTTAAACCTTTAAAAAAAATAAAGTAAGTAAATAGCTATTTTTCTTATTCTTGTCGAATGAATTTTTTGTAGCTACATTTACACCGGCGAACACGCAGGAGCAAGTGGCCAATGTTAAATACAATACAATGAGCCTCAATAAGCAAAATTAAGACACCTATATCTTTTTAAGACCTTTAAAAAAATAAAATAAATAAATAGCTATTTTTCTTATTCTTATCGAATGAATTTTTTTTAGCTACATTTACACCGATGAACACGCTGGAGCAATTGTTCAATGTTCAGTACAATACAGTGAGCCAAAATAAGCAAAATTAAGACACCCTTATCATATCAAGACCTTTAAAAAAAATAAAATAAGTAAATAGCTATTTTTTTTATTCTTGTCGAATGAATTTTTTTTAGCAACATTTAAACCGATGAACACGCAGGAGCAATTGTTTAATATCAAGTACGATACAATGAGCCACAATAAGCTAAATTAAGACACCTATATCTTTTTAAAACCTTTAAAAAAATAAAATAAGTAAATAGCTATTTTTCTTATTCTTGTCGAATGAATTTTTTTTAGCTACATTTACACCGTTGAACACGCAGGAGCAATTGCTCAATGTTAATTACAATACAATGAGCCAAAATAAGCCAAATTAAGACACCCGTGTCATGTCAAGACCTTTAAAAAAAATAAAATAAGTATATAGCTAATTTTCTTATTCTTGTCGAATGAATTTTTTTTAGCTACATTTACACCGATGAACACGCAGGAGCAAGTGGTCAACGTTAAGTACAATACAGTGAGCCAAAATAAGCAAAATTTAGACACCCTTATCATATCAAGACCTTTAAAAAAATTAATATAAGTAAATAGCAATTTTTTTTATTCTTGTCGAATGAATTTTTTTAGCAACATTTAAACCGATGAACACGCAGGAGCAATTGCTAAATGTCAAGTACAATACAATGAGCCAAAATAAGCAAAATTAAGACACCTATATCTTTTTAAAACCTTTAAAAAAAATAAAATAAGTAAATAGCTATTTTTCTTATTCTTGTCGAATGAATTTTTTTTAGCTACATTTACACCGATGAACACGCAGGAGCAATTGCTCAATGTTAATTACAATACAATGAGCCAAAATAAGCCAAATTAAGACACCCGTGTCATATCAAGACCTTTAAAAAAAATAAAATAAGTAAATAGCTATTTTTCTTATTCTCGTCGAATGAATTTTTTTTAGCTACATTTACACCGATGAACACGCAGGAACAATTGCTCAATGATAAGTACAATACAATGAGCCAAAATAAGCCAAATTAAGACACCCGTGTCATATCAAGACCTTTAAAAAAAATTAAATAAGTATATAGCTATTTTTCGTATTCTTGTCGAATGAATTTTTTGTAGCTACATTTACACCGATGTACACGCAGGAGCAAATGGTCAATGTTAAGTACAATACAATGAGCCTAAATAAGCAAAATTAAGACACCTATATCTTTTTAAGACCTTTAAAAAAAATAAAATAAGTAAATAGCTATTTTTCTTATTCTTGTCGAATGAATTTTTTTTAGCTACATTTACACCGATGAACACGCAGGAACAATTGCTCAATGTTAAGTACAATACAATGAGCCAAAATAAGCAAAATTAAGACACCTATATCTTTTTAAAACCTTTAAAAAAATAAAATAAATAAATAGCTATTTTTCTTATTCTTGTCGAATGAATTTTTTGTAGCTACATTTACACCGATGAACACGCTGGAGCAATTGCCTAATGTTAGATACAATACAATGAGCCAAAATAAGCAAAACTAAGACACCTATATCTTTTTAAAACCTTTAAAAAAAATAAAATAAGTAAATAGCTATTTTTCTTATTCTTGTCGAATGAATTTTTTTTAGCCACATTTACACCGATGAACACGCAGGAACAATTGCTTAATGTTAAGTACAATACACTGAGCCAAAATAAGCAAATTAAAGACACCTATATCTTTTTAAAACCTTTAAAAAAATAAAATAAGTATTTAGCTATTTTTCTTATTCTTGTCGAATGAATTTTATTTAGCTACATTTACACCGATGAACAATCAGGAGCAATTGCTCAATGTTAAGTTCAATACAATGAGCCAAAATAAGCAAAATTAAGACACCGTTATCATATCAAGACCTTTAAAAAAAAATAAAATAAGTAAATAGCTATTTTTTTTATTCTTGTCGAATGAATTTTTTTAGCAACATTTAAACCGATGAACATGCAGGAGCAATTGCTAAATGTCAAGTACAATACAATGAGCCAAAATAAGCAAAATTGAGACACCTATATCTTTTTAAAACCTTAAAAAAAAAAAAAATAAGTAAATAGCTATTTTTCTTATTCTTGTCGAATGAATTTTATTTAGCTACATTTACACCGATGAACAATCAGGAGCAATTGCACAATGTTAAGTTCAATACAATGAGCCACAGTAAGCAAAATTAAGACACCCTTATCATATCAAGACCTTTAAAAAAAATAAAATTAGTAAATAGCTACTTTTTTTTATTCTTTTCGAATGAATTTTTTTTAGCAACATTTCAAACCGATGAACACGCAGGAGCAATTGCTCAATGTCAAGTACAATACAATGAGCCAAAATAAGCAAAATTAAGACACCTATATCTTCTTAAAACCTTTAAAAAAATAAAATAAGTAAATATCTATTTTTCTTATTCTTGTCGAATGAATTTTTTTTTGCTACATTTACACCGATGAACACGCAGGAGCAATTGTTTAATGTTAACTACAATACAATGAGCCAAAATAAGCCTAATTAAGACACCCGTGTCATATCAAGACCTTTAAAAAAAATAAAATAAGTATATAGCTATTTTTCGTATTCTTGTCGAATGAATTTTTTGTAGCTATATTTACACCGATGAACAAGCAGGAGCAATTGCTCAATGTTAAGTACAATACAATGAGCCACAATAAGCAAAATTAAGACACCCTTATCATATCAAGACCTTTAAAAAAAATATAATAAGTAAATAGCTATTTTTTTTATTCTTGTCGAATGAATTTATTTTAGCAACATTTAAACCGATGAACACGCAGGAGCAATTGCTCAATGTCAAGTACAATACAATGAGCCAAAATAAGCAAAATTAAGACACCTATATCTTTTTAAAACCTTTAAAAAAATAAAATAAGTAAATAGCTATTTTTCTTATTCTAGTCGAATGAATTTTTTTTAGCCACATTTACACCGATGAACACGCAGGAGCAATTGCGCAATGTTAATTACAATATAATGAATCTATATAAGCCAAATTAAGACACCCGTTTCATATCAAGACCTTTAAAAAAATAAAATAAGTATATAGCTATTTTTCGTATTCTTGTCGAATGAATTTTTTGTAGCTACATTTACACCGATGAACACGCGGGAGCAAGTGGCCAATGTTAAGTACAATACATTGAGCCAAATAAGCAAAATAAAGACACCTATATCTTTTTAAACCTTTAAAAAAAATAAAGTAAGTAAATAGCTATTTTTCTTATTCTTGTCGAATGAATTTTTTGTAGCTACATTTACACCGGCGAACACGCAGGAGCAAGTGGCCAATGTTAAATACAATACAATGAGCCTCAATAAGCAAAATTAAGACACCTATATCTTTTTAAGACCTTTAAAAAAATAAAATAAATAAATAGCTATTTTTCTTATTCTTATCGAATGAATTTTTTTTAGCTACATTTACACCGATGAACACGCTGGAGCAATTGTTCAATGTTCAGAACAATACAGTGAGCCAAAATAAGCAAAATTAAGACACCCTTATCATATCAAGACCTTTAAAAAAAATAAAATAAGTAAATAGCTATTTTTTTTATTCTTGTCGAATGAATTTTTTTTAGCAACATTTAAACCGATGAACACGCAGGAGCAATTGTTTAATATCAAGTACGATACAATGAGCCACAATAAGCTAAATTAAGACACCTATATCTTTTTAAAACCTTTAAAAAAATAAAATAAGTAAATAGCTATTTTTCTTATTCTTGTCGAATGAATTTTTTTTAGCTACATTTACACCGTTGAACACGCAGGAGCAATTGCTCAATGTTAATTACAATACAATGAGCCAAAATAAGCCAAATTAAGACACCCGTGTCATGTCAAGACCTTTAAAAAAAATAAAATAAGTATATAGCTAATTTTCTTATTCTTGTCGAATGAATTTTTTTTAGCTACATTTACACCGATGAACACGCAGGAGCAAGTGGTCAACGTTAACTACAATACAGTGAGCCAAAATAAGCAAAATTTAGACACCCTTATCATATCAAGACCTTTAAAAAAATTAATATAAGTAAATAGCTATTTTTTTTATTCTTGTCGAATGAATTTTTTTAGCAACATTTAAACCGATGAACACGCAGGAGCAATTGCTAAATGTCAAGTACAATACAATGAGCCAAAATAAGCAAAATTAAGACACCTATATCTTTTTAAAACCTTTAAAAAAAATAAAATAAGTAAATAGCTATTTTTCTTATTCTTGTCGAATGAATTTTTTTTAGCTACATTTACACCGATGAACACGCAGGAGCAATTGCCCAATGTTAATTACAATACAATGAGCCAAAATAAGCCAAATTAAGACACCCGTGTCATATCAAGACCTTTAAAAAAAATAAAATAAGTAAATAGCTATTTTTCTTATTCTCGTCGAATGAATTTTTTTTAGCTACATTTACACCGATGAACACGCAGGAACAATTGCTCAATGATAAGTACAATACAATGAGCCAAAATAAGCCAAATTAAGACACCCGTGTCATATCAAGACCTTTAAAAAAAATTAAATAAGTATATAGCTATTTTTCGTATTCTTGTCGAATGAATTTTTTGTAGCTACATTTACACCGATGTACACGCAGGAGCAAATGGTCAATGTTAAGTACAATACAATGAGCCTAAATAAGCAAAATTAAGACACCTATATCTTTTTAAGACCTTTAAAAAAAATAAAATAAGTAAATAGCTATTTTTCTTATTCTTGTCGAATGAATTTTTTTTAGCTACATTTACACCGATGAACACGCAGGAACAATTGCTCAATGTTAAGTACAATACAATGAGCCAAAATAAGCAAAATTAAGGCACCTATATCTTTTTAAAACCTTTAAAAAAATAAAATAAATAAATAGCTATTTTTCTTATTCTTGTCGAATGAATTTTTTGTAGCTACATTTACACCGATGAACACGCTGGAGCAATTGCCTAATGTTAGATACAATACAATGAGCCAAAATAAGCAAAACTAAGACACCTATATCTTTTTAAAACCTTTAAAAAAAATAAAATAAGTAAATAGCTATTTTTCTTATTCTTGTCGAATGAATTTTTTTTAGCCACATTTACACCGATGAACACGCAGGAACAATTGCTTAATGTTAAGTACAATACACTGAGCCAAAATAAGCAAATTAAAGACACCTATATCTTTTTAAAACCTTTAAAAAAATAAAATAAGTATTTAGCTATTTTTCTTATTCTTGTCGAATGAATTTTATTTAGCTACATTTACACCGATGAACAATCAGGAGCAATTGCTCAATGTTAAGTTCAATACAATGAGCCAAAATAAGCAAAATTAAGACACCGTTATCATATCAAGACCTTTAAAAAAAAATAAAATAAGTAAATAGCTATTTTTTTTATTCTTGTCGAATGAATTTTTTTAGCAACATTTAAACCGATGAACATGCAGGAGCAATTGCTATATGTCAAGTACAATACAATGAGCCAAAATAAGCAAAATTGAGACACCTATATCTTTTTAAAACCTTTAAAAAAAATAAAATAAGTAAATAGCTATTTTTCTTATTCTTGTCGAATGAATTTTTTTTACCTACATTTACACCGATGAACACGCAGGAACAATTGCTCAATGTTAAGTACAATACAATGAGCCAAAATAAGCAAAATTAAGACACCTATATCTTTTTAAAACCTTTAAAAAAAATAAAATAAGTATATAGCTATTTTTCGTATTCTTGTCGAATGAATTTTTTGTAGCTACATTTACACCGATGAACACGCAGGAGCAAGTGGCCAATGTTAAGTACAATACATTGAGCCAAAATAAGCAAAATAAAGACACCTATATCTTTTTAAAACCTTTAAAAAAAATAAAATAAGTAAATAGCTATTTTTCTTATTCTTGTCGAATGAATTTTTTGTAGCTACATTTACACCGGCGAACACGCAGGAGCAAGTGGCCAATGTTTAGTACAATACAATGAGCCTAAATAAGCAAAATTAAGACACCTATATCTTTTTAAAACCTTTAAAAAAAATAAAATAAGTATATAGCTATTTTTCGTATTCTTGTCGAATGAATTTTTTGTAGCTACATTTACACCGATGAACACGCAGGAGCAAGTGGCCAATGTTAAGTACAATACATTGAGCCAAAATAAGCAAAATAAAGACACCTATATCTTTTTAAAACCTTTAAAAAAAATAAAATAAGTAAATAGCTATTTTTCTTATTCTTGTCGAATGAATTTTTTGTAGCTACATTTACACCGGCGAACACGCAGGAGCAAGTGGCCAATGTTAAGTACAATACAGTGAGCCAAAATAAGCAAAACTAAGACACCCTTATCATATCAAGACCTTTAAAAAAAATAAAATAAGTAAATAGCTATTTTTTTTATTCTTGTCGAATGAATTTTTTTTAGCAACATTTAAACCGATGAACACGCAGAAGCAATTGTTTAATATCAAGTACAATACAATGAGCCAAAATAAGCTAAATTAAGACACCTATATCTTTTTAAAACCTTTAAAAAAATAAAATAAGTAAATAGCTATTTTTCTTATTCTTGTCGAATGAATTTTTTTTAGCTACATTTACACCGATGAACACGCAGGAGCAATTGCTCAATGTTAATTACAATACAATGAGCCAAAATAAGCCAAATTAAGACACCCGTGTCATGTCAAGACCTTTAAAAAAAATAAAATAAGTATATAGCTAATTTTCTTATTCTTGTCGAATGAATTTTTTTTAGCTACATTTACACCGATGAACACGCAGGGGCAAGTGGTCAATGTTAAGTACAATACAATGAGCCAAAATAAGCAAAATTTAGACACCCTTATCATATCAAGACCTTTAAAAAAATTAATATAAGTAAATAGCTATTTTTTTTATTCTTGTCGAATGAATTTTTTTAGCAACATTTAAACCGATGAACACGCAGGAGCAATTGCTAAATGTCAAATACAATACAATGAGCCAAAATAAGCAAAATTAAGACACCTATATCTTTTTAAAACCTTTAAAAGAAATAAAATAAGTATATAGCTATTTTTCTTATTCTTGTCGAATGAATTTTTTTTAGCTACATTTACACCGATGAACACGCAGGAGCAATTGCTCAATGGTTAGTACAATACATTGAGCCAAAATAAGCAAAATAAAGACACCTATATCTTTTTAAAACCTTAAAAAAAAAAAAAATAACTAAATAGCTATTTTTCTTATTCTTGTCGAATGAATTTTATTTAGCTACATTTACACCGATGAACAATCAGGAGCAATTGCACAATGTTAAGTTCAATACAATGAGCCACAATAAGCAAAATTAAGACACCCTTATCATATCAAGACCTTTAAAAAAAATAAAATTAGTAAATAGCTACTTTTTTTTATTCTTTTCGAATGAATTTTTTTTAGCAACATTTCAAACCGATGAACACGCAGGAGCAATTGCTCAATGTCAAGTACAATACAATGAGCCAAAATAAGCAAAATTAAGACACCTATATCTTCTTAAAACCTTTAAAAAAATAAAATAAGTAAATATCTATTTTTCTTATTCTTGTCGAATGAATTTTTTTTTGCTACATTTACACCGATGAACACGCAGGAGCAATTGTTTAATGTTAACTACAATACAATGAGCCATAATAAGCCTAATTAAGACACCCGTGTCATATCAAGACCTTTAAAAAAAATAAAATAAGTATATAGCTATTTTTCGTATTCTTGTCGAATGAATTTTTTGTAGCTATATTTACACCGATGAACAAGCAGGAGCAATTGCTCAATGTTAAGTACAATACAATGAGCCACAATAAGCAAAATTAAGACACCCTTATCATATCAAGACCTTTAAAAAAAATAAAATAAGTAAATAGCTATTTTTTTTATTCTTGTCGAATGAATTTATTTTAGCAACATTTAAACCGATGAACACGCAGGAGCAATTGCTCAATGTCAAGTACAATACAATGAGCCAAAATAAGCAAAATTAAGACACCTATATCTTTTTAAAACCTTTAAAAAAATAAAATAAGTAAATAGCTATTTTTCTTATTCTAGTCGAATGAATTTTTTTTAGCCACATTTACACCGATGAACACGCAGGAGCAATTGCGCAATGTTAATTACAATATAATGAATCTATATAAGCCAAATTAAGACACCCGTTTCATATCAAGACCTTTAAAAAAATAAAATAAGTATATAGCTATTTTTCGTATTCTTGTCGAATGAATTTTTTGTAGCTACATTTACACCGATGAACACGCGGGAGCAAGTGGCCAATGTTAAGTACAATACATTGAGCCAAATAAGCAAAATAAAGACACCTATATCTTTTTAAACCTTTAAAAAAAATAAAGTAAGTAAATAGCTATTTTTCTTATTCTTGTCGAATGAATTTTTTGTAGCTACATTTACACCGGCGAACACGCAGGAGCAAGTGGCCAATGTTAAATACAATACAATGAGCCTCAATAAGCAAAATTAAGACACCTATATCTTTTTAAGACCTTTAAAAAAATAAAATAAATAAATAGCTATTTTTCTTATTCTTATCGAATGAATTTTTTTTAGCTACATTTACACCGATGAACACGCTGGAGCAATTGTTCAATGTTCAGTACAATACAATGAGCCAAAATAAGCAAAATTAAGACACCCTTATCATATCAAGACCTTTAAAAAAAATAAAATAAGTAAATAGCTATTTTTTTTATTCTTGTCGAATGAATTTTTTTTAGCAACATTTAAACCGATGAACACGCAGGAGCAATTGTTTAATATCAAGTACGATACAATGAGCCACAATAAGCTAAATTAAGACACCTATATCTTTTTAAAACCTTTAAAAAAATAAAATAAGTAAATAGCTATTTTTCTTATTCTTGTCGAATGAATTTTTTTTAGCTACATTTACACCGTTGAACACGCAGGAGGAATTGCTCAATGTTAACTACAATACAATGAGCCAAAATAAGCCAAATTAAGACACCCGTGTCATGTCAAGACCTTTAAAAAAAATAAAATAAGTATATAGCTAATTTTCTTATTCTTGTCGAATGAATTTTTTTTAGCTACATTTACACCGATGAACACGCAGGAGCAAGTGGTCAACGTTAAGTACAATACAGTGAGCCAAAATAAGCAAAATTTAGACACCCTTATCATATCAAGACCTTTAAAAAAATTAATATAAGTAAATAGCTATTTTTTTTATTCTTGTCGAATGAATTTTTTAGCAACATTTAAACCGATGAACACGCAGGAGCAATTGCTAAATGTCAAGTACAATACAATGAGCCAAAATAAGCAAAATTAAGACACCTATATCTTTTTAAAACCTTTAAAAAAAATAAAATAAGTAAATAGCTATTTTTCTTATTCTTGTCGAATGAATTTTTTTTAGCTACATTTACACCGATGAACACGCAGGAGCAATTGCTCAATGATAAGTACAATACAATGAGCCAAAATAAGCCAAATTAAGACACCCGTGTCATATCAAGACCTTTAAAAAAAATAAAATAAGTAAATAGCTATTTTTCTTATTCTCGTCGAATGAATTTTTTTTAGCTACATTTACACCGATGAACTCGCAGGAACAATTGCTCAATGATAAGTACAATACAATGAGCCAAAATAAGCCAAATTAAGACACCCTTGTCATATCAAGACCTTTAAAAAAAATAAAATAAGTATATAGCTATTTTTCGTATTCTTGTCGAATGAATTTTTTGTAGCTACATTTACACCGATGTACACGCAGGAGCAAATGGTCAATGTTAAGTACAATACATTGAGCCTAAATAAGCAAAATTAAGACACCTATATCTTTTTAAGACCTTTAAAAAAAATAAAATAAGTAAATAGCTATTTTTCTTATTCTTGTCGAATGAATTTTTTTTAGCTACATTTACACCGATGAACACGCAGGAACAATTGCTCAATGTTAAGTACAATACAATGAGCCAAAATAAGCAAAATTAAGACACCTATATCTTTTTAAAACCTTTAAAAAAATAAAATAAATAAATAGCTATTTTTCTTATTCTTGTCGAATGAATTTTTTGTAGCTACATTTACACCGATGAACACGCTGGAGCAATTGCCTAATGTTAGATACAATACAATGAGCCAAAATAAGCAAAACTAAGACACCTATATCTTTTTAAAACCTTTAAAAAAAATAAAATAAGTAAATAGCTATTTTTCTTATTCTTGTCGAATGAATTTTTTTTAGCCACATTTACACCGATGAACACGCAGGAACAATTGCTTAATGTTAAGTACAATACATTGAGCCAAAATAAGCAAATTAAAGACACCTATATCTTTTTAAAACCTTTAAAAAAATAAAATAAGTATTTAGCTATTTTTCTTATTCTTGTCGAATGAATTTTATTTAGCTACATTTACACCGATGAACAATCAGGAGCAATTGCTCAATGTTAAGTTCAATACAATGAGCCAAAATAAGCAAAATTAAGACACCGTTATCAGATCAAGACCTTTAAAAAAAAAAAAAATAAGTAAATAGCTATTTTTTTTATTCTTGTCGAATGAATTTTTTTAGCAACATTTAAACCGATGAACATGCAGGAGCAATTGCTAAATGTCAAGTACAATACAATGAGCCAAAATAAGCAAAATTGAGACACCTATATCTTTTTAAAACCTTTAAAAAAAATAAAATAAGTAAATAGCTATTTTTCTTATTCTTGTCGAATGAATTTTTTTTACCTACATTTACACCGATGAACACGCAGGAACAATTGCTCAATGTTAAGTACAATACAATGAGCCAAAATAAGCAAAATTAAGACACCTATATCTTTTTAAAACCTTTAAAAAAAATAAAATAAGTAAATAGCTATTTTTCTTATTCTTGTCGAATGAATTTTTTTTAGCTACATTTACACCGATGAACACGCAGGAGCAATTGCTCAATGTTGAGTACAATACAATGAGCCAAAATAAGCAAAATTAAGACACTCATATCATATCAAGACCTTTAAAAAAAAATAAGTAAATAGCTATTTTTCGTATTCTTGTCGAATGAATTTTTTTTAGCTACATTTACACCGATGAACACGCCGGAGCAATTGCTCAATGTTAAGTACAATACAATGAGCCAAAATGAGCCAAATTAAGACACCTGTGTCATATCAAGACCTTAAAAAAAAAAAATAAGTATATAGCTATTTTTCTTATTCTTGTCGAATGAATTTTTTGTAGCTACATTTACACCGGCGAACACGCAGGAGCAAGTGGCCAATGTTAAGTACAATACAGTGAGCCAAAATAAGCAAAACTAAGACACCCTTATCATATCAAGACCTTTAAAAAAAATAAAATAAGTAAATAGCTATTTTTTTTATTCTTGTCGAATGAATTTTTTTTAGCAACATTTAAACCGATGAACACGCAGAAGCAATTGTTTAATATCAAGTACAATACAATGAGCCAAAATAAGCTAAATTAAGACACCTATATCTTTTTAAAACCTTTAAAAAAATAAAATAAGTAAATAGCTATTTTTCTTATTCTTGTCGAATGAATTTTTTTTAGCTACATTTACACCGATGAACACGCAGGAGCAATTGCTCAATGTTAATTACAATACAATGAGCCAAAATAAGCCAAATTAAGACACCCGTGTCATGTCAAGACCTTTAAAAAAAATAAAATAAGTATATAGCTAATTTTCTTATTCTTGTCGAATGAATTTTTTTTAGCTACATTTACACCGATGAACACGCAGGGGCAAGTGGTCAATGTTAAGTACAATACAATGAGCCAAAATAAGCAAAATTTAGACACCCTTATCATATCAAGACCTTTAAAAAAATTAATATAAGTAAATAGCTATTTTTTTTATTCTTGTCGAATGAATTTTTTTAGCAACATTTAAACCGATGAACACGCAGGAGCAATTGCTAAATGTCAAATACAATACAATGAGCCAAAATAAGCAAAATTAAGACACCTATATCTTTTTAAAACCTTTAAAAGAAATAAAATAAGTATATAGCTATTTTTCTTATTCTTGTCGAATGAATTTTTTTTAGCTACATTTACACCGATGAACACGCAGGAGCAATTGCTCAATGGTTAGTACAATACATTGAGCCAAAATAAGCAAAATAAAGACACCTATATCTTTTTAAAACCTTAAAAAAAAAAAAAATAACTAAATAGCTATTTTTCTTATTCTTGTCGAATGAATTTTATTTAGCTACATTTACACCGATGAACAATCAGGAGCAATTGCACAATGTTAAGTTCAATACAATGAGCCACAATAAGCAAAATTAAGACACCCTTATCATATCAAGACCTTTAAAAAAAATAAAATTAGTAAATAGCTACTTTTTTTTATTCTTTTCGAATGAATTTTTTTTAGCAACATTTCAAACCGATGAACACGCAGGAGCAATTGCTCAATGTCAAGTACAATACAATGAGCCAAAATAAGCAAAATTAAGACACCTATATCTTCTTAAAACCTTTAAAAAAATAAAATAAGTAAATATCTATTTTTCTTATTCTTGTCGAATGAATTTTTTTTTGCTACATTTACACCGATGAACACGCAGGAGCAATTGTTTAATGTTAACTACAATACAATGAGCCATAATAAGCCTAATTAAGACACCCGTGTCATATCAAGACCTTTAAAAAAAATAAAATAAGTATATAGCTATTTTTCGTATTCTTGTCGAATGAATTTTTTGTAGCTATATTTACACCGATGAACAAGCAGGAGCAATTGCTCAATGTTAAGTACAATACAATGAGCCACAATAAGCAAAATTAAGACACCCTTATCATATCAAGACCTTTAAAAAAAATAAAATAAGTAAATAGCTATTTTTTTTATTCTTGTCGAACGAATTTATTTTAGCAACATTTAAACCGATGAACACGCAGGAGCAATTGCTCAATGTCAAGTACAATACAATGAGCCAAAATAAGCAAAATTAAGACACCTATATCTTTTTAAAACCTTTAAAAAAATAAAATAAGTAAATAGCTATTTTTCTTATTCTAGTCGAATGAATTTTTTTTAGCCACATTTACACCGATGAACACGCAGGAGCAATTGCGCAATGTTAATTACAATATAATGAATCTATATAAGCCAAATTAAGACACCCGTTTCATATCAAGACCTTTAAAAAAATAAAATAAGTATATAGCTATTTTTCGTATTCTTGTCGAATGAATTTTTTGTAGCTACATTTACACCGATGAACACGCGGGAGCAAGTGGCCAATGTTAAGTACAATACATTGAGCCAAATAAGCAAAATAAAGACACCTATATCTTTTTAAACCTTTAAAAAAAATAAAGTAAGTAAATAGCTATTTTTCTTATTCTTGTCGAATGAATTTTTTGTAGCTACATTTACACCGGCGAACACGCAGGAGCAAGTGGCCAATGTTAAATACAATACAATGAGCCTCAATAAGCAAAATTAAGACACCTATATCTTTTTAAGACCTTTAAAAAAATAAAATAAATAAATAGCTATTTTTCTTATTCTTATCGAATGAATTTTTTTTAGCTACATTTACACCGATGAACACGCTGGAGCAATTGTTCAATGTTCAGTACAATACAATGAGCCAAAATAAGCAAAATTAAGACACCCTTATCATATCAAGACCTTTAAAAAAAATAAAATAAGTAAATAGCTATTTTTTTTATTCTTGTCGAATGAATTTTTTTTAGCAACATTTAAACCGATGAACACGCAGGAGCAATTGTTTAATATCAAGTACGATACAATGAGCCACAATAAGCTAAATTAAGACACCTATATCTTTTTAAAACCTTTAAAAAAATAAAATAAGTAAATAGCTATTTTTCTTATTCTTGTCGAATGAATTTTTTTTAGCTACATTTACACCGTTGAACACGCAGGAGGAATTGCTCAATGTTAACTACAATACAATGAGCCAAAATAAGCCAAATTAAGACACCCGTGTCATGTCAAGACCTTTAAAAAAAATAAAATAAGTATATAGCTAATTTTCTTATTCTTGTCGAATGAATTTTTTTTAGCTACATTTACACCGATGAACACGCAGGAGCAAGTGGTCAACGTTAAGTACAATACAGTGAGCCAAAATAAGCAAAATTTAGACACCCTTATCATATCAAGACCTTTAAAAAAATTAATATAAGTAAATAGCTATTTTTTTTATTCTTGTCGAATGAATTTTTTAGCAACATTTAAACCGATGAACACGCAGGAGCAATTGCTAAATGTCAAGTACAATACAATGAGCCAAAATAAGCAAAATTAAGACACCTATATCTTTTTAAAACCTTTAAAAAAAATAAAATAAGTAAATAGCTATTTTTCTTATTCTTGTCGAATGAATTTTTTTTAGCTACATTTACACCGATGAACACGCAGGAGCAATTGCTCAATGATAAGTACAATACAATGAGCCAAAATAAGCCAAATTAAGACACCCGTGTCATATCAAGACCTTTAAAAAAAATAAAATAAGTAAATAGCTATTTTTCTTATTCTCGTCGAATGAATTTTTTTTAGCTACATTTACACCGATGAACTCGCAGGAACAATTGCTCAATGATAAGTACAATACAATGAGCCAAAATAAGCCAAATTAAGACACCCTTGTCATATCAAGACCTTTAAAAAAAATAAAATAAGTATATAGCTATTTTTCGTATTCTTGTCGAATGAATTTTTTGTAGCTACATTTACACCGATGTACACGCAGGAGCAAATGGTCAATGTTAAGTACAATACATTGAGCCTAAATAAGCAAAATTAAGACACCTATATCTTTTTAAGACCTTTAAAAAAAATAAAATAAGTAAATAGCTATTTTTCTTATTCTTGTCGAATGAATTTTTTTTAGCTACATTTACACCGATGAACACGCAGGAACAATTGCTCAATGTTAAGTACAATACAATGAGCCAAAATAAGCAAAATTAAGACACCTATATCTTTTTAAAACCTTTAAAAAAATAAAATAAATAAATAGCTATTTTTCTTATTCTTGTCGAATGAATTTTTTGTAGCTACATTTACACCGATGAACACGCTGGAGCAATTGCCTAATGTTAGATACAATACAATGAGCCAAAATAAGCAAAACTAAGACACCTATATCTTTTTAAAACCTTTAAAAAAAATAAAATAAGTAAATAGCTATTTTTCTTATTCTTGTCGAATGAATTTTTTTTAGCCACATTTACACCGATGAACACGCAGGAACAATTGCTTAATGTTAAGTACAATACATTGAGCCAAAATAAGCAAATTAAAGACACCTATATCTTTTTAAAACCTTTAAAAAAATAAAATAAGTATTTAGCTATTTTTCTTATTCTTGTCGAATGAATTTTATTTAGCTACATTTACACCGATGAACAATCAGGAGCAATTGCTCAATGTTAAGTTCAATACAATGAGCCAAAATAAGCAAAATTAAGACACCGTTATCAGATCAAGACCTTTAAAAAAAAAAAAAATAAGTAAATAGCTATTTTTTTTATTCTTGTCGAATGAATTTTTTTAGCAACATTTAAACCGATGAACATGCAGGAGCAATTGCTAAATGTCAAGTACAATACAATGAGCCAAAATAAGCAAAATTGAGACACCTATATCTTTTTAAAACCTTTAAAAAAAATAAAATAAGTAAATAGCTATTTTTCTTATTCTTGTCGAATGAATTTTTTTTACCTACATTTACACCGATGAACACGCAGGAACAATTGCTCAATGTTAAGTACAATACAATGAGCCAAAATAAGCAAAATTAAGACCCCTATATCTTTTTAAAACCTTTAAAAAAAATAAAATAAGTAAATAGCTATTTTTCTTATTCTTGTCGAATGAATTTTTTTTAGCTACATTTACACCGATGAACACGCAGGAGCAATTGCTCAATGTTGAGTACAATACAATGAGCCAAAATAAGCAAAATTAAGACACTCATATCATATCAAGACCTTTAAAAAAAAATAAGTAAATAGCTATTTTTCGTATTCTTGTCGAATGAATTTTTTTTAGCTACATTTACACCGATGAACACGCCGGAGCAATTGCTCAATGTTAAGTACAATACAATGAGCCAAAATGAGCCAAATTAAGACACCTGTGTCATATCAAGACCTTAAAAAAAAAAAATAAGTATATAGCTATTTTTCTTATTCTTGTCGAATGAATTTTTTGTAGCTACATTTACACCGTTGAACACGCAGGAGCAAGTGGCCAATGTTAAGTACAATACAATGAGCCTAAATAAGCAAAATTAAGACACCTATATCTTTATAAGACCTTTAAAAAAAATAAAATAAGTAAATAGCTATTTTTCTTATTCTTGTCGAATGAATTTTTTTTAGCTACATTTACACCGATGAACACGCAGGAGCAATTGTTCAATGTTAAGTACAATACAATGAGCAAAAATAAGCAAAATTAAGACACCTATATCTTTTTAAACCTTTAAAAAAAATAAAGTAAGTAAATAGCTATTTTTCTTATTCTTGTCGAATGAATTTTTTGTAGCTACATTTACACCGGCGAACACGCAGGAGCAAGTGGCCAATGTTAAATACAATACAATGAGCCTCAATTAGCAAAATTAAGACACCTATATCTTTTTAAGACCTTTAAAAAAATAAAATAAATAAATAGCTATTTTTCTTATTCTTATCGAATGAATTTTTTTTAGCTACATTTACACCGATGAACACGCTGGAGCAATTGTTCAATGTTCAGTACAATACAGTGAGCCAAAATAAGCAAAATTAAGACACCCTTATCATATCAAGACCTTTAAAAAAAATAAAATAAGTAAATAGCTATTTTTTTTATTCTTGTCGAATGAATTTTTTTTAGCAACATTTAAACCGATGAACACGCAGGAGCAATTGTTTAATATCAAGTACGATACAATGAGCCACAATAAGCTAAATTAAGACACCTATATCTTTTTAAAACCTTTAAAAAAATAAAATAAGTAAATAGCTATTTTTCTTATTCTTGTCGAATGAATTTTTTTTAGCTACATTTACACCGTTGAACACGCAGGAGCAATTGCTCAATGTTAATTACAATACAATGAGCCAAAATAAGCCAAATTAAGACACCCGTGTCATGTCAAGACCTTTAAAAAAAATAAAATAAGTATATAGCTAATTTTCTTATTCTTGTCGAATGAATTTTTTTTAGCTACATTTACACCGATGAACACGCAGGAGCAAGTGGTCAACGTTAAGTACAATACAGTGAGCCAAAATAAGCAAAATTTAGACACCCTTATCATATCAAGACCTTTAAAAAAATTAATATAAGTAAATAGCTATTTTTTTTATTCTTGTCGAATGAATTTTTTTAGCAACATTTAAACCGATGAACACGCAGGAGCAATTGCTAAATGTCAAGTACAATACAATGAGCCAAAATAAGCAAAATTAAGACACCTATATCTTTTTAAAACCTTTAAAAAAAATAAAATAAGTAAATAGCTATTTTTCTTATTCTTGTCGAATGAATTTTTTTTAGCTACATTTACACCGATGAACACGCAGGAGCAATTGCTCAATGTTAATTACAATACAATGAGCCAAAATAAGCCAAATTAAGACACCCGTGTCATATCAAGACCTTTAAAAAAAATAAAATAAGTAAATAGCTATTTTTCTTATTCTCGTCGAATGAATTTTTTTTAGCTACATTTACACCGATGAACACGCAGGAACAATTGCTCAATGATAAGTACAATACAATGAGCCAAAATAAGCCAAATTAAGACACCCGTGTCATATCAAGACCTTTAAAAAAAATTAAATAAGTATATAGCTATTTTTCGTATTCTTGTCGAATGAATTTTTTGTAGCTACATTTACACCGATGTACACGCAGGAGCAAATGGTCAATGTTAAGTACAATACAATGAGCCTAAATAAGCAAAATTAAGACACCTATATCTTTTTAAGACCTTTAAAAAAAATAAAATAAGTAAATAGCTATTTTTCTTATTCTTGTCGAATGAATTTTTTTTAGCTACATTTACACCGATGAACACGCAGGAACAATTGCTCAATGTTAAGTACAATACAATGAGCCAAAATAAGCAAAATTAAGGCACCTATATCTTTTTAAAACCTTTAAAAAAATAAAATAAATAAATAGCTATTTTTCTTATTCTTGTCGAATGAATTTTTTGTAGCTACATTTACACCGATGAACACGCTGGAGCAATTGCCTAATGTTAGATACAATACAATGAGCCAAAATAAGCAAAACTAAGACACCTATATCTTTTTAAAACCTTTAAAAAAAATAAAATAAGTAAATAGCTATTTTTCTTATTCTTGTCGAATGAATTTTTTTTAGCCACATTTACACCGATGAACACGCAGGAACAATTGCTTAATGTTAAGTACAATACACTGAGCCAAAGTAAGCAAATTAAAGACACCTATATCTTTTTAAAACCTTTAAAAAAATAAAATAAGTATTTAGCTATTTTTCTTATTCTTGTCGAATGAATTTTATTTAGCTACATTTACACCGATGAACAATCAGGAGCAATTGCTCAATGTTAAGTTCAATACAATGAGCCAAAATAAGCAAAATTAAGACACCGTTATCATATCAAGACCTTTAAACAAAAATAAAATAAGTAAATAGCTATTTTTTTTATTCTTGTCGAATGAATTTTTTTAGCAACATTTAAACCGATGAACATGCAGGAGCAATTGCTATATGTCAAGTACAATACAATGAGCCAAAATAAGCAAAATTGAGACACCTATATCTTTTTAAAACCTTTAAAAAAAATAAAATAAGTAAATAGCTATTTTTCTTATTCTTGTCGAATGAATTTTTTTTACCTACATTTACACCGATGAACACGCAGGAACAATTGCTCAATGTTAAGTACAATACAATGAGCCAAAATAAGCAAAATTAAGACACCTATATCTTTTTAAAACCTTTAAAAAAAATAAAATAAGTATATAGCTATTTTTCGTATTCTTGTCGAATGAATTTTTTGTAGCTACATTTACACCGATGAACACGCAGGAGCAAGTGGCCAATGTTAAGTACAATACATTGAGCCAAAATAAGCAAAATAAAGACACCTATATCTTTTTAAAACCTTTAAAAAAAATAAAATAAGTAAATAGCTATTTTTCTTATTCTTGTCGAATGAATTTTTTGTAGCTACATTTACACTGGCGAACACGCAGGAGCAAGTGGCCAATGTTTAGTACAATACAATGAGCCTAAATAAGCAAAATTAAGACACCTATATCTTTTTAAAACCTTTAAAAAAAATAAAATAAGTATATAGCTATTTTTCGTATTCTTGTCGAATGAATTTTTTGTAGCTACATTTACACCGATGAACACGCAGGAGCAAGTGGCCAATGTTAAGTACAATACATTGAGCCAAAATAAGCAAAATAAAGACACCTATATCTTTTTAAAACCTTTAAAAAAAATAAAATAAGTAAATAGCTATTTTTCTTATTCTTGTCGAATGAATTTTTTGTAGCTACATTTACACCGGCGAACACGCAGGAGCAAGTGGCCAATGTTAAGTACAATACAGTGAGCCAAAATAAGCAAAACTAAGACACCCTTATCATATCAAGACCTTTAAAAAAAATAAAATAAGTAAATAGCTATTTTTTTTATTCTTGTCGAATGAATTTTTTTTAGCAACATTTAAACCGATGAACACGCAGAAGCAATTGTTTAATATCAAGTACAATACAATGAGCCAAAATAAGCTAAATTAAGACACCTATATCTTTTTAAAACCTTTAAAAAAATAAAATAAGTAAATAGCTATTTTTCTTATTCTTGTCGAATGAATTTTTTTTAGCTACATTTACACCGATGAACACGCAGGAGCAATTGCTCAATGTTAATTACAATACAATGAGCCAAAATAAGCCAAATTAAGACACCCGTGTCATGTCAAGACCTTTAAAAAAAATAAAATAAGTATATAGCTAATTTTCTTATTCTTGTCGAATGAATTTTTTTTAGCTACATTTACACCGATGAACACGCAGGGGCAAGTGGTCAATGTTAAGTACAATACAATGAGCCAAAATAAGCAAAATTTAGACACCCTTATCATATCAAGACCTTTAAAAAAATTAATATAAGTAAATAGCTATTTTTTTTATTCTTGTCGAATGAATTTTTTTAGCAACATTTAAACCGATGAACACGCAGGAGCAATTGCTAAATGTCAAATACAATACAATGAGCCAAAATAAGCAAAATTAAGACACCTATATCTTTTTAAAACCTTTAAAAGAAATAAAATAAGTATATAGCTATTTTTCTTATTCTTGTCGAATGAATTTTTTTTAGCTACATTTACACCGATGAACACGCAGGAGCAATTGCTCAATGTTGAGTACAATACAATGAGCCAAAATAAGCAAAATTAAGACACTCATATCATATCAAGACCTTTAAAAAAAAATAAGTAAATAGCTATTTTTCGTATTCTTGTCGAATGAATTTTTTTTAGCTACATTTACACCGATGAACACGCCGGAGCAATTGCTCAATGTTAAGTACAATACAATGAGCCAAAATGAGCCAAATTAAGACACCTGTGTCATATCAAGACCTTAAAAAAAAAAAATAAGTATATAGCTATTTTTCTTATTCTTGTCGAATGAATTTTTTGTAGCTACATTTACACCGTTGAACACGCAGGAGCAAGTGGCCAATGTTAAGTACAATACAATGAGCCTAAATAAGCAAAATTAAGACACCTATATCTTTATAAGACCTTTAAAAAAAATAAAATAAGTAAATAGCTATTTTTCTTATTCTTGTCGAATGAATTTTTTTTAGCTACATTTACACCGATGAACACGCAGGAGCAATTGTTCAATGTTAAGTACAATACAATGAGCAAAAATAAGCAAAATTAAGACACCTATATCTTTTTAAACCTTTAAAAAAAATAAAGTAAGTAAATAGCTATTTTTCTTATTCTTGTCGAATGAATTTTTTGTAGCTACATTTACACCGGCGAACACGCAGGAGCAAGTGGCCAATGTTAAATACAATACAATGAGCCTCAATTAGCAAAATTAAGACACCTATATCTTTTTAAGACCTTTAAAAAAATAAAATAAATAAATAGCTATTTTTCTTATTCTTATCGAATGAATTTTTTTTAGCTACATTTACACCGATGAACACGCTGGAGCAATTGTTCAATGTTCAGTACAATACAGTGAGCCAAAATAAGCAAAATTAAGACACCCTTATCATATCAAGACCTTTAAAAAAAATAAAATAAGTAAATAGCTATTTTTTTTATTCTTGTCGAATGAATTTTTTTTAGCAACATTTAAACCGATGAACACGCAGGAGCAATTGTTTAATATCAAGTACGATACAATGAGCCACAATAAGCTAAATTAAGACACCTATATCTTTTTAAAACCTTTAAAAAAATAAAATAAGTAAATAGCTATTTTTCTTATTCTTGTCGAATGAATTTTTTTTAGCTACATTTACACCGTTGAACACGCAGGAGCAATTGCTCAATGTTAATTACAATACAATGAGCCAAAATAAGCCAAATTAAGACACCCGTGTCATGTCAAGACCTTTAAAAAAAATAAAATAAGTATATAGCTAATTTTCTTATTCTTGTCGAATGAATTTTTTTTAGCTACATTTACACCGATGAACACGCAGGAGCAAGTGGTCAACGTTAAGTACAATACAGTGAGCCAAAATAAGCAAAATTTAGACACCCTTATCATATCAAGACCTTTAAAAAAATTAATATAAGTAAATAGCTATTTTTTTTATTCTTGTCGAATGAATTTTTTTAGCAACATTTAAACCGATGAACACGCAGGAGCAATTGCTAAATGTCAAGTACAATACAATGAGCCAAAATAAGCAAAATTAAGACACCTATATCTTTTTAAAACCTTTAAAAAAAATAAAATAAGTAAATAGCTATTTTTCTTATTCTTGTCGAATGAATTTTTTTTAGCTACATTTACACCGATGAACACGCAGGAGCAATTGCTCAATGTTAATTACAATACAATGAGCCAAAATAAGCCAAATTAAGACACCCGTGTCATATCAAGACCTTTAAAAAAAATAAAATAAGTAAATAGCTATTTTTCTTATTCTCGTCGAATGAATTTTTTTTAGCTACATTTACACCGATGAACACGCAGGAACAATTGCTCAATGATAAGTACAATACAATGAGCCAAAATAAGCCAAATTAAGACACCCGTGTCATATCAAGACCTTTAAAAAAAATTAAATAAGTATATAGCTATTTTTCGTATTCTTGTCGAATGAATTTTTTGTAGCTACATTTACACCGATGTACACGCAGGAGCAAATGGTCAATGTTAAGTACAATACAATGAGCCTAAATAAGCAAAATTAAGACACCTATATCTTTTTAAGACCTTTAAAAAAAATAAAATAAGTAAATAGCTATTTTTCTTATTCTTGTCGAATGAATTTTTTTTAGCTACATTTACACCGATGAACACGCAGGAACAATTGCTCAATGTTAAGTACAATACAATGAGCCAAAATAAGCAAAATTAAGGCACCTATATCTTTTTAAAACCTTTAAAAAAATAAAATAAATAAATAGCTATTTTTCTTATTCTTGTCGAATGAATTTTTTGTAGCTACATTTACACCGATGAACACGCTGGAGCAATTGCCTAATGTTAGATACAATACAATGAGCCAAAATAAGCAAAACTAAGACACCTATATCTTTTTAAAACCTTTAAAAAAAATAAAATAAGTAAATAGCTATTTTTCTTATTCTTGTCGAATGAATTTTTTTTAGCCACATTTACACCGATGAACACGCAGGAACAATTGCTTAATGTTAAGTACAATACACTGAGCCAAAGTAAGCAAATTAAAGACACCTATATCTTTTTAAAACCTTTAAAAAAATAAAATAAGTATTTAGCTATTTTTCTTATTCTTGTCGAATGAATTTTATTTAGCTACATTTACACCGATGAACAATCAGGAGCAATTGCTCAATGTTAAGTTCAATACAATGAGCCAAAATAAGCAAAATTAAGACACCGTTATCATATCAAGACCTTTAAAAAAAAATAAAATAAGTAAATAGCTATTTTTTTTATTCTTGTCGAATGAATTTTTTTAGCAACATTTAAACCGATGAACATGCAGGAGCAATTGCTATATGTCAAGTACAATACAATGAGCCAAAATAAGCAAAATTGAGACACCTATATCTTTTTAAAACCTTTAAAAAAAATAAAATAAGTAAATAGCTATTTTTCTTATTCTTGTCGAATGAATTTTTTTTACCTACATTTACACCGATGAACACGCAGGAACAATTGCTCAATGTTAAGTACAATACAATGAGCCAAAATAAGCAAAATTAAGACACCTATATCTTTTTAAAACCTTTAAAAAAAATAAAATAAGTATATAGCTATTTTTCGTATTCTTGTCGAATGAATTTTTTGTAGCTACATTTACACCGATGAACACGCAGGAGCAAGTGGCCAATGTTAAGTACAATACATTGAGCCAAAATAAGCAAAATAAAGACACCTATATCTTTTTAAAACCTTTAAAAAAAATAAAATAAGTAAATAGCTATTTTTCTTATTCTTGTCGAATGAATTTTTTGTAGCTACATTTACACCGGCGAACACGCAGGAGCAAGTGGCCAATGTTTAGTACAATACAATGAGCCTAAATAAGCAAAATTAAGACACCTATATCTTTTTAAAACCTTTAAAAAAAATAAAATAAGTATATAGCTATTTTTCGTATTCTTGTCGAATGAATTTTTTGTAGCTACATTTACACCGATGAACACGCAGGAGCAAGTGGCCAATGTTAAGTACAATACATTGAGCCAAAATAAGCAAAATAAAGACACCTATATCTTTTTAAAACCTTTAAAAAAAATAAAATAAGTAAATAGCTATTTTTCTTATTCTTGTCGAATGAATTTTTTGTAGCTACATTTACACCGGCGAACACGCAGGAGCAAGTGGCCAATGTTAAGTACAATACAGTGAGCCAAAATAAGCAAAACTAAGACACCCTTATCATATCAAGACCTTTAAAAAAAATAAAATAAGTAAATAGCTATTTTTTTTATTCTTGTCGAATGAATTTTTTTTAGCAACATTTAAACCGATGAACACGCAGAAGCAATTGTTTAATATCAAGTACAATACAATGAGCCAAAATAAGCTAAATTAAGACACCTATATCTTTTTAAAACCTTTAAAAAAATAAAATAAGTAAATAGCTATTTTTCTTATTCTTGTCGAATGAATTTTTTTTAGCTACATTTACACCGATGAACACGCAGGAGCAATTGCTCAATGTTAATTACAATACAATGAGCCAAAATAAGCCAAATTAAGACACCCGTGTCATGTCAAGACCTTTAAAAAAAATAAAATAAGTATATAGCTAATTTTCTTATTCTTGTCGAATGAATTTTTTTTAGCTACATTTACACCGATGAACACGCAGGGGCAAGTGGTCAATGTTAAGTACAATACAATGAGCCAAAATAAGCAAAATTTAGACACCCTTATCATATCAAGACCTTTAAAAAAATTAATATAAGTAAATAGCTATTTTTTTTATTCTTGTCGAATGAATTTTTTTAGCAACATTTAAACCGATGAACACGCAGGAGCAATTGCTAAATGTCAAATACAATACAATGAGCCAAAATAAGCAAAATTAAGACACCTATATCTTTTTAAAACCTTTAAAAGAAATAAAATAAGTATATAGCTATTTTTCTTATTCTTGTCGAATGAATTTTTTTTAGCTACATTTACACCGATGAACACGCAGGAGCAATTGCTCAATGGTTAGTACAATACATTGAGCCAAAATAAGCAAAATAAAGACACCTATATCTTTTTAAAACCTTAAAAAAAAATAAAATAACTAAATAGCTATTTTTCTTATTCTTGTCGAATGAATTTTATTTAGCTACATTTACACCGATGAACAATCAGGAGCAATTGCACAATGTTAAGTTCAATACAATGAGCCACAATAAGCAAAATTAAGACACCCTTATCATATCAAGACCTTTAAAAAAAATAAAATTAGTAAATAGCTACTTTTTTTTATTCTTTTCGAATGAATTTTTTTTAGCAACATTTCAAACCGATGAACACGCAGGAGCAATTGCTCAATGTCAAGTACAATACAATGAGCCAAAATAAGCAAAATTAAGACACCTATATCTTCTTAAAACCTTTAAAAAAATAAAATAAGTAAATATCTATTTTTCTTATTCTTGTCGAATGAATTTTTTTTTGCTACATTTACACCGATGAACACGCAGGAGCAATTGTTTAATGTTAACTACAATACAATGAGCCATAATAAGCCTAATTAAGACACCCGTGTCATATCAAGACCTTTAAAAAAAATAAAATAAGTATATAGCTATTTTTCGTATTCTTGTCGAATGAATTTTTTGTAGCTATATTTACACCGATGAACAAGCAGGAGCAATTGCTCAATGTTAAGTACAATACAATGAGCCACAATAAGCAAAATTAAGACACCCTTATCATATCAAGACCTTTAAAAAAAATAAAATAAGTAAATAGCTATTTTTTTTATTCTTGTCGAATGAATTTATTTTAGCAACATTTAAACCGATGAACACGCAGGAGCAATTGCTCAATGTCAAGTACAATACAATGAGCCAAAATAAGCAAAATTAAGACACCTATATCTTTTTAAAACCTTTAAAAAAATAAAATAAGTAAATAGCTATTTTTCTTATTCTAGTCGAATGAATTTTTTTTAGCCACATTTACACCGATGAACACGCAGGAGCAATTGCGCAATGTTAATTACAATATAATGAATCTATATAAGCCAAATTAAGACACCCGTTTCATATCAAGACCTTTAAAAAAATAAAATAAGTATATAGCTATTTTTCGTATTCTTGTCGAATGAATTTTTTGTAGCTACATTTACACCGATGAACACGCGGGAGCAAGTGGCCAATGTTAAGTACAATACATTGAGCCAAATAAGCAAAATAAAGACACCTATATCTTTTTAAACCTTTAAAAAAAATAAAGTAAGTAAATAGCTATTTTTCTTATTCTTGTCGAATGAATTTTTTGTAGCTACATTTACACCGGCGAACACGCAGGAGCAAGTGGCCAATGTTAAATACAATACAATGAGCCTCAATAAGCAAAATTAAGACACCTATATCTTTTTAAGACCTTTAAAAAAATAAAATAAATAAATAGCTATTTTTCTTATTCTTATCGAATGAATTTTTTTTAGCTACATTTACACCGATGAACACGCTGGAGCAATTGTTCAATGTTCAGTACAATACAATGAGCCAAAATAAGCAAAATTAAGACACCCTTATCATATCAAGACCTTTAAAAAAAATAAAATAAGTAAATAGCTATTTTTTTTATTCTTGTCGAATGAATTTTTTTTAGCAACATTTAAACCGATGAACACGCAGGAGCAATTGTTTAATATCAAGTACGATACAATGAGCCACAATAAGCTAAATTAAGACACCTATATCTTTTTAAAACCTTTAAAAAAATAAAATAAGTAAATAGCTATTTTTCTTATTCTTGTCGAATGAATTTTTTTTAGCTACATTTACACCGTTGAACACGCAGGAGGAATTGCTCAATGTTAACTACAATACAATGAGCCAAAATAAGCCAAATTAAGACACCCGTGTCATGTCAAGACCTTTAAAAAAAATAAAATAAGTATATAGCTAATTTTCTTATTCTTGTCGAATGAATTTTTTTTAGCTACATTTACACCGATGAACACGCAGGAGCAAGTGGTCAACGTTAAGTACAATACAGTGAGCCAAAATAAGCAAAATTTAGACACCCTTATCATATCAAGACCTTTAAAAAAATTAATATAAGTAAATAGCTATTTTTTTTATTCTTGTCGAATGAATTTTTTAGCAACATTTAAACCGATGAACACGCAGGAGCAATTGCTAAATGTCAAGTACAATACAATGAGCCAAAATAAGCAAAATTAAGACACCTATATCTTTTTAAAACCTTTAAAAAAAATAAAATAAGTAAATAGCTATTTTTCTTATTCTTGTCGAATGAATTTTTTTTAGCTACATTTACACCGATGAACACGCAGGAGCAATTGCTCAATGTTAATTACAATACAATGAGCCAAAATAAGCCAAATTAAGACACCCGTGTCATATCAAGACCTTTAAAAAAAATAAAATAAGTAAATAGCTATTTTTCTTATTCTCGTCGAATGAATTTTTTTTAGCTACATTTACACCGATGAACTCGCAGGAACAATTGCTCAATGATAAGTACAATACAATGAGCCAAAATAAGCCAAATTAAGACACCCTTGTCATATCAAGACCTTTAAAAAAAATAAAATAAGTATATAGCTATTTTTCGTATTCTTGTCGAATGAATTTTTTGTAGCTACATTTACACCGATGTACACGCAGGAGCAAATGGTCAATGTTAAGTACAATACATTGAGCCTAAATAAGCAAAATTAAGACACCTATATCTTTTTAAGACCTTTAAAAAAAATAAAATAAGTAAATAGCTATTTTTCTTATTCTTGTCGAATGAATTTTTTTTAGCTACATTTACACCGATGAACACGCAGGAACAATTGCTCAATGTTAAGTACAATACAATGAGCCAAAATAAGCAAAATTAAGACACCTATATCTTTTTAAAACCTTTAAAAAAATAAAATAAATAAATAGCTATTTTTCTTATTCTTGTCGAATGAATTTTTTGTAGCTACATTTACACCGATGAACACGCTGGAGCAATTGCCTAATGTTAGATACAATACAATGAGCCAAAATAAGCAAAACTAAGACACCTATATCTTTTTAAAACCTTTAAAAAAAATAAAATAAGTAAATAGCTATTTTTCTTATTCTTGTCGAATGAATTTTTTTTAGCCACATTTACACCGATGAACACGCAGGAACAATTGCTTAATGTTAAGTACAATACATTGAGCCTAAATAAGCAAATTAAAGACACCTATATCTTTTTAAAACCTTTAAAAAAATAAAATAAGTATTTAGCTATTTTTCTTATTCTTGTCGAATGAATTTTATTTAGCTACATTTACACCGATGAACAATCAGGAGCAATTGCTCAATGTTAAGTTCAATACAATGAGCCAAAATAAGCAAAATTAAGACACCGTTATCAGATCAAGACCTTTAAAAAAAAAAAAAATAAGTAAATAGCTATTTTTTTTATTCTTGTCGAATGAATTTTTTTAGCAACATTTAAACCGATGAACATGCAGGAGCAATTGCTAAATGTCAAGTACAATACAATGAGCCAAAATAAGCAAAATTGAGACACCTATATCTTTTTTAAACCTTTAAAAAAAATAAAATAAGTAAATAGCTATTTTTCTTATTCTTGTCGAATGAATTTTTTTTACCTACATTTACACCGATGAACACGCAGGAACAATTGCTCAATGTTAAGTACAATACAATGAGCCAAAATAAGCAAAATTAAGACACCTATATCTTTTTAAAACCTTTAAAAAAAATAAAATAAGTAAATAGCTATTTTTCTTATTCTTGTCGAATGAATTTTTTTTAGCTACATTTACACCGATGAACACGCAGGAGCAATTGCTCAATGTTGAGTACAATACAATGAGCCAAAATAAGCAAAATTAAGACACTCATATCATATCAAGACCTTTAAAAAAAAATAAGTAAATAGCTATTTTTCGTATTCTTGTCGAATGAATTTTTTTTAGCTACATTTACACCGATGAACACGCCGGAGCAATTGCTCAATGTTAAGTACAATACAATGAGCCAAAATGAGCCAAATTAAGACACCTGTGTCATATCAAGACCTTAAAAAAAAAAAATAAGTATATAGCTATTTTTCTTATTCTTGTCGAATGAATTTTTTGTAGCTACATTTACACCGTTGAACACGCAGGAGCAAGTGGCCAATGTTAAGTACAATACAATGAGCCTAAATAAGCAAAATTAAGACACCTATATCTTTATAAGACCTTTAAAAAAAATAAAATAAGTAAATAGCTATTTTTCTTATTCTTGTCGAATGAATTTTTTTTAGCTACATTTAAACCGATGAACACGCAGGAGCAATTGTTTAATATCAAGTACGATACAATGAGCCAAAATAAGCAAAATTAAGACACCCTTATCATATCAAGACCTTTAAAAAAAATAAAATAAGTAAATAGCTATTTTTTTTATTCTTGTCGAATGAATTTTTTTTAGCAACATTTAAACCGATGAACACGCAGGAGCAATTGTTTAATATCAAGTACGATACAATGAGCCAAAATAAGCAAAATTAAGACACCTTTATCTTTTTAAAACCTTTAAAAAAATAAAATAAGTAAATTGCTATTTTTCTTATTCTTGTCGAATGAATTTTTTTTAGCTACATTTACACCGATGAACACGCAGGAGCAATTGCTCAATGTTAAGTACAATACAATGAGCCAAAATAAGCCAAATTAAGACACCCGTGTCATATCAAGACCTTTAAAAAAAATAATATAAGTAAATAGCTATTTTTCGTATTCTTGTCGAATGAATTTTTTTTAGCTACATTTACACCGATGAACACGCAGGAGCAATTGCTCAATGTTAAGTACAATACAGTGAGCCAAAATGAGCCAAATTAAGACACCTGTGTCATATCAAGACCTTAAAAAAAAAAAATAAGTATATAGCTATTTTTCTTATTCTTGTCGAATGAATTTTTTGTAGCTACATTTACACCGTTGAACACGCAGGAGCAAGTGGCCAATGTTAAGTACAATACAATGAGCCTAAATAAGCAAAATTAAGACACCTATATCTTTATAAGACCTTTAAAAAAAATAAAATAAGTAAATAGCTATTTTTCTTATTCTTGTCGAATGAATTTTTTTTAGCTACATTTACACCGATGAACACGCAGGAGCAATTGTTCAATGTTAAGTACAATACAATGAGCAAAAATAAGCAAAATTAAGACACCCTTATCATATCAAGACCTTTAAAAAAAATAAAATAAGTAAATAGCTATTTTTTTTATTCTTGTCGAATGAATTTTTTTTAGCAACATTTAAACCGATGAACACGCAGGAGCAATTGTTTAATATCAAGTACGATACAATGAGCCAAAATAAGCAAAATTAAGACACCTTTATCTTTTTAAAACCTTTAAAAAAATAAAATAAGTAAATTGCTATTTTTCTTATTCTTGTCGAATGAATTTTTTTTAGCTACATTTACACCGATGAACACGCAGGAGCAATTGCTCAATGTTAAGTACAATACAATGAGCCAAAATAAGCCAAATTAAGACACCCGTGTCATATCAAGACCTTTAAAAAAAATAAAATAAGTAAATAGCTATTTTTCTTATTCTTGTCGAATGAATTTTTTGTAGCTACATTTACACCGATGTACACGCAGGAGCAAATGGTCAATGTTAAGTACAATACAATGAGCCTAAATAAGCAAAATTAAGACACCTATATCTTTTTAAGACCTTTAAAAAAAATAAAATAAGTAAATAGCTATTTTTCTTATTCTTGTCGAATGAATTTTTTTTAGCTACATTTACACCGATGAACACGCAGGAACAATTGCTCAATGTTAAGTACAATACAATGAGCCAAAATAAGCAAAATTAAGACACCTATATCTTTTTAAAACCTTTAAAAAAATAAAATAAATAAATAGCTATTTTTCTTATTCTTGTCGAATGAATTTTTTGTAGCTACATTTACACCGATGAACACGCTGGAGCAATTGCCTAATGTTAGATACAATACAATGAGCCAAAATAAGCAAAACTAAGACACCTATATCTTTTTAAAACCTTTAAAAAAAATAAAATAAGTAAATAGCTATTTTTCTTATTCTTGTCGAATGAATTTTTTTTAGCCACATTTACACCGATGAACACGCAGGAACAATTGCTTAATGTTAAGTACAATACATTGAGCCAAAATAAGCAAAATAAAGACACCTATATCTTTTTAAAACCTTTAAAAAAATAAAATAAGTATTTAGCTATTTTTCTTATTCTTGTCGAATGAATTTTATTTAGCTACATTTACACCGATGAACAATCAGGAGCAATTGCTCAATGTTAAGTTCAATACAATGAGCCAAAATAAGCAAAATTAAGACACCGTTATCAGATCAAGACCTTTAAAAAAAAAAAAAATAAGTAAATAGCTATTTTTTTTATTCTTGTCGAATGAATTTTTTTAGCAACATTTAAACCGATGAACATGCAGGAGCAATTGCTAAATGTCAAGTACAATACAATGAGCCAAAATAAGCAAAATTGAGACACCTATATCTTTTTAAAACCTTTAAAAAAAATAAAATAAGTAAATAGCTATTTTTCTTATTCTTGTCGAATGAATTTTTTTTAGCTACATTTACACCGATGAACACGCAGGAGCAATTGCTCAATGTTGAGTACAATACAATGAGCCAAAATAAGCAAAATTAAGACACTCATATCATATCAAGACCTTTAAAAAAAAATAAGTAAATAGCTATTTTTCGTATTCTTGTCGAATGAATTTTTTTTAGCTACATTTACACCGATGAACACGCCGGAGCAATTGCTCAATGTTAAGTACAATACAATGAGCCAAAATGAGCCAAATTAAGACACCTGTGTCATATCAAGACCTTAAAAAAAAAAAATAAGTATATAGCTATTTTTCTTATTCTTGTCGAATGAATTTTTTGTAGCTACATTTACACCGTTGAACACGCAGGAGCAAGTGGCCAATGTTAAGTACAATACAATGAGCCTAAATAAGCAAAATTAAGACACCTATATCTTTATAAGACCTTTAAAAAAAATAAAATAAGTAAATAGCTATTTTTCTTATTCTTGTCGAATGAATTTTTTTTAGCTACATTTACACCGATGAACACGCAGGAGCAATTGTTCAATGTTAAGTACAATACAATGAGCAAAAATAAGCAAAATTAAGACACCCTTATCATATCAAGACCTTTAAAAAAAATAAAATAAGTAAATAGCTATTTTTTTTATTCTTGTCGAATGAATTTTTTTTAGCAACATTTAAACCGATGAACACGCAGGAGCAATTGTTTAATATCAAGTACGATACAATGAGCCAAAATAAGCAAAATTAAGACACCTTTATCTTTTTAAAACCTTTAAAAAAATAAAATAAGTAAATTGCTATTTTTCTTATTCTTGTCGAATGAATTTTTTTTAGCTACATTTACACCGATGAACACGCAGGAGCAATTGCTCAATGTTAAGTACAATACAATGAGCCAAAATAAGCCAAATTAAGACACCCGTGTCATATCAAGACCTTTAAAAAAAATAATATAAGTAAATAGCTATTTTTCGTATTCTTGTCGAATGAATTTTTTTTAGCTACATTTACACCGATGAACACGCAGGAGCAATTGCTCAATGTTAAGTACAATACAATGAGCCAAAATGAGCCAAATTAAGACACCTGTGTCATATCAAGACCTTAAAAAAAAAAAATAAGTATATAGCTATTTTTCTTATTCTTGTCGAATGAATTTTTTGTAGCTACATTTACACCGTTGAACACGCAGGAGCAAGTGGCCAATGTTAAGTACAATACAATGAGCCTAAATAAGCAAAATTAAGACACCTATATCTTTATAAGACCTTTAAAAAAAATAAAATAAGTAAATAGCTATTTTTCTTATTCTTGTCGAATGAATTTTTTTTAGCTACATTTACACCGATGAACACGCAGGAGCAATTGTTCAATGTTAAGTACAATACAATGAGCAAAAATAAGCAAAATTAAGACACCCTTATCATATCAAGACCTTTAAAAAAAATAAAATAAGTAAATAGCTATTTTTTTTATTCTTGTCGAATGAATTTTTTTTAGCAACATTTAAACCGATGAACACGCAGGAGCAATTGTTTAATATCAAGTACGATACAATGAGCCAAAATAAGCAAAATTAAGACACCTTTATCTTTTTAAAACCTTTAAAAAAATAAAATAAGTAAATTGCTATTTTTCTTATTCTTGTCGAATGAATTTTTTTTAGCTACATTTACACCGATGAACACGCAGGAGCAATTGCTCAATGTTAAGTACAATACAATGAGCCAAAATAAGCCAAATTAAGACACCCGTGTCATATCAAGACCTTTAAAAAAAATAAAATAAGTAAATAGCTATTTTTCTTATTCTTGTCGAATGAATTTTTTGTAGCTACATTTACACCGATGTACACGCAGGAGCAAATGGTCAATGTTAAGTACAATACAATGAGCCTAAATAAGCAAAATTAAGACACCTATATCTTTTTAAGACCTTTAAAAAAAATAAAATAAGTAAATAGCTATTTTTCTTATTCTTGTCGAATGAATTTTTTTTAGCTACATTTACACCGATGAACACGCAGGAACAATTGCTCAATGTTAAGTACAATACAATGAGCCAAAATAAGCAAAATTAAGACACCTATATCTTTTTAAAACCTTTAAAAAAATAAAATAAATAAATAGCTATTTTTCTTATTCTTGTCGAATGAATTTTTTGTAGCTACATTTACACCGATGAACACGCTGGAGCAATTGCCTAATGTTAGATACAATACAATGAGCCAAAATAAGCAAAACTAAGACACCTATATCTTTTTAAAACCTTTAAAAAAAAATAAAATAAGTAAATAGCTATTTTTCTTATTCTTGTCGAATGAATTTTTTTTAGCCACATTTACACCGATGAACACGCAGGAACAATTGCTTAATGTTAAGTACAATACATTGAGCCAAAATAAGCAAAATAAAGACACCTATATCTTTTTAAAACCTTTAAAAAAATAAAATAAGTATTTAGCTATTTTTCTTATTCTTGACGAATGAATTTTATTTAGCTACATTTACACCGATGAACAATCAGGAGCAATTGCTCAATGTTAAGTTCAATACAATGAGCCAAAATAAGCAAAATTAAGACACCGTTATCAGATCAAGACCTTTAAAAAAAAAAAAAATAAGTAAATAGCTATTTTTTTTATTCTTGTCGAATGAATTTTTTTAGCAACATTTAAACCGATGAACATGCAGGAGCAATTGCTAAATGTCAAGTACAATACAATGAGCCAAAATAAGCAAAATTGAGACACCTATATCTTTTTAAAACCTTTAAAAAAAATAAAATAAGTAAATAGCTATTTTTCTTATTCTTGTCGAATGAATTTTTTTTACCTACATTTACACCGATGAACACGCAGGAACAATTGCTCAATGTTAAGTACAATACAATGAGCCAAAATAAGCAAAATTAAGACACCTATATCTTTTTAAAACCTTTAAAAAAAATAAAATAAGTAAATAGCTATTTTTCTTATTCTTGTCGAATGAATTTTTTTTAGCTACATTTACACCGATGAACACGCAGGAGCAATTGCTCAATGTTGAGTACAATACAATGAGCCAAAATAAGCAAAATTAAGACACTCATATCATATCAAGACCTTTAAAAAAAAATAAGTAAATAGCTATTTTTCGTATTCTTGTCGAATGAATTTTTTTTAGCTACATTTACACCGATGAACACGCCGGAGCAATTGCTCAATGTTAAGTACAATACAATGAGCCAAAATGAGCCAAATTAAGACACCTGTGTCATATCAAGACCTTAAAAAAAAAAAATAAGTATATAGCTATTTTTCTTATTCTTGTCGAATGAATTTTTTGTAGCTACATTTACACCGTTGAACACGCAGGAGCAAGTGGCCAATGTTAAGTACAATACAATGAGCCTAAATAAGCAAAATTAAGACACCTATATCTTTATAAGACCTTTAAAAAAAATAAAATAAGTAAATAGCTATTTTTCTTATTCTTGTCGAATGAATTTTTTTTAGCTACATTTACACCGATGAACACGCAGGAGCAATTGTTCAATGTTAAGTACAATACAATGAGCAAAAATAAGCAAAATTAAGACACCCTTATCATATCAAGACCTTTAAAAAAAATAAAATAAGTAAATAGCTATTTTTTTTATTCTTGTCGAATGAATTTTTTTTAGCAACATTTAAACCGATGAACACGCAGGAGCAATTGTTTAATATCAAGTACGATACAATGAGCCAAAATAAGCAAAATTAAGACACCTTTATCTTTTTAAAACCTTTAAAAAAATAAAATAAGTAAATTGCTATTTTTCTTATTCTTGTCGAATGAATTTTTTTTAGCTACATTTACACCGATGAACACGCAGGAGCAATTGCTCAATGTTAAGTACAATACAATGAGCCAAAATAAGCCAAATTAAGACACCCGTGTCATATCAAGACCTTTAAAAAAAATAAAATAAGTAAATAGCTATTTTTCTTATTCTTGTCGAATGAATTTTTTGTAGCTACATTTACACCGATGTACACGCAGGAGCAAATGGTCAATGTTAAGTACAATACAATGAGCCTAAATAAGCAAAATTAAGACACCTATATCTTTTTAAGACCTTTAAAAAAAATAAAATAAGTAAATAGCTATTTTTCTTATTCTTGTCGAATGAATTTTTTTTAGCTACATTTACACCGATGAACACGCAGGAACAATTGCTCAATGTTAAGTACAATACAATGAGCCAAAATAAGCAAAATTAAGACACCTATATCTTTTTAAAACCTTTAAAAAAATAAAATAAATAAATAGCTATTTTTCTTATTCTTGTCGAATGAATTTTTTGTAGCTACATTTACACCGATGAACACGCTGGAGCGATTGCCTAATGTTAGATACAATACAATGAGCCAAAATAAGCAAAACTAAGACACCTATATCTTTTTAAAACCTTTAAAAAAAATAAAATAAGTAAATAGCTATTTTTCTTATTCTTGTCGAATGAATTTTTTTTAGCCACATTTACACCGATGAACACGCAGGAACAATTGCTTAATGTTAAGTACAATACATTGAGCCAAAATAAGCAAAATAAAGACACCTATATCTTTTTAAAACCTTTAAAAAAATAAAATAAGTATTTAGCTATTTTTCTTATTCTTGTCGAATGAATTTTATTTAGCTACATTTACACCGATGAACAATCAGGAGCAATTGCTCAATGTTAAGTTCAATACAATGAGCCAAAATAAGCAAAATTAAGACACCGTTATCAGATCAAGACCTTTAAAAAAAAAAAAAATAAGTAAATAGCTATTTTTTTTATTCTTGTCGAATGAATTTTTTTAGCAACATTTAAACCGATGAACATGCAGGAGCAATTGCTAAATGTCAAGTACAATACAATGAGCCAAAATAAGCAAAATTGAGACACCTATATCTTTTTAAAACCTTTAAAAAAAATAAAATAAGTAAATAGCTATTTTTCTTATTCTTGTCGAATGAATTTTTTTTAGCTACATTTACACCGATGAACACGCAGGAGCAATTGCTCAATGTTGAGTACAATACAATGAGCCAAAATAAGCAAAATTAAGACACTCATATCATATCAAGACCTTTAAAAAAAAATAAGTAAATAGCTATTTTTCGTATTCTTGTCGAATGAATTTTTTTTAGCTACATTTACACCGATGAACACGCCGGAGCAATTGCTCAATGTTAAGTACAATACAATGAGCCAAAATGAGCCAAATTAAGACACCTGTGTCATATCAAGACCTTAAAAAAAAAAAATAAGTATATAGCTATTTTTCTTATTCTTGTCGAATGAATTTTTTGTAGCTACATTTACACCGTTGAACACGCAGGAGCAAGTGGCCAATGTTAAGTACAATACAATGAGCCTAAATAAGCAAAATTAAGACACCTATATCTTTATAAGACCTTTAAAAAAAATAAAATAAGTAAATAGCTATTTTTCTTATTCTTGTCGAATGAATTTTTTTTAGCTACATTTACACCGATGAACACGCAGGAGCAATTGTCCAATGTTAAGTACAATACAATGAGCAAAAATAAGCAAAATTAAGACACCCTTATCATATCAAGACCTTTAAAAAAAATAAAATAAGTAAATAGCTATTTTTTTTATTCTTGTCGAATGAATTTTTTTTAGCAACATTTAAACCGATGAACACGCAGGAGCAATTGTTTAATATCAAGTACGATACAATGAGCCAAAATAAGCAAAATTAAGACACCTTTATCTTTTTAAAACCTTTAAAAAAATAAAATAAGTAAATTGCTATTTTTCTTATTCTTGTCGAATGAATTTTTTTTAGCTACATTTACACCGATGAACACGCAGGAGCAATTGCTCAATGTTAAGTACAATACAATGAGCCAAAATAAGCCAAATTAAGACACCCGTGTCATATCAAGACCTTTAAAAAAAATAATATAAGTAAATAGCTATTTTTCGTATTCTTGTCGAATGAATTTTTTTTAGCTACATTTACACCGATGAACACGCAGGAGCAATTGCTCAATGTTAAGTACAATACAATGAGCCAAAATGAGCCAAATTAAGACACCTGTGTCATATCAAGACCTTAAAAAAAAAAAATAAGTATATAGCTATTTTTCTTATTCTTGTCGAATGAATTTTTTGTAGCTACATTTACACCGTTGAACACGCAGGAGCAAGTGGCCAATGTTAAGTACAATACAATGAGCCTAAATAAGCAAAATTAAGACACCTATATCTTTATAAGACCTTTAAAAAAAATAAAATAAGTAAATAGCTATTTTTCTTATTCTTGTCGAATGAATTTTTTTTAGCTACATTTACACCGATGAACACGCAGGAGCAATTGTTCAATGTTAAGTACAATACAATGAGCAAAAATAAGCAAAATTAAGACACCCTTATCATATCAAGACCTTTAAAAAAAATAAAATAAGTAAATAGCTATTTTTTTTATTCTTGTCGAATGAATTTTTTTTAGCAACATTTAAACCGATGAACACGCAGGAGCAATTGTTTAATATCAAGTACGATACAATGAGCCAAAATAAGCAAAATTAAGACACCTTTATCTTTTTAAAACCTTTAAAAAAATAAAATAAGTAAATTGCTATTTTTCTTATTCTTGTCGAATGAATTTTTTTTAGCTACATTTACACCGATGAACACGCAGGAGCAATTGCTCAATGTTAAGTACAATACAATGAGCCAAAATAAGCCAAATTAAGACACCCGTGTCATATCAAGACCTTTAAAAAAAATAAAATAAGTAAATAGCTATTTTTCTTATTCTTGTCGAATGAATTTTTTGTAGCTACATTTACACCGATGTACACGCAGGAGCAAATGGTCAATGTTAAGTACAATACAATGAGCCTAAATAAGTAAAATTAAGACACCTATATCTTTTTAAGACCTTTAAAAAAAATAAAATAAGTAAATAGCTATTTTTCTTATTCTTGTCGAATGAATTTTTTTTAGCTACATTTACACCGATGAACACGCAGGAACAATTGCTCAATGTTAAGTACAATACAATGAGCCAAAATAAGCAAAATTAAGACACCTATATCTTTTTAAAACCTTTAAAAAAATAAAATAAATAAATAGCTATTTTTCTTATTCTTGTCGAATGAATTTTTTGTAGCTACATTTACACCGATGAACACGCTGGAGCAATTGCCTAATGTTAGATACAATACAATGAGCCAAAATAAGCAAAACTAAGACACCTATATCTTTTTAAAACCTTTAAAAAAAATAAAATAAGTAAATAGCTATTTTTCTTATTCTTGTCGAATGAATTTTTTTTAGCCACATTTACACCGATGAACACGCAGGAACAATTGCTTAATGTTAAGTACAATACATTGAGCCAAAATAAGCAAAATAAAGACACCTATATCTTTTTAAAACCTTTAAAAAAATAAAATAAGTATTTAGCTATTTTTCTTATTCTTGACGAATGAATTTTATTTAGCTACATTTACACCGATGAACAATCAGGAGCAATTGCTCAATGTTAAGTTCAATACAATGAGCCAAAATAAGCAAAATTAAGACACCGTTATCAGATCAAGACCTTTAAAAAAAAAAAAAATAAGTAAATAGCTATTTTTTTTATTCTTGTCGAATGAATTTTTTTAGCAACATTTAAACCGATGAACATGCAGGAGCAATTGCTAAATGTCAAGTACAATACAATGAGCCAAAATAAGCAAAATTGAGACACCTATATCTTTTTAAAACCTTTAAAAAAAATAAAATAAGTAAATAGCTATTTTTCTTATTCTTGTCGAATGAATTTTTTTTACCTACATTTACACCGATGAACACGCAGGAACAATTGTTCAATGTTAAGTACAATACAATGAGCCAAAATAAGCAAAATTAAGACACCTATATCTTTTTAAAACCTTTAAAAAAAATAAAATAAGTAAATAGCTATTTTTCTTATTCTTGTCGAATGAATTTTTTTTAGCTACATTTACACCGATGAACACGCAGGAGCAATTGCTCAATGTTGAGTACAATACAATGAGCCAAAATAAGCAAAATTAAGACACTCATATCATATCAAGACCTTTAAAAAAAAATAAGTAAATAGCTATTTTTCGTATTCTTGTCGAATGAATTTTTTTTAGCTACATTTACACCGATGAACACGCAGGAGCAATTGCTCAATGTTAAGTACAATACAATGAGCCAAAATGAGCCAAATTAAGACACCTGTGTCATATCAAGACCTTAAAAAAAAAAATAAGTATATAGCTATTTTTCTTATTCTTGTCGAATGAATTTTTTGTAGCTACATTTACACCGTTGAACACGCAGGAGCAAGTGGCCAATGTTAAGTACAATACAATGAGCCTAAATAAGCAAAATTAAGACACCTATATCTTTATAAGACCTTTAAAAAAAATAAAATAAGTAAATAGCTATTTTTCTTATTCTTGTCGAATGAATTTTTTTTAGCTACATTTACACCGATGAACACGCAGGAGCAATTGTTCAATGTTAAGTACAATACAATGAGCAAAAATAAGCAAAATTAAGACACCCTTATCATATCAAGACCTTTAAAAAAAATAAAATAAGTAAATAGCTATTTTTTTTATTCTTGTCGAATGAATTTTTTTTAGCAACATTTAAACCGATGAACACGCAGGAGCAATTGTTTAATATCAAGTACGATACAATGAGCCAAAATAAGCAAAATTAAGACACCTTTATCTTTTTAAAACCTTTAAAAAAATAAAATAAGTAAATTGCTATTTTTCTTATTCTTGTCGAATGAATTTTTTTTAGCTACATTTACACCGATGAACACGCAGGAGCAATTGCTCAATGTTAAGTACAATACAATGAGCCAAAATAAGCCAAATTAAGACACCCGTGTCATATCAAGACCTTTAAAAAAAAAAATATAAGTAAATAGCTATTTTTTTTATTCTTGTCGAATGAATTTTTTTTAGCAACATTTAAACCGATGAACACGCAGGAACAATTGCTCAATGTTAAGTACAATACAATGAGCCAAAATAAGCCAAATTAAGACACCCGTGTCATATCAAGACCTTTAAAAAAAATAAAATAAGTAAATAGCTATTTTTCTTATTCTTGTCGAATGAATTTTTTTTAGCTACATTTACACCGATGAACACGCAGGAGCAATTGCTCAATGTTAATTACAATACAATGAGCCAAAATAAGCCAAATTAAGACACCCGTGTCATATCAAGACCTTTAAAAAAAATAAAATAAGTAAATAGCTATTTTTCTTATTCTCGTCGAATGAATTTTTTTTAGCTACATTTACACCGATGAACACGCAGGAACAATTGCTCAATGTTAAGTACAATACAATGAGCCAAAATAAGCCAAATTAAGACACCCGTGTCATATCAAGACCTTTAAAAAAAATAAAATAAGTATATAGCTATTTTTCGTATTCTTGTCGAATGAATTTTTTGTAGCTACATTTACACCGATGTACACGCAGGAGCAAACGGTCAATGTTAAGTACAATACAATGAGCCTAAATAAGCAAAATTAAGACACCTATATCTTTTTAAGACCTTTAAAAAAAATAAAATAAGTAAATAGCTATTTTTCTTATTCTTGTCGAATGAATTTTTTTAGCTACATTTACACCGATGAACACGCAGGAACAATTGCTCAATGTTAAGTACAATACAATGAGCCAAAATAAGCAAAATTAAGACACCTATATCTTTTTAAAACCTTTAAAAAAATAAAATAAATAAATAGCTATTTTTCTTATTCTTGTCGAATGAATTTTTTGTAGCTACATTTACACCGATGAACACGCTGGAGCAATTGGCTAATGTTAGATACAATACAATGAGCCAAAATAAGCAAAACTAAGACACCTATATCTTTTTAAAACCTTTAAAAAAAATAAAATAAGTAAATAGCTATTTTTCTTATTCTTGTCGAATGAATTTTTTTTAGCCACATTTACACCGATGAACACGCAGGAACAATTGCTTAATGTTAAGTACAATACATTGAGCCAAAATAAGCAAAATAAAGACACCTATATCTTTTTAAAACCTTTAAAAAAATAAAATAAGTATTTAGCTATTTTTCTTATTCTTGTCGAATGAATTTTATTTAGCTACATTTACACCGATGAACAATCAGGAGCAATTGCTCAATGTTAAGTTCAATACAATGAGCCAAAATAAGCAAAATTAAGACACCGTTATCATATCAAGACCTTTAAAAAAAAATAAAATAAGTAAATAGCTATTTTTTTTATTCTTGTCGAATGAATTTTTTTAGCAACATTTAAACCGATGAACATGCAGGATTAATTGCTAAATGTCAAGTACAATACAATGAGCCAAAATAAGCAAAATTGAGACACCTATATCTTTTTAAAACCTTTAAAAAAAATAAAATAAGTAAATAGCTATTTTTCTTATTCTTGTCGAATGAATTTTTTTTACCTACATTTACACCGATGAACACGCAGGAACAATTGCTCAATGTTAAGTACAATACAATGAGCCAAAATAAGCAAAATTAAGACACCTATATCTTTTTAAAACCTTTAAAAAAAATAAAATAAGTAAATAGCTATTTTTCTTATTCTTGTCGAATGAATTTTTTTTAGCTACATTTACACCGATGAACACGCAGGAGCAATTGCTCAATGTTGAGTACAATACAATGAGCCAAAATAAGCAAAATTAAGACACTCATATCATATCAAGACCTTTAAAAAAAAATAAGTAAATAGCTATTTTTCGTATTCTTGTCGAATGAATTTTTTTTAGCTACATTTACACCGATGAACACGCAGGAGCAATTGCTCAATGTTAAGTACAATACAATGAGCCAAAATGAGCCAAATTAAGACACCTATATCTTTTTAAGACCTTTAAATAAAATAAAATAAGTAAATAGCTATTTTTCTTATTCTTGTCGAATGAATTTTTTTTAGCTACATTTACACCGATGAACACGCAGGAACAATTGCTCAATGTTAAGTACAATACAATGAGCCAAAATAAGCCAAATTAAGACACCCGTGTCATATCAAGACCTTTAAAAAAAATAAAATAAGTATATAGCTATTTTTCGTATTCTTGTCGAATGAATTTTTTGTAGCTACATTTACACCGATGTACACGCAGGAGCAAATGGTCAATGTTAAGTACAATACAATGAGCCTAAATAAGCAAAATTAAGACACCTATATCTTTTTAAGACCTTTAAAAAAAATAAAATAAGTAAATAGCTATTTTTCTTATTCTTGTCGAATGAATTTTTTTAGCTACATTTACACCGATGAACACGCAGGAACAATTGCTCAATGTTAAGTACAATACAATGAGCCAAAATAAGCAAAATTAAGACACCTATATCTTTTTAAAACCTTTAAAAAAATAAAATAAATAAATAGCTATTTTTCTTATTCTTGTCGAATGAATTTTTTGTAGCTACATTTACACCGATGAACACGCTGGAGCAATTGCCTAATGTTAGATACAATACAATGAGCCAAAATAAGCAAAACTAAGACACCTATATCTTTTTAAAACCTTTAAAAAAAATAAAATAAGTAAATAGCTATTTTTCTTATTCTTGTCGAATGAATTTTTTTTAGCCACATTTACACCGATGAACACGCAGGAACAATTGCTTAATGTTAAGTACAATACATTGAGCCAAAATAAGCAAAATAAAGACACCTATATCTTTTTAAAACCTTTAAAAAAATAAAATAAGTATTTAGCTATTTTTCTTATTCTTGTCGAATGAATTTTATTTAGCTACATTTACACCGATGAACAATCAGGAGCAATTGCTCAATGTTAAGTTCAATACAATGAGCCAAAATAAGCAAAATTAAGACACCGTTATCATATCAAGACCTTTAAAAAAAAATAAAATAAGTAAATAGCTATTTTTTTTATTCTTGTCGAATGAATTTTTTTAGCAACATTTAAACCGATGAACATGCAGGAGCAATTGCTAAATGTCAAGTACAATACAATGAGCCAAAATAAGCAAAATTGAGACACCTATATCTTTTTAAAACCTTTAAAAAAAATAAAATAAGTAAATAGCTATTTTTCTTATTCTTGTCGAATGAATTTTTTTTACCTACATTTACACCGATGAACACGCAGGAACAATTGCTCAATGTTAAGTACAATACAATGAGCCAAAATAAGCAAAATTAAGACACCTATATCTTTTTAAAACCTTTAAAAAAAAATAAGTAAATAGCTATTTTTCGTATTCTTGTCGAATGAATTTTTTTTAGCTACATTTACACCGATGAACACGCAGGAGCAATTGCTCAATGTTAAGTACAATACAATGAGCCAAAATGAGCCAAATTAAGACACCTATATCTTTTTGAGACCTTTAAAAAAAATAAAATAAGTAAATAGCTATTTTTCTTATTCTTGTCGAATGAATTTTTTTTAGCTACATTTACACCGATGAACACGCAGGAACAATTGCTCAATGTTAAGTACAATACAATGAGCCAAAATAAGCAAAATTAAGACACCCTTATCATATCAAGACCTTTAAAAAAAATAAAATAAGTAAATAGCTATTTTTTTTATTCTTGTCGAATGAATTTTTTTTAGCAACATTTAAACCGATGAACACGCAGGAGCAATTGTTTAATATCAAGTACGATACAATGAGCCAAAATAAGCAAAATTAAGACACCTTTATCTTTTTAAAACCTTTAAAAAAATAAAATAAGTAAATTGCTATTTTTCTTATTCTTGTCGAATGAATTTTTTTTAGCTACATTTACACCGATGAACACGCAGGAGCAATTGCTCAATGTTAATTAAAATACAATGAGCCAAAATAATCCAAATTAAGACACCCTTGTCATATCAAGACCTTTAAAAAAATAAAATAAGTATATAGCTAATTTTCTTATTCTTGTCGAATGAATTTTTTTTAGCAACATTTAAACCGATGAACACGCAGGAGCAATTGCTCAATGTCAAGTACAATACAGTGAGCCAAAATAAGCAAAATTAAGACACCAATATCTTTTTAAAACCTTTAAAAAAAATAAAATAAGTAAATAGCTATTTTTCTTATTCTTGTCGAATGAATTTTTTTTAGCTACATTTACACCGATGAACACGCAGGAGCAATTGCTCAATGTTGAGTACAATACCATGAGCCAAAATAAGCAAAATTAAGACACTCATATCATATCAAGACCTTTAAAAAAAAATAAGTAAATAGCTATTTTTCGTATTCTTGTCGAATGAATTTTTTTTAGCTACATTTACATCGATGAACACGCTGGAGCAATTGCCTAATGTTAAATACAGTACAATGAGCCAAAATAAGCAAAATTAAGACACCTATATCTTTTTAAAACCTTTAAAAAAAATAAAATAAGTAAATAGCTATTTTTCTTATTCTTGTCGAATGAATTTTTTTTAGCCACATTTACACCGATGAACACGCAGGAGCAATTGTTCAATGTTAAGTGCAATACAATGAGCCAAAATAAGCCAAATTAAGACACTCATATCATATCAAGACCTTTAAAAAAAAAAATAAGTAAATAGCTATTTTTCGTATTCTTGTCGAATGAATTTTTTTTAGCTACATTTACACCGATGAACACGCAGGAGCAATTGTTCAATGTTCAGTACAATACAGTGAGCCAAAATAAGCAAAATTAAGACACCCTTATCATATCAAGACCTTTAAAAAAAATAAAATAAGTAAATAGCTATTTTTTTTATTCTTGTCGAATGAATTTTTTTTAGCAACATTTAAACCGATGAACACGCAGGAGCAATTGTTTAATATCAAGTACGATACAATGAGCCAAAATAAGCTAAATTAAGACACCTATATCTTTTTAAAACCTTTAAAAAAATAAAATAAGTAAATAGCTATTTTTCTTATTCTTGTCGAATGAATTTTTTTTAGCTACATTTACACCGATGAACACGCAGGAGCAATTGCTCAATGTTAATTACAATACAATGAGCCAAAATAAGCCAAATTAAGACACCCGTGTCATGTCAAGTAATGAACCGATGAACACGCTGGAGCAATTGCCTAATGTTAGATACAATACAATGAGCCAAAATAAGCAAAACTAAGACACCTATATCTTTTTAAAACCTTTAAAAAAAATAAAATAAGTAAATAGCTATTTTTCTTATTCTTGTCGAATGAATTTTTTTTAGCCACATTTACACCGATGAACACGCAGGAACAATTGCTTAATGTTAAGTACAATACATTGAGCCAAAATAAGCAAAATAAAGACACCTATATCTTTTTAAAACCTTTAAAAAAATAAAATAAGTATTTAGCTATTTTTCTTATTCTTGTCGAATGAATTTTATTTAGCTACATTTACACCGATGAACAATCAGGAGCAATTGCTCAATGTTAAGTTCAATACAATGAGCCAAAATAAGCAAAATTAAGACACCGTTATCATATCAAGACCTTTAAAAAAAAATAAAATAAGTAAATAGCTATTTTTTTTATTCTTGTCGAATGAATTTTTTTAGCAACATTTAAACCGATGAACATGCAGGAGCAATTGCTAAATGTCAAGTACAATACAATGAGCCAAAATAAGCAAAATTGAGACACCTATATCTTTTTAAAACCTTTAAAAAAATAAAATAAGTAAATAGCTATTTTTCTTATTCTTGTCGAATGAATTTTTTTTACCTACATTTACACCGATGAACACGCAGGAACAATTGCTCAATGTTAAGTACAATACAATGAGCCAAAATAAGCAAAATTAAGACACCTATATCTTTTTAAAACCTTTAAAAAAATAAAATAAGTAAATAGCTATTTTTCTTATTCTTGTCGAATGAATTTTTTTTAGCTACATTTACACCGATGAACACGCAGGAGCAATTGCTCAATGTTGAGTACAATACAATGAGCCAAAATAAGCAAAATTAAGACACTCATATCATATCAAGACCTTTAAAAAAAAATAAGTAAATAGCTATTTTTCGTATTCTTGTCGAATGAATTTTTTTTAGCTACATTTACACCGATGAACACGCAGGAGCAATTGCTCAATGTTAAGTACAATACAATGAGCCAAAATGAGCCAAATTAAGACACCTATATCTTTTTAAGACCTTTAAAAAAAATAAAATAAGTAAATAGCTATTTTTCTTATTCTTGTCGAATGAATTTTTTTTAGCTACATTTACACCGATGAACACGCAGGAGCAATTGCTCAATGTTAATTACAATACAATGAGCCAAAATAAGCCAAATTAAGACACCCGTGTCATATCAAGACCTTTAAAAAAAATAAAATAAGTAAATAGCTATTTTTCTTATTCTCGTCGAATGAATTTTTTTTAGCTACATTTACACCGATGAACACGCAGGAACAATTGCTCAATGTTAAGTACAATACAATGAGCCAAAATAAGCCAAATTAAGACACCCGTGTCATATCAAGACCTTTAAAAAAAATAAAATAAGTATATAGCTATTTTTCGTATTCTTGTCGAATGAATTTTTTGTAGCTACATTTACACCGATGTACACGCAGGAGCAAATGATCAATGTTAAGTACAATACAATGAGCCTAAATAAGCAAAATTAAGACACCTATATCTTTTTAAGACCTTTAAAAAAAATAAAATAAGTAAATAGCTATTTTTCTTATTCTTGTCGAATGAATTTTTTTAGCTACATTTACACCGATGAACACGCAGGAACAATTGCTCAATGTTAAGTACAATACAATGAGCCAAAATAAGCAAAATTAAGACACCTATATCTTTTTAAAACCTTTAAAAAAATAAAATAAATAAATAGCTATTTTTCTTATTCTTGTCGAATGAATTTTTTGTAGCTACATTTACACCGATGAACACGCTGGAGCAATTGCCTAATGTTAGATACAATACAAAGAGCCAAAATAAGCAAAACTAAGACACCTATATCTTTTTAAAACCTTTAAAAAAAATAAAATAAGTAAATAGCTATTTTTCTTATTCTTGTCGAATGAATTTTTTTTAGCCACATTTACACCGATGAACACGCAGGAACAATTGCTTAATGTTAAGTACAATACATTGAGCCAAAATAAGCAAAATAAAGACACCTATATCTTTTTAAAACCTTTAAAAAAATAAAATAAGTATTTAGCTATTTTTCTTATTCTTGTCGAATGAATTTTATTTAGCTACATTTACACCGATGAACAATCAGGAGCAATTGCTCAATGTTAAGTTCAATACAATGAGCCAAAATAAGCAAAATTAAGACACCGTTATCATATCAAGACCTTTAAAAAAAAATAAAATAAGTAAATAGCTATTTTTTTTATTCTTGTCGAATGAATTTTTTTAGCAACATTTAAACCGATGAACATGCAGGATTAATTGCTAAATGTCAAGTACAATACAATGAGCCAAAATAAGCAAAATTGAGACACCTATATCTTTTTAAAACCTTTAAAAAAAATAAAATAAGTAAATAGCTATTTTTCTTATTCTTGTCGAATGAATTTTTTTTACCTACATTTACACCGATGAACACGCAGGAGCAATTGCTCAATGTTGAGTACAATACAATGAGCCAAAATAAGCAAAATTAAGACACTCATATCATATCAAGACCTTTAAAAAAAAATAAGTAAATAGCTATTTTTCGTATTCTTGACGAATGAATTTTTTTTAGCTACATTTACACCGATGAACACGCAGGAGCAATTGCTCAATGTTAAGTACAATACAATGAGCCAAAATGAGCCAAATTAAGACACCTATATCTTTTTAAGACCTTTAAAAAAAATAAAATAAGTAAATAGCTATTTTTCTTATTCTTGTCGAATGAATTTTTTTTAGCTACATTTACACCGATGAACACGCAGGAACAATTGCTCAATGTTAAGTACAATACAATGAGCCAAAATAAGCCAAATTAAGACACCCGTGTCATATCAAGACCTTTAAAAAAAATAAAATAAGTATATAGCTATTTTTCGTATTCTTGTCGAATGAATTTTTTGTAGCTACATTTACACCGATGTACACGCAGGAGCAAATGGTCAATGTTAAGTACAATACAATGAGCCTAAATAAGCAAAATTAAGACACCTATATCTTTTTAAGACCTTTAAAAAAAATAAAATAAGTAAATAGCTATTTTTCTTATTCTTGTCGAATGAATTTTTTTAGCTACATTTACACCGATGAACACGCAGGAACAATTGCTCAATGTTAAGTACAATACAATGAGCCAAAATAAGCAAAATTAAGACACCTATATCTTTTTAAAACCTTTAAAAAAATAAAATAAATAAATAGCTATTTTTCTTATTCTTGTCGAATGAATTTTTTGTAGCTACATTTACACCGATGAACACGCTGGAGCAATTGCCTAATGTTAGATACAATACAATGAGCCAAAATAAGCAAAACTAAGACACCTATATCTTTTTAAAACCTTTAAAAAAAATAAAATAAGTAAATAGCTATTTTTCTTATTCTTGTCGAATGAATTTTTTTTAGCCACATTTACACCGATGAACACGCAGGAACAATTGCTTAATGTTAAGTACAATACATTGAGCCAAAATAAGCAAAATAAAGACACCTATATCTTTTTAAAACCTTTAAAAAAATAAAATAAGTATTTAGCTATTTTTCTTATTCTTGTCGAATGAATTTTATTTAGCTACATTTACACCGATGAACAATCAGGAGCAATTGCTCAATGTTAAGTTCAATACAATGAGCCAAAAAAAGCAAAATTAAGACACCGTTATCATATCAAGACCTTTAAAAAAAAATAAAATAAGTAAATAGCTATTTTTTTTATTCTTGTCGAATGAATTTTTTTAGCAACATTTAAACCGATGAACATGCAGGAGCAATTGCTAAATGTCAAGTACAATACAATGAGCCAAAATAAGCAAAATTGAGACACCTATATCTTTTTAAAACCTTTAAAAAAAATAAAATAAGTAAATAGCTATTTTTCTTATTCTTGTCGAATGAATTTTTTTTACCTACATTTACACCGATGAACACGCAGGAACAATTGCTCAATGTTAAGTACAATACAATGAGCCAAAATAAGCAAAATTAAGACACCTATATCTTTTTAAAACCTTTAAAAAAAATAAAATAAGTAAATAGCTATTTTTCTTATTCTTGTCGAATGAATTTTTTTTAGCTACATTTACACCGATGAACACGCAGGAGCAATTGCTCAATGTTGAGTACAATACAATGAGCCAAAATAAGCAAAATTAAGACACTCATATCATATCAAGACCTTTAAAAAAAAATAAGTAAATAGCTATTTTTCGTATTCTTGTCGAATGAATTTTTTTTAGCTACATTTACACCGATGAACACGCAGGAGCAATTGCTCAATGTTAAGTACAATACAATGAGCCAAAATGAGCCAAATTAGGACACCTATATCTTTTTGAGACCTTTAAAAAAAATAAAATAAGTAAATAGCTATTTTTCTTATTCTTGTCGAATGAATTTTTTTTAGCTACATTTACACCGATGAACACGCAGGAACAATTGCTCAATGTTAAGTACAATACAATGAGCCAAAATAAGCAAAATTAAGACACCCTCATCATATCAAGACCTTTAAAAAAAATAAAATAAGTAAATAGCTATTTTTTTTATTCTTGTCGAATGAATTTTTTTTAGCAACATTTAAACCGATGAACACGCAGGAGCAATTGTTTAATATCAAGTACGATACAATGAGCCAAAATAAGCAAAATTAAGACACCTTTATCTTTTTAAAACCTTTAAAAAAATAAAATAAGTAAATTGCTATTTTTCTTATTCTTGTCGAATGAATTTTTTTTAGCTACATTTACACCGATGAACACGCAGGAGCAATTGCTCAATGTTAATTAAAATACAATGAGCCAAAATAATCCAAATTAAGACACCCGTGTCATATCAAGACCTTTAAAAAAATAAAATAAGTATATAGCTAATTTTCTTATTCTTGTCGAATGAATTTTTTTTAGCAACATTTAAACCGATGAACACGCAGGAGCAATTGCTCAATGTCAAGTACAATACAGTGAGCCAAAATAAGCAAAATTAAGACACCTATATCTTTTTAAAACCTTTAAAAAAAATAAAATAAGTAAATAGCTATTTTTCTTATTCTTGTCGAATGAATTTTTTTTAGCTACATTTACACCGATGAACACGCAGGAGCAATTGCTCAATGTTGAGTACAATACCATGAGCCAAAATAAGCAAAATTAAGACACTCATATCATATCAAGACCTTTAAAAAAAAATAAGTAAATAGCTATTTTTCGTATTCTTGTCGAATGAATTTTTTTTAGCTACATTTACATCGATGAACACGCTGGAGCAATTGCCTAATGTTAAATACAGTACAATGAGCCAAAATAAGCAAAATTAAGACACCTATATCTTTTTAAAACCTTTAAAAAAAATAAAATAAGTAAATAGCTATTTTTCTTATTCTTGTCGAATGAATTTTTTTTAGCCACATTTACACCGATGAACACGCAGGAGCAATTGTTCAATGTTAAGTGCAATACAATGAGCCAAAATAAGCCAAATTAAGACACTCATATCATATCAAGACCTTTAAAAAAAAAAATAAGTAAATAGCTATTTTTCGTATTCTTGTCGAATGAATTTTTTTTAGCTACATTTACACCGATGAACACGCAGGAGCAATTGTTCAATGTTCAGTACAATACAGTGAGCCAAAATAAGCAAAATTAAGACACCCTTATCATATCAAGACCTTTAAAAAAAATAAAATAAGTAAATAGCTATTTTTTTTATTCTTGTCGAATGAATTTTTTTTAGCAACATTTAAACCGATGAACACGCAGGAGCAATTGTTTAATATCAAGTACGATACAATGAGCCAAAATAAGCTAAATTAAGACACCTATATCTTTTTAAAACCTTTAAAAAAATAAAATAAGTAAATAGCTATTTTTCTTATTCTTGTCGAATGAATTTTTTTTAGCTACATTTACACCGATGAACACGCAGGAGCAATTGCTCAATGTTAATTACAATACAATGAGCCAAAATAAGCCAAATTAAGACACCCGTGTCATGTCAAGTAATGAACCGATGAACACGCTGGAGCAATTGCCTAATGTTAGATACAATACAATGAGCCAAAATAAGCAAAACTAAGACACCTATATCTTTTTAAAACCTTTAAAAAAAATAAAATAAGTAAATAGCTATTTTTCTTATTCTTGTCGAATGAATTTTTTTTAGCCACATTTACACCGATGAACACGCAGGAACAATTGCTTAATGTTAAGTACAATACATTGAGCCAAAATAAGCAAAATAAAGACACCTATATCTTTTTAAAACCTTTAAAAAAATAAAATAAGTATTTAGCTATTTTTCTTATTCTTGTCGAATGAATTTTATTTAGCTACATTTACACCGATGAACAATCAGGAGCAAATGGTCAATGTTAAGTACAATACAATGAGCCTAAATAAGCAAAATTAAGACACCTATATCTTTTTAAGACCTTTAAAAAAAATAAAATAAGTAAATAGCTATTTTTCTTATTCTTGTCGAATGAATTTTTTTAGCTACATTTACACCGATGAACACGCAGGAACAATTGCTCAATGTTAAGTACAATACAATGAGCCAAAATAAGCAAAATTAAGACACCTATATCTTTTTAAAACCTTTAAAAAAATAAAATAAATAAATAGCTATTTTTCTTATTCTTGTCGAATGAATTTTTTGTAGCTACATTTACACCGATGAACACGCTGGAGCAATTGCCTAATGTTAGATACAATACAATGAGCCAAAATGAGCAAAACTAAGACACCTATATCTTTTTAAAACCTTTAAAAAAAATAAAATAAGTAAATAGCTATTTTTCTTATTCTTGTCGAATGAATTTTTTTTAGCCACATTTACACCGATGAACACGCAGGAACAATTGCTTAATGTTAAGTACAATACATTGAGCCAAAATAAGCAAAATAAAGACACCTGTATCTTTTTAAAACCTTTAAAAAAATAAAATAAGTATTTAGCTATTTTTCTTATTCTTGTCGAATGAATTTTATTTAGCTACATTTACACCGATGAACAATCAGGAGCAATTGCTCAATGTTAAGTTCAATACAATGAGCCAAAATAAGCAAAATTAAGACACCGTTATCTTATCAAGACCTTTAAAAAAAAATAAAATAAGTAAATAGCTATTTTTTTTATTCTTGTCGAATGAATTTTTTTAGCAACATTTAAACCGATGAACATGCAGGAGCAATTGCTAAATGTCAAGTACAATACAATGAGCCAAAATAAGCAAAATTGAGACACCTATATCTTTTTAAAACCTTTAAAAAAAATAAAATAAGTAAATAGCTATTTTTCTTATTCTTGTCGAATGAATTTTTTTTACCTACATTTACACCGATGAACACGCAGGAACAATTGCTCAATGTTAAGTACAATACAATGAGCCAAAATAAGCAAAATTAAGACACCTATATCTTTTTAAAACCTTTAAAAAAAATAAAATAAGTAAATAGCTATTTTTCTTATTCTTGTCGAATGAATTTTTTTTAGCTACATTTACACCGATGAACACGCAGGAGCAATTGCTCAATGTTGAGTACAATACAATGAGCCAAAATAAGCAAAATTAAGACACTCATATCATATCAAGACCTTTAAAAAAAAATAAGTAAATAGCTATTTTTCGTATTCTTGTCGAATGAATTTTTTTTAGCTACATTTACACCGATGAACACGCAGGAGCAATTGCTCAATGTTAAGTACAATACAATGAGCCAAAATGAGCCAAATTAAGACACCTATATCTTTTTGAGACCTTTAAAAAAAAAAAATAAGTAAATAGCTATTTTTCTTATTCTTGTCGAATGAATTTTTTTTAGCTACATTTACACCGATGAACACGCAGGAGCAATTGCTCAATGTTAATTACAATACAATGAGCCAAAATAAGCCAAATTAAGACACCCGTGTCATATCAAGACCTTTAAAAAAAATAAAATAAGTAAATAGCTATTTTTCTTATTCTCGTCGAATGAATTTTTTTTAGCTACATTTACACCGATGAACACGCAGGAACAATTGCTCAATGTTAAGTACAATACAATGAGCCAAAATAAGCCAAATTAAGACACCCGTGTCATATCAAGACCTTTAAAAAAAATAAAATAAGTATATAGCTATTTTTCGTATTCTTGTCGAATGAATTTTTTGTAGCTACATTTACACCGATGTACACGCAGGAGCAAATGATCAATGTTAAGTACAATACAATGAGCCTAAATAAGCAAAATTAAGACACCTATATCTTTTTAAGACCTTTAAAAAAAATAAAATAAGTAAATAGCTATTTTTCTTATTCTTGTCGAATGAATTTTTTTAGCTACATTTACACCGATGAACACGCAGGAACAATTGCTCAATGTTAAGTACAATACAATGAGCCAAAATAAGCAAAATTAAGACACCTATATCTTTTTAAAACCTTTAAAAAAATAAAATAAATAAATAGCTATTTTTCTTATTCTTGTCGAATGAATTTTTTGTAGCTACATTTACACCGATGAACACGCTGGAGCAATTGCCTAATGTTAGGTACAATACAATGAGCCAAAATAAGCAAAACTAAGACACCTATATCTTTTTAAAACCTTTAAAAAAAATAAAATAAGTAAATAGCTATTTTTCTTATTCTTGTCGAATGAATTTTTTTTAGCCACATTTACACCGATGAACACGCAGGAACAATTGCTTAATGTTAAGTACAATACATTGAGCCAAAATAAGCAAAATAAAGACACCTATATCTTTTTAAAACCTTTAAAAAATTAAATAAGTATTTAGCTATTTTTCTTATTCTTGTCGAATGAATTTTATTTAGCTACATTTACACCGATGAACAATCAGGAGCAATTGCTCAATGTTAAGTTCAATACAATGAGCCAAAATAAGCAAAATTAAGACACCGTTATCATATCAAGACCTTTAAAAAAAAAAAAAATAAGTAAATAGCTATTTTTTTTATTCTTGTCGAATGAATTTTTTTAGCAACATTTAAACCGATGAACATGCAGGATTAATTGCTAAATGTCAAGTACAATACAATGAGCCAAAATAAGCAAAATTGAGACACCTATATCTTTTTAAAACCTTTAAAAAAAATAAAAAAAGTAAATAGCTATTTTTCTTATTCTTGTCGAATGAATTTTTTTTAGCTACATTTACACCGATGAACACGCAGGAGCAATTGCTCAATGTTAAGTACAATACAATGAGCCAAAATGAGCCAAATTAAGACACCTATATCTTTTTAAGACCTTTAAAAAATATAAAATAAGTAAATAGCTATTTTTCTTATTCTTGTCGAATGAATTTTTTTTAGCTACATTTACACCGATGAACACGCAGGAACAATTGCTCAATGTTAAGTACAATACAATGAGCCAAAATAAGCCAAATTAAGACACCCGTGTCATATCAAGACCTTTAAAAAAAATAAAATAAGTATATAGCTATTTTTCGTATTCTTGTCGAATGAATTTTTTGTAGCTACATTTACACCGATGTACACGCAGGAGCAAATGGTCAATGTTAAGTACAATACAATGAGCCTAAATAAGCAAAATTAAGACACCTATATCTTTTTAAGACCTTTAAAAAAAATAAAATAAGTAAATAGCTATTTTTCTTATTCTTGTCGAATGAATTTTTTTAGCTACATTTACACCGATGAACACGCAGGAACAATTGCTCAATGTTAAGTACAATACAATGAGCCAAAATAAGCAAAATTAAGACACCTATATCTTTTTAAAACCTTTAAAAAAATAAAATAAATAAATAGCTATTTTTCTTATTCTTGTCGAATGAATTTTTTGTAGCTACATTTACACCGATGAACACGCTGGAGCAATTGCCTAATGTTAGATACAATACAATGAGCCAAAATGAGCAAAACTAAGACACCTATATCTTTTTAAAACCTTTAAAAAAAATAAAATAAGTAAATAGCTATTTTTCTTATTCTTGTCGAATGAATTTTTTTTAGCCACATTTACACCGATGAACACGCAGGAACAATTGCTTAATGTTAAGTACAATACATTGAGCCAAAATAAGCAAAATAAAGACACCTATATCTTTTTAAAACCTTTAAAAAAATAAAATAAGTATTTAGCTATTTTTCTTATTCTTGTCGAATGAATTTTATTTAGCTACATTTACACCGATGAACAATCAGGAGCAATTGCTCAATGTTAAGTTCAATACAATGAGCCAAAATAAGCAAAATTAAGACACCGTTATCTTATCAAGACCTTTAAAAAAAAATAAAATAAGTAAATAGCTATTTTTTTTATTCTTGTCGAATGAATTTTTTTAGCAACATTTAAACCGATGAACATGCAGGAGCAATTGCTAAATGTCAAGTACAATACAATGAGCCAAAATAAGCAAAATTGAGACACCTATATCTTTTTAAAACCTTTAAAAAAAATAAAATAAGTAAATAGCTATTTTTCTTATTCTTGTCGAATGAATTTTTTTTACCTACATTTACACCGATGAACACGCAGGAACAATTGCTCAATGTTAAGTACAATACAATGAGCCAAAATAAGCAAAATTAAGACACCTATATCTTTTTAAAACCTTTAAAAAAAATAAAATAAGTAAATAGCTATTTTTCTTATTCTTGTCGAATGAATTTTTTTTAGCTACATTTACACCGATGAACACGCAGGAGCAATTGCTCAATGTTGAGTACAATACAATGAGCCAAAATAAGCAAAATTAAGACACTCATATCATATCAAGACCTTTAAAAAAAAATAAGTAAATAGCTATTTTTCGTATTCTTGTCGAATGAATTTTTTTTAGCTACATTTACACCGATGAACACGCAGGAGCAATTGCTCAATGTTAAGTACAATACAATGAGCCAAAATGAGCCAAATTAAGACACCTATATCTTTTTGAGACCTTTAAAAAAAAAAAATAAGTAAATAGCTATTTTTCTTATTCTTGTCGAATGAATTTTTTTTAGCTACATTTACACCGATGAACACGCAGGAACAATTGCTCAATGTTAAGTACAATACAATGAGCCAAAATAAGCAAAATTAAGACACCCTTATCATATCAAGACCTTTAAAAAAAATAAAATAAGTAAATAGCTATTTTTTTTATTCTTGTCGAATGAATTTTTTTTAGCAACATTTAAACCGATGAACACGCAGGAGCAATTGTTTAATATCAAGTACGATACAATGAGCCAAAATAAGCAAAATTAAGACACCTTTATCTTTTTAAAACCTTTAAAAAAATAAAATAAGTAAATTGCTATTTTTCTTATTCTTGTCGAATGAATTTTTTTTAGCTACATTTACACCGATGAACACGCAGGAGCAATTGCTCAATGTTAATTAAAATACAATGAGCCAAAATAATCCAAATTAAGACACCCGTGTCATATCAAGACCTTTAAAAAAATAAAATAAGTATATAGCTAATTTTCTTATTCTTGTCGAATGAATTTTTTTTAGCTACATTTACACCGATGAACACGCAGGAGCAATTGCTCAATGTTGAGTACAATACAATGAGCCAAAATAAGCAAAATTTAGACACCCTAATCATATCAAGACCTTTAAAAAAAATAATATAAGTAAATAGCTATTTTTTTTATTCTTGTCGAATGAATTTTTTTTAGCAACATTTAAACCGATGAACACGCAGGAGCAATTGCTCAATGTCAAGTACAATACAGTGAGCCAAAATGAGCAAAATTAAGACACCTATATCTTTTTAAAACCTTTAAAAAAAATAAAATAAGTAAATAGCTATTTTTCTTATTCTTGTCGAATGAATTTTTTTTAGCTACATTTACACCGATGAACACGCAGGAGCAATTGCTCAATGTTGAGTACAATACCATGAGCCAAAATAAGCAAAATTAAGACACTCATATCATATCAAGACCTTTAAAAAAAAATAAGTAAATAGCTATTTTTCGTATTCTTGTCGAATGAATTTTTTTTAGCTACATTTACATCGATGAACACGCTGGAGCAATTGCCTAATGTTAAATACAGTACAATGAGCCAAAATAAGCAAAATTAAGACACCTATATCTTTTTAAAACCTTTAAAAAAAATAAAATAAGTAAATAGCTATTTTTCTTATTCTTGTCGAATGAATTTTTTTTAGCCACATTTACACCGATGAACACGCAGGAGCAATTGTTCAATGTTAAGTGCAATACAATGAGCCAAAATAAGCCAAATTAAGACACTCATATCATATCAAGACCTTTAAAAAAAAAAATAAGTAAATAGCTATTTTTCGTATTCTTGTCGAATGAATTTTTTTTAGCTACATTTACACCGATGAACACGCAGGAGCAATTGTTCAATGTTCAGTACAATACAGTGAGCCAAAATAAGCAAAATTAAGACACCCTTATCATATCAAGACCTTTAAAAAAAATAAAATAAGTAAATAGCTATTTTTTTTATTCTTGTCGAATGAATTTTTTTTAGCAACATTTAAACCGATGAACACGCAGGAGCAATTGTTTAATATCAAGTACGATACAATGAGCCCAAAATAAGCTAAATTAAGACACCTATATCTTTTTAAAACCTTTAAAAAAATAAAATAAGTAAATAGCTATTTTTCTTATTCTTGTCGAATGAATTTTTTTTAGCTACATTTACACCGATGAACACGCAGGAGCAATTGCTCAATGTTAATTACAATACAATGAGCCAAAATAAGCCAAATTAAGACACCCGTGTCATGTCAAGTAATGAACCGATGAACACGCTGGAGCAATTGCCTAATGTTAGATACAATACAATGAGCCAAAATAAGCAAAACTAAGACACCTATATCTTTTTAAAACCTTTAAAAAAAATAAAATAAGTAAATAGCTATTTTTCTTATTCTTGTCGAATGAATTTTTTTTAGCCACATTTACACCGATGAACACGCAGGAACAATTGCTTAATGTTAAGTACAATACATTGAGCCAAAATAAGCAAAATAAAGACACCTATATCTTTTTAAAACCTTTAAAAAAATAAAATAAGTATTTAGCTATTTTTCTTATTCTTGTCGAATGAATTTTATTTAGCTACATTTACACCGATGAACAATCAGGAGCAATTGCTCAATGTTAAGTTCAATACAATGAGCCAAAATAAGCAAAATTAAGACACCGTTATCATATCAAGACCTTTAAAAAAAAATAAAATAAGTAAATAGCTATTTTTTTTATTCTTGTCGAATGAATTTTTTTAGCAACATTTAAACCGATGAACATGCAGGAGCAATTGCTAAATGTCAAGTACAATACAATGAGCCAAAATAAGCAAAATTGAGACACCTATATCTTTTTAAAACCTTTAAAAAAAATAAAATAAGTAAATAGCTATTTTTCTTATTCTTGTCGAATGAATTTTTTTTACCTACATTTACACCGATGAACACGCAGGAACAATTGCTCAATGTTAAGTACAATACAATGAGCCAAAATAAGCAAAATTAAGACACCTATATCTTTTTAAAACCTTTAAAAAAAATAAAATAAGTAAATAGCTATTTTTCTTATTCTTGTCGAATGAATTTTTTTTAGCTACATTTACACCGATGAACACGCAGGAGCAATTGCTCAATGTTGAGTACAATACAATGAGCCAAAATAAGCAAAATTAAGACACTCATATCATATCAAGACCTTTAAAAAAAAATAAGTAAATAGCTATTTTTCGTATTCTTGTCGAATGAATTTTTTTTAGCTACATTTACACCGATGAACACGCAGGAGCAATTGCTCAATGTTAAGTACAATACAATGAGCCAAAATGAGCCAAATTAAGACACCTATATCTTTTTAAGACCTTTAAAAAAAATAAAATAAGTAAATAGCTATTTTTCTTATTCTTGTCGAATGAATTTTTTTTAGCTACATTTACACCGATGAACACGCAGGAACAATTGCTCAATGTTAAGTACAATACAATGAGCCTAAATAAGCAAAATTAAGACACCTATATCTTTATAAGACCTTTAAAAAAAATAAAATAAGTAAATAGCTATTTTTCTTATTCTTGTCGAATGAATTTTTTTTAGCTACATTTACACCGATGAACACGCAGGAGCAATTGTTCAATGTTAAGTACAATACAATGAGCCAAAATAAGCAAAATTAAGACACCCCTATCATATCAAGACCTTTAAAAAAAATAAAATAAGTAAATAGCTATTTTTTTTATTCTTGTCGAATGAATTTTTTTTAGCAACATTTAAACCGATGAACACGCAGGAGCAATTGTTTAATATCAAGTACGATACAATGAGCCAAAATAAGCAAAATTAAGACACCTTTATCTTTTTAAAACCTTTAAAAAAATAAAATAAGTAAATTGCTATTTTTCTTATTCTTGTCGAATGAATTTTTTTTAGCTACATTTACACCGATGAACACGCAGGAGCAATTGCTCAATGTTAATTGAAATACAATGAGCCAAAATAATCCAAATTAAGACACCCGTGTCATATCAAGACCTTTAAAAAAATAAAATAAGTATATAGCTAATTTTCTTATTCTTGTCGAATGAATTTTTTTTAGCTACATTTACACCGATGAACACGCAGGAGCAATTGCTTAATGTTAAGTACAATACATTGAGCCAAAATAAGCAAAATAAAGACACCTATATCTTTTTAAAACCTTTAAAAAAATAAAATAAGTATTTAGCTATTTTTCTTATTCTTGTCGAATGAATTTTATTTAGCTACATTTACACCGATGAACAATCAGGAGCAATTGCTCAATGTTAAGTTCAATACAATGAGCCAAAATAAGCAAAATTAAGACACCGTTATCATATCAAGACCTTTAAAAAAAAATAAAATAAGTAAATAGGTTTTTTTTTTTATTCTTGTCGAATGAATTTTTTTAGCAACATTTAAACCGATGAACATGCAGGAGCAATTGCTAAATGTCAAGTACAATACAATGAGCCAAAATAAGCAAAATTGAGACACCTATATCTTTTTAAAACCTTTAAAAAAAATAAAATAAGTAAATAGCTATTTTTCTTATTCTTGTCGAATGAATTTTTTTTACCTACATTTACACCGATGAACACGCAGGAACAATTGCTCAATGTTAAGTACAATACAATGAGCCAAAATAAGCAAAATTAAGACACCTATATCTTTTTAAAACCTTTAAAAAAAATAAAATAATTAAATAGCTATTTTTCTTATTCTTGTCGAATGAATTTTTTTTAGCTACATTTACACCGATGAACACGCAGGAGCAATTGCTCAATGTTGAGTACAATACAATGAGCCAAAATAAGCAAAATTAAGACACTCATATCATATCAAGACCTTTAAAAAAAAATAAGTAAATAGCTATTTTTCGTATTCTTGTCGAATGAATTTTTTTTAGCTACATTTACACCGATGAACACGCAGGAGCAATTGCTCAATGTTAAGTACAATACAATGAGCCAAAATGAGCCAAATTAAGACACCTATATCTTTTTAAGACCTTTAAAAAAAATAAAATAAGTAAATAGCTATTTTTCTTATTCTTGTCGAATGAATTTTTTTTAGCTACATTTACACCGATGAACACGCAGAAACAATTGCTCAATGTTAAGTACAATACAATGAGCCTAAATAAGCAAAATTAAGACACCTATATCTTTATAAGACCTTTAAAAAAAATAAAATAAGTAAATAGCTATTTTTCTTATTCTTGTCGAATGAATTTTTTTTAGCTACATTTACACCGATGAACACGCAGGAGCAATTGTTCAATGTTAAGTACAATACAATGAGCCAAAATAAGCAAAATAAAGACACCTATATCTTTTTAAAACCTTTAAAAAAATAAAATAAGTATTTAGCTATTTTTCTTATTCTTGTCGAATGAATTTTATTTAGCTACATTTACACCGATGAACAATCAGGAGCAATTGCTCAATGTTAAGTTCAATACAATGAGCCAAAATAAGCAAAATTAAGACACCGTTATCATATCAAGACCTTTAAAAAAAAATAAAATAAGTAAATAGCTATTTTTTTTATTCTTGTCGAATGAATTTTTTTTAGCTACATTTACACCGATGAACACGCAGGAACAATTGCTCAATGTTAAGTACAATACAATGAGCCAAAATAAGCAAAACTAAGACACCTATATCTTTTTAAAACCTTTAAAAAAAATAAAATAAGTAAATAGCTATTTTTCTTATTCTTGTCGAATGAATTTTTTTTAGCTACATTTACACCGATGAACACGCAGGAGCAATTGCTCAATGTTGAGTACAATACAATGAGCCAAAATAAGCAAAATTAAGACACTCATATCATATCAAGACCTTTAAAAAAAAATAAGTAAATAGCTATTTTTCGTATTCTTGTCGAATGAATTTTTTTTAGCAACATTTCAAACCGATGAACACGCAGGAGCAATTGCTCAATGTTAAGTACAATACAATGAGCCAAAATAAGCAAAATTAAGACACCTATATCTTTTTAAAACCTTTAAAAAAAATAAAATAAGTAAATAGCTATTTTTCTTATTCTTGTCGAATGAATTTTTTTTTAGCTACATTTACACCGATGAACACGCAGGAGCAATTGCTCAATGTTAACTACAATACAATGAGCCAAAATAAGCCAAATTAAGACACCCGTGTCATATCAAGACCTTTAAAAAAAATAAAATAAGTAAATAGCTATTTTTCTTATTCTCGACGAATGAATTTTTTTTAGCTACATTTACACCGATGAACACGCAGGAACAATTGCTCAATGTTAAGTACAATACAATGAGCCAAAATAAGCCAAATTAAGACACCCGTGTCATATCAAGACCTTTAAAAAAAATAAAATAAGTATATAGCTATTTTTCGTATTCTTGTCGAATGAATTTTTTGTAGCTACATTTACACCGATGTACACGCAGGAGCAAATGGTCAATGTTAAGTACAATACAATGAGCCTAAATAAGCAAAATTAAGACACCTATATCTTTTTAAGACCTTTAAAAAAAATAAAATAAGTAAATAGCTATTTTTCTTATTCTTGTCGAATGAATTTTTTTAGCTACATTTACACCGATGAACACGCAGGAACAATTGCTCAATGTTAAGTACAATACAATGAGCCAAAATAAGCAAAATTAAGACACCTATATCTTTTTAAAACCTTTAAAAAAATAAAATAAATAAATAGCTATTTTTCTTATTCTTGTCGAATGAATTTTTTGTAGCTACATTTACACCGATGAACACGCTGGAGCAATTGCCTAATGTTAGATACAATACAATGAGCCAAAATAAGCAAAACTAAGACACCTATATCTTTTTAAAACCTTTAAAAAAAATAAAATAAGTAAATAGCTATTTTTCTTATTCTTGTCGAATGAATTTTTTTTAGCCACATTTACACCGATGAACACGCAGGAACAATTGCTTAATGTTAAGTACAATACATTGAGCCAAAATAAGCAAAATAAAGACACCTATATCTTTTTAAAACCTTTAAAAAAATAAAATAAGTATTTAGCTATTTTTCTTATTCTTGTCGAATGAATTTTATTTAGCTACATTTACACCGATGAACAATCAGGAGCAATTGCTCAATGTTAAGTTCAATACAATGAGCCAAAATAAGCAAAATTAAGACACCGTTATCATATCAAGACCTTTAAAAAAAAATAAAATAAGTAAATAGCTATTTTTTTTATTCTTGTCGAATGAATTTTTTTAGCAACATTTAAACCGATGAACATGCACGAGCAATTGCTAAATGTCAAGTACAATACAATGAGCCAAAATAAGCAAAATTGAGACACCTATATCTTTTTAAAACCTTTAAAAAAAATAAAATAAGTAAATAGCTATTTTTCTTATTCTTGTCGAATGAATTTTTTTTACCTACATTTACACCGATGAACACGCAGGAACAATTGCTCAATGTTAAGTACAATACAATGAGCCAAAAAAAGCAAAATTAAGACACCTATATCTTTTTAAAACCTTTAAAAAAAATAAAATAAGTAAATAGCTATTTTTCTTATTCTTGTCGAATGAATTTTTTTTAGCTACATTTACACCGATGAACACGCAGGAGCAATTGCTCAATGTTGAGTACAATACAATGAGCCAAAATAAGCAAAATTAAGACACTCATATCATATCAAGACCTTTAAAAAAAAATAAGAAAAAAAGCTATTTTTCGTATTCTTGTCGAATGAATTTTTTTAGCTACATTTACACCGATGAACACGCAGGAGCAATTGCTCAATGTTAAGTACAATACAATGAGCCAAAATGAGCCAAATTAAGACACCTGTGTCATATCAAGACCTTAAAAAAAAAAAATAAGTATATAGCTATTTTTCTTATTCTTGTCGAATGAATTTTTTGTAGCTACATTTACACAGTTGAACACGCAGGAGCAAGTGGCCAATGTTAAGTACAATACAATGAGCCTAAATAAGCAAAATTAAGACACCTATATCTTTATAAGACCTTTAAAAAAAATAAAATAAGTAAATAGCTATTTTTCTTATTCTTGTCGAATGAATTTTTTTTAGCTACATTTACACCGATGAACACGCAGGAGCAATTGTTCAATGTTAAGTACAATACAATGAGCCAAAATAAGCAAAATTAAGACACCCTTATCATATCAAGACCTTTAAAAAAAATAAAATAAGTAAATAGCTATTTTTTTTATTCTTGTCGAATGAATTTTTTTTAGCAACATTTAAACCGATGAACACGCAGGAGCAATTGTTTAATATCAAGTACGGTACAATGAGCCAAAATAAGCAAAATTAAGACACCTTTATCTTTTTAAAACCTTTAAAAAAATAAAATAAGTAAATTGCTATTTTTCTTATTCTTGTCGAATGAATTTTTTTTAGCTACATTTACACCGATGAACACGCAGGAGCAATTGCTCAATGTTAATTAAAATACAATGAGCCAAAATAATCCAAATTAAGACACCCGTGTCATATCAAGACCTTTAAAAAAATAAAATAAGTATATAGCTAATTTTCTTATTCTTGTCGAATGAATTTTTTTTAGCTACATTTACACCGATGAACACGCAGGAGCAATTGCTCAATGTTGAGTACAATACAGTGAGCCAAAATAAGCAAAATTTAGACACCCTAATCACATCAAGACCTTTAAAAAAAATAATATAAGTAAATAGCTATTTTTTTTATTCTTGTCGAATGAATTTTTTTTAGCAACATTTAAACCGATGAACACGGAGGAGCAATTGCTCAATGTCAAGTACAATACAGTGAGCCAAAATAAGCAAAATTAAGACACCTATATCTTTTTAAAACCTTTAAAAAAAATAAAATAAGTAAATAGCTATTTTTCTTATTCTTGTCGAATGAATTTTTTTTAGCTACATTTACACCGATGAACACGCAGGAGCAATTGCTCAATGTTGAGTACAATACCATGAGCCAAAATAAGCAAAATTAAGACACTCATATCATATCAAGACCTTTAAAAAAAAATAAGTAAATAGCTATTTTTCGTATTCTTGTCGAATGAATTTTTTTTAGCTACATTTACATCGATGAACACGCTGGAGCAATTGCATAATGTTAAATACAGTACAATGAGCCAAAATAAGCAAAATTAAGACACCTATATCTTTTTAAAACCTTTAAAAAAAATAAAATAAGTAAATAGCTATTTTTCTTATTCTTGTCGAATGAATTTTTTTTAGCCACATTTACACCGATGAACACGCAGGAGCAATTGTTCAATGTTAAGTGCAATACAATGAGCCAAAATAAGCCAAATTAAGACACTCATATCATATCAAGACCTTTAAAAAAAAAAATAAGTAAATAGCTATTTTTCGTATTCTTGTCGAATGAATTTTTTTTAGCTACATTTACACCGATGAACACGCAGGAGCAATTGTTCAATGTTCAGTACAATACAGTGAGCCAAAATAAGCAAAATTAAGACACCCTTATCATATCAAGACCTTTAAAAAAAATAAAATAAGTAAATAGCTATTTTTTTTATTCTTGTCGAATGAATTTTTTTTAGCAACATTTAAACCGATGAACACGCAGGAGCAATTGTTTAATATCAAGTACGATACAATGAGCCAAAATAAGCTAAATTAAGACACCTATATCTTTTTAAAACCTTTCAAAAAATAAAATAAGTAAATAGCTATTTTTCTTATTCTTGTCGAATGAATTTTTTTTAGCTACATTTACACCGATGAACACGCAGGAGCAATTGCTCAATGTTAATTACAATACAATGAGCCAAAATAAGCCAAATTAAGACACCCGTGTCATGTCAAGACCTTTAAAAAAAATAAAATAAGTATAGAGCTAATTTTCTTATTCTTGTAGAATGAATTTTTTTTAGCTACATTTACACCGATGAACACGCAGGAGCAAGTGGTCAATGTTAAGTACAATACAATGAGCCAAAATAAGCAAAATTTAGACACCCTTATCATATCAAGACCTTTAAAAAAATTAATATAAGTAAATAGCTATTTTTTTTATTCTTGTCGAATGAATTTTTTTAGCAAGATTTAAACCGATGAACACGCAGGAGCAATTGCTAAATGTCAAGTACAATACAATGAGCCAAAATAAGCAAAATTAAGACACCTATATCTTTTTAAAACCTTTAAAAAAAATAAAATAAGTAAATAGCTATTTTTCTTATTCTTGTCGAATGAATTTTTTTTAGCTACATTTACACCGATGAACACGCAGGAGCAATTGCTCAATGTTAATTACAATACAATGAGCCAAAATAAGCCAAATTAAGACACCCGTGTCATATCAAGACCTTTAAAAAAAATAAAATAAGTAAATAGCTATTTTTCTTATTCTCGTCGAATGAATTTTTTTTTTAGCTACATTTACACCGATGAACACGCAGGAACAATTGCTCAATGTTAAGTACAATACAATGAGCCAAAATAAGCCAAATTAAGACACCCGTGTCATATCAAGACCTTTAAAAAAATAAAATAAGTATATAGCTATTTTTCGTATTCTTGTCGAATGAATTTTTTGTAGCTACATTTACACCGATGTACACGCAGGAGCAAATGGTCAATGTTAAGTACAATACAATGAGCCTAAATAAGCAAAATTAAGACACCTATATCTTTTTAAGACCTTTAAAAAAAATAAAATAAGTAAATAGCTATTTTTCTTATTCTTGTCGAATGAATTTTTTTTAGCTACATTTACACCGATGAACACGCAGGAACAATTGCTCAATGTTAAGTACAACACAATGAGCCAAAATAAGCAAAATTAAGACACCTATATCTTTTTAAAACCTTTAAAAAAATAAAATAAGTAAATAGCTATTTTTCTTATTCTTGTCGAATGAATTTTTTTTAGCTACATTTACACCGATGAACACGCAGGAACAATTGCTCAATGTTAAGTACAACACAATGAGCCAAAATAAGCAAAATTAAGACACCTATATCTTTTTAAAACCTTTAAAAAAATAAAATAAGTAAATAGCTATTTTTCTTATTCTTGTCGAATGAATTTTTTTTAGCTACATTTACACCGATGAACACGCAGGAGCAATTGCTCAATGTTGAGTACAATACAATGAGCCAAAATAAGCAAAATTAAGACACTCATATCATATCAAGACCTTTAAAAAAAAATAAGAAAAAAAGCTATTTTTCGTATTCTTGTCGAATGAATTTTTTTAGCTACATTTACACCGATGAACACGCAGGAGCAATTGCTCAATGTTAAGTACAATACAATGAGCCAAAATGAGCCAAATTAAGACACCTGTGTCATATCAAGACCTTAAAAAAAAAAAATAAGTATATAGCTATTTTTCTTATTCTTGTCGAATGAATTTTTTGTAGCTACATTTACACAGTTGAACACGCAGGAGCAAGTGGCCAATGTTAAGTACAATACAATGAGCCTAAAAAAGCAAAATTAAGACACCTATATCTTTATAAGACCTCTAAAAAAAAAAAAATAAAATAAGTAAATAGCTATTTTTCTTATTCTTGTCGAATGAATTTTTTTTAGCTACATTTACACCGATGAACACGCAGGAGCAATTGTTCAATGTTAAGTACAATACAATGAGCCAAAATAAGCAAAATTAAGACACCCTTATCATATCAAGACCTTTAAAAAAAATAAAATAAGTAAATAGCTATTTTTTTTATTCTTGTCGAATGAATTTTTTTTAGCAACATTTAAACCGATGAACACGCAGGAGCAATTGTTTAATATCAAGTACGGTACAATGAGCCAAAATAAGCAAAATTAAGACACCTTTATCTTTTTAAAACCTTTAAAAAAATAAAATAAGTAAATTGCTATTTTTCTTATTCTTGTCGAATGAATTTTTTTTAGCTACATTTACACCGATGAACACGCAGGAGCAATTGCTCAATGTTAATTAAAATACAATGAGCCAAAATAATCCAAATTAAGACACCCGTGTCATATCAAGACCTTTAAAAAAATAAAATAAGTATATAGCTAATTTTCTTATTCTTGTCGAATGAATTTTTTTTAGCTACATTTACACCGATGAACACGCAGGAGCAATTGCTCAATGTTGAGTACAATACAGTGAGCCAAAATAAGCAAAATTTAGACACCCTAATCACATCAAGACCTTTAAAAAAAATAATATAAGTAAATAGCTATTTTTTTTATTCTTGTCGAATGAATTTTTTTTAGCAACATTTAAACCGATGAACACGGAGGAGCAATTGCTCAATGTCAAGTACAATACAGTGAGCCAAAATAAGCAAAATTAAGACACCTATATCTTTTTAAAACCTTTAAAAAAAATAAAATAAGTAAATAGCTATTTTTCTTATTCTTGTCGAATGAATTTTTTTTAGCTACATTTACACCGATGAACACGCAGGAGCAATTGCTCAATGTTGAGTACAATACCATGAGCCAAAATAAGCAAAATTAAGACACTCATATCATATCAAGACCTTTAAAAAAAAATAAGTAAATAGCTATTTTTCGTATTCTTGTCGAATGAATTTTTTTTAGCTACATTTACATCGATGAACACGCTGGAGCAATTGCATAATGTTAAATACAGTACAATGAGCCAAAATAAGCAAAATTAAGACACCTATATCTTTTTAAAACCTTTAAAAAAAATAAAATAAGTAAATAGCTATTTTTCTTATTCTTGTCGAATGAATTTTTTTTAGCCACATTTACACCGATGAACACGCAGGAGCAATTGTTCAATGTTAAGTGCAATACAATGAGCCAAAATAAGCCAAATTAAGACACTCATATCATATCAAGACCTTTAAAAAAAAAAATAAGTAAATAGCTATTTTTCGTATTCTTGTCGAATGAATTTTTTTTAGCTACATTTACACCGATGAACACGCAGGAGCAATTGTTCAATGTTCAGTACAATACAGTGAGCCAAAATAAGCAAAATTAAGACACCCTTATCATATCAAGACCTTTAAAAAAAATAAAATAAGTAAATAGCTATTTTTTTTATTCTTGTCGAATGAATTTTTTTTAGCAACATTTAAACCGATGAACACGCAGGAGCAATTGTTTAATATCAAGTACGATACAATGAGCCAAAATAAGCTAAATTAAGACACCTATATCTTTTTAAAACCTTTCAAAAAATAAAATAAGTAAATAGCTATTTTTCTTATTCTTGTCGAATGAATTTTTTTTAGCTACATTTACACCGATGAACACGCAGGAGCAATTGCTCAATGTTAATTACAATACAATGAGCCAAAATAAGCCAAATTAAGACACCCGTGTCATGTCAAGACCTTTAAAAAAAATAAAATAAGTATAGAGCTAATTTTCTTATTCTTGTAGAATGAATTTTTTTTAGCTACATTTACACCGATGAACACGCAGGAGCAAGTGGTCAATGTTAAGTACAATACAATGAGCCAAAATAAGCAAAATTTAGACACCCTTATCATATCAAGACCTTTAAAAAAATTAATATAAGTAAATAGCTATTTTTTTTATTCTTGTCGAATGAATTTTTTTAGCAAGATTTAAACCGATGAACACGCAGGAGCAATTGCTAAATGTCAAGTACAATACAATGAGCCAAAATAAGCAAAATTAAGACACCTATATCTTTTTAAAACCTTTAAAAAAAATAAAATAAGTAAATAGCTATTTTTCTTATTCTTGTCGAATGAATTTTTTTTAGCTACATTTACACCGATGAACACGCAGGAGCAATTGCTCAATGTTAATTACAATACAATGAGCCAAAATAAGCCAAATTAAGACACCCGTGTCATATCAAGACCTTTAAAAAAAATAAAATAAGTAAATAGCTATTTTTCTTATTCTCGTCGAATGAATTTTTTTTTTAGCTACATTTACACCGATGAACACGCAGGAACAATTGCTCAATGTTAAGTACAATACAATGAGCCAAAATAAGCCAAATTAAGACACCCGTGTCATATCAAGACCTTTAAAAAAATAAAATAAGTATATAGCTATTTTTCGTATTCTTGTCGAATGAATTTTTTGTAGCTACATTTACACCGATGTACACGCAGGAGCAAATGGTCAATGTTAAGTACAATACAATGAGCCTAAATAAGCAAAATTAAGACACCTATATCTTTTTAAGACCTTTAAAAAAAATAAAATAAGTAAATAGCTATTTTTCTTATTCTTGTCGAATGAATTTTTTTTAGCTACATTTACACCGATGAACACGCAGGAACAATTGCTCAATGTTAAGTACAACACAATGAGCCAAAATAAGCAAAATTAAGACACCTATATCTTTTTAAAACCTTTAAAAAAATAAAATAAGTAAATAGCTATTTTTCTTATTCTTGTCGAATGAATTTTTTTTAGCTACATTTACACCGATGAACACGCTGGAGCAATTGCCTAATGTTAGATACAATACATTGAGCCAAAATAAGCAAAACTAAGACACCTATATCTTTTTAAAACCTTTAAAAAAAATAAAATAAGTAAATAGCTATTTTTCTTATTCTTGTCGAATGAATTTTTTTTAGCCACATTTACACCGATGAACACGCAGGAACAATTGCTTAATGTTAAGTACAATACATTGAGCCAAAATAAGCAAAATAAAGACACCTATATCTTTTTAAAACCTTTAAAAAAATAAAATAAGTATTTAGCTATTTTTCTTATTCTTGTCGAATGAATTTTATTTAGCTACATTTACACCGATGAACAATCAGGAGCAATTGCTCAATGTTAAGTTCAATACAATGAGCCAAAATAAGCAAAATTAAGACACCGTTATCATATCAAGACCTTTAAAAAAAAATAAAATAAGTAAATAGCTATTTTTTTTATTCTTGTCGAATGAATTTTTTTTAGCTACATTTACACCGATGAACACGCAGGAACAATTGCTCAATGTTAAGTACAATACAATGAGCCAAAATAAGCAAAACTAAGACACCTATATCTTTTTAAAACCTTTAAAAAAAATAAAATAAGTAAATAGCTATTTTTCTTATTCTTGTCGAATGAATTTTTTTTAGCTACATTTACACCGATGAACACGCAGGAGCAATTGCTCAATGTTGAGTACAATACAATGAGCCAAAATAAGCAAAATTAAGACACTCATATCATATCAAGACCTTTAAAAAAAAATAAGTAAATAGCTATTTTTCGTATTCTTGTCGAATGAATTTTTTTTAGCAACATTTCAAACCGATGAACACGCAGGAGCAATTGCTCAATGTTAAGTACAATACAATGAGCCAAAATAAGCCAAATTAAGACACCCGTGTCATATCAAGACCTTAAAAAAAAAAATAAGTATATAGCTATTTTTCTTATTCTTGTCGAATGAATTTTTTGTAGCTACATTTACACCGATGAACACGCAGGAGCAAGTGGCCAATGTTAAGTACAATACAATGAGCCTAAATAAGCAAAATTAAGACACCTATATCTTTATAAGACTTTTAAAAAAAATAAAATAAGTAAATAGCTATTTTTCTTATTCTTGTCGAATGAATTTTTTTTAGCTACATTTACACCGATGAACACGAAGGAACAATTTCTCAATGTTAAGTACAATACATTGAGCCAAAATAAGCAAAATTAAGACACCTATATCTTTTTGAAACCTTTAAAAAAAATAAAATAAGTAAATAGCTATTTTTCTTATTCTTGTCGAATGAATTTTTTTTTGCTACATTTACACCGATGAACACGCAGGAGCAATTGTTCAATGTTAAGTACAATACAATGAGCCAAAATAAGCAAAATTAAGACACCCTTATCATATCAAGACCTTTAAAAAAAATAAAATAAGTAAATAGCTATTTTTTTTATTCTTGTCGAATGAATTTTTTTTAGCAACATTTAAACCGATGAACACGCAGGAGCAATTGTTTAATATCAAGTACGATACAATGAGCCAAAATAAGCAAAATTAAGACACCTATATCTTTTTAAAACCTTTAAAAAAATAAAATAAGTAAATTGCTATTTTTCTTATTCTTGTCGAATGACTTTTTTTTAGCTACATTTACACCGATGAACACGCAGGAGCAATTGCTCAATGTTAATTAAAATACAATGAGCCAAAATAATCCAAATTAAGACACCCGTGTCATATCAAGACCTTTAAAAAAAATAATATAAGTAAATAGCTATTTTTCGTATTCTTGTCGAATGAATTTTTTGTAGCTACATTTACACCGATGAACACGCTGGAGCAATTGCCGAATGTTAGATACAGTACAATGAGCCAAAATAAGCAAAATTAAGACACCTATATCTTTTTAAAACCTTCAAAAAAAATTAAATAAGTAAATAGCTATTTTTCTTATTCTTGTCGAATGAATTTTTTTTAGCCACATTTACACCGATGAACACGCAGGAACAATTGCTCAATGTTAAGTACAATACATTGAGCCAAAATAAGCAAAATAAAGATACCTATATCTTTTTAAAACCTTTAAAAAAAATAAAATAAGTAAATAGCTATTTTTCTTATTCTTGTCGAATGAATTTTATTTAGCTACATTTACACCGATGAACAATCAGGAGCAATTGCTCAATGTTAAGTTCAATACAATGAGCCAAAATAAGCCAAATTAAGACACCCGTGTCATATCAAGACCTTAAAAAAAAAAATAAGTATATAGCTATTTTTCTTATTCTTGTCGAATGAATTTTTTGTAGCTACATTTACACCGATGAACACGCAGGAGCAAGTGGCCAATGTTAAGTACAATACAATGAGCCTAAATAAGCAAAATTAAGACACCTATATCTTTATAAGACCTTTAAAAAAAATAAAATAAGTAAATAGCTATTTTTCTTATTCTTGTCGAATGAATTTTTTTTAGCTACATTTACACCGATGAACACGCAGGAACAATTTCTCAATGTTAAGTACAATACATTGAGCCAAAATAAGCAAAATTAAGACACCTATATCTTTTTGAAACCTTTAAAAAAAATAAAATAAGTAAATAGCTATTTTTCTTATTCTTGTCGAATGAATTTTTTTTAGCTACATTTACACCGATGAACACGCAGGAGCAATTGCTCAATGTTAATTACAATACAATGAGCCAAAATAAGCCAAATTAAGACACCCGTGTCATGTCAAGACCTTTAAAAAAAATAAAATAAGTATATAGCTAATTTTCTTATTCTTGTCGAATGAATTTTTTTTAGCTACATTTACACCGATGAACACGCAGGAGCAAGTGGTCAATGTTAAGTACAATACAATGAGCCAAAATAAGCAAAATTTAGACACCCTTATCATATCAAGACCTTTAAAAAAATTAATATAAGTAAATAGCTATTTTTTTTATTCTTGTCGAATGAATTTTTTTAGCAAGATTTAAACCGATGAACACGCAGGAGCAATTGCTAAATGTCAAGTACAATACAATGAGCCAAAATAAGCAAAATTGAGACACCTATATCTTTTTAAAACCTTTAAAAAAAATAAAATAAGTAAATAGCTATTTTTCTTATTCTTGTCGAATGAATTTTTTTTACCTACATTTACACCGATGAACACGCAGGAACAATTGCTCAATGTTAAGTACAATACAATGAGCCAAAATGAGCAAAATTAAGACACCTATATCTTTTTAAAACCTTTAAAAAAAATAAAATAAGTAAATAGCTATTTTTCTTATTCTTGTCGAATGAATTTTTTTTAGCTACATTTACACCGATGAACACGCAGGAGCAATTGCTCAATGTTGAGTACAATACAATGAGCCAAAATAAGCAAAATTAAGACACTCATATCATATCAAGACCTTTAAAAAAAAATAAGTAAATAGCTATTTTTCGTATTCTTGTCGAATGAATTTTTTTTAGCTACATTTACACCGATGAACACGCAGGAGCAATTGCTCAATGTTAAGTACAATACAATGAGCCAAAATGAGCCAAATTAAGACACCTGTGTCATATCAAGACCTTAAAAAAAAAAAATAAGTATATAGCTATTTTTCTTATTCTTGTCGAATGAATTTTTTGTAGCTACATTTACACCGTTGAACACGCAGGAGCAAGTGGCCAATGTTAAGTACAATACAATGAGCCTAAATAAGCAAAATTAAGACACCTATATCTTTATAAGACCTTTAAAAAAAATAAAATAAGTAAATAGCTATTTTTCTTATTCTTGTCGAATGAATTTTTTTTAGCTACATTTACACCGATGAACACGCAGGAGCAATTGTTCAATGTTAAGTACAATACAATGAGCCAAAATAAGCAAAATTAAGACACCCTTATCATATCAAGACCTTTAAAAAAAATAAAATAAGTAAATAGCTATTTTTTTTATTCTTGTCGAATGAATTTTTTTTAGCAACATTTAAACCGATGAACACGCAGGAGCAATTGTTTAATATCAAGTACGATACAATGAGCCAAAATAAGCAAAATTAAGACACCTTTATCTTTTTAAAACCTTTAAAAAAATAAAATAAGTAAATTGCTATTTTTCTTATTCTTGTCGAATGAATTTTTTTTAGCTACATTTACACCGATGAACACGCAGGAGCAATTGCTCAATGTTAATTAAAATACAATGAGCCAAAATAATCCAAATTAAGACACCCGTGTCATATCAAGACCTTTAAAAAAATAAAATAAGTATATAGCTAATTTTCTTATTCTTGTCGAATGAATTTTTTTTAGCTACATTTACACCGATGAACACGCAGGAACAATTGCTCAATGTTGAGTACAATACAATGAGCCAAAATAAGCAAAATTTAGACACCCTAATCATATCAAGACCTTTAAAAAAAATAATATAAGTAAATAGCTATTTTTTTTATTCTTGTCGAATGAATTTTTTTTAGCAACATTTAAACCGATGAACACGCAGGAGCAATTGCTCAATGTCAAGTACAATACAGTGAGCCAAAATAAGCAAAATTAAGACACCTATATCTTTTTAAAACCTTTAAAAAAAATAAAATAAGTAAAGAGCTATTTTTCTTATTCTTGTCGAATGAATTTTTTTTAGCTACATTTACACCGATGAACACGCAGGAGCAATTGCTCAATGTTAATTACAATACAATGAGCCAAAATAAGCCAAATTAAGACACCCGTGTCATATCAAGACCTTTAAAAAAAATAAAATAAGTAAATAGCTATTTTTCTTATTCTCGTCGAATGAATTTTTTTTAGCTACATTTACACCGATGAACACGCAGGAACAATTGCTCAATGTTAAGTACAATACAATGAGCCAAAATAAGCCAAATTAAGACACCCGTGTCATATCAAGACCTTTAAAAAAAATAAAATAAGTATATAGCTATTTTTCGTATTCTTGTCGAATGAATTTTTTGTAGCTACATTTACACCGATGTACACGCAGGAGCAAATGGTCAATGTTAAGTACAATACAATGAGCCTAAATAAGCAAAATTAAGACACCTATATCTTTTTAAGACCTTTAAAAAAAATAAAATAAGTAAATAGCTATTTTTCTTATTCTTGTCGAATGAATTTTTTTAGCTACATTTACACCGATGAACACGCAGGAACAATTGCTCAATGTTAAGTACAATACAATGAGCCAAAATAAGCAAAATTAAGACACCTATATCTTTTTAAAACCTTTAAAAAAATAAAATAAATAAATAGCTATTTTTCTTATTCTTGTCGAATGAATTTTTTGTAGCTACATTTACACCGATGAACACGCTGGAGCAATTGCCTAATGTTAGATACAATACAATGAGCCAAAATAAGCAAAACTAAGACACCTATATCTTTTTAAAACCTTTAAAAAAAATAAAATAAGTAAATAGCTATTTTTCTTATTCTTGTCGAATGAATTTTTTTTAGCCACATTTACACCGATGAACACGCAGGAACAATTGCTTAATGTTAAGTACAATACATTGAGCCAAAATAAGCAAAATAAAGACACCTATATCTTATTAAAACCTTTAAAAAAATAAAATAAGTATTTAGCTATTTTTCTTATTCTTGTCGAATGAATTTTATTTAGCTACATTTACACCGATGAACAATCAGGAGCAATTGCTCAATGTAAGTTCAATACAATGAGCCAAAATAAGCAAAATTAAGACACCGTTATCATATCAAGACCTTTAAAAAAAAATAAAATAAGTAAATAGCTATTTTTTTTATTCTTGTCGAATGAATTTTTTTAGCAACATTTAAACCGATGAACATGCAGGAGCAATTGCTAAATGTCAAGTACAATACAATGAGCCAAAATAAGCAAAATTGAGACACCTATATCTTTTTAAAACCTTTAAAAAAAATAAAATAAGTAAATAGCTATTTTTCTTATTCTTGTCGAATGAATTTTTTTTACCTACATTTACACCGATGAACATGCAGGAGCAATTGCTAAATGTCAAGTACAATACAATGAGCCAAAATAAGCAAAATTGAGACACCTATATCTTTTTAAAACCTTTAAAAAAAATAAAATAAGTAAATAGCTATTTTTCTTATTCTTGTCGAATGAATTTTTTTTACCTACATTTACACCGATGAACACGCAGGAGCAATTGCTCAATGTTAATTACAATACAATGAGCCAAAATAAGCCAAATTAAGACACCCGTGTCATATCAAGACCTTTAAAAAAAATAAAATAAGTAAATAGCTATTTTTCTTATTCTCGTCGAATGAATTTTTTTTAGCTACATTTACACCGATGAACAAGCAGGAACAATTGCTCAATGTTAAGTACAATACAATGAGCCAAAATAAGCCAAATTAAGACACCCGTGTCATATCAAGACCTTTAAAAAAAATAAAATAAGTATATAGCTATTTTTCGTATTCTTGTCGAATGAATTTTTTGTAGCTACATTTACACCGATGTACACGCAGGAGCAAATGGTCAATGTTAAGTACAATACAATGAGCCTAAATAAGCAAAATTAAGACACCTATATCTTTTTAAGACCTTTAAAAAAAATAAAATAAGTAAATAGCTATTTTTCTTATTCTTGTCGAATGAATTTTTTTAGCTACATTTACACCGATGAACACGCAGGAACAATTGCTCAATGTTAAGTACAATACAATGAGCCAAAATAAGCAAAATTAAGACACCTATATCTTTTTAAAACCTTTAAAAAAATAAAATAAATAAATAGCTATTTTTCTTATTCTTGTCGAATGAATTTTTTGTAGCTACATTTACACCGATGAACACGCTGGAGCAATTGCCTAATGTTAGATACAATACAATGAGCCAAAATAAGCAAAACTAAGACACCTATATCTTTTTAAAACCTTTAAAAAAAATAAAATAAGTAAATAGCTATTTTTCTTATTCTTGTCGAATGAATTTTTTTTAGCCACATTTACACCGATGAACACGCAGGAACAATTGCTTAATGTTAAGTACAATACATTGAGCAAAAATAAGCAAAATAAAGACACCTATATCTTTTTAAAACCTTTAAAAAAATAAAATAAGTATTTAGCTATTTTTCTTATTCTTGTCGAATGAATTTTATTTAGCTACATTTACACCGATGAACAATCAGGAGCAATTGCTCAATGTTAAGTTCAATACAATGAGCCAAAATAAGCAAAATTAAGACACCGTTATCATATCAAGACCTTTAAAAAAAAATAAAATAAGTAAATAGCTATTTTTTTTATTCTTGTCGAATGAATTTTTTTAGCAACATTTAAACCGATGAACATGCAGGAGCAATTGCTAAATGTCAAGTACAATACAATGAGCCAAAATAAGCAAAATTGAGACACCTATATCTTTTTAAAACCTTTAAAAAAAATAAAATAAGTAAATAGCTATTTTTCTTATTCTTGTCGAATGAATTTTTTTTACCTACATTTACACCGATGAACACGCAGGAACAATTGCTCTATGTTAAGTACAATACAATGAGCCAAAATAAGCAAAATTAAGACACCTATATCTTTTTAAAACCTTTAAAAAAAATAAAATAAGTAAATAGCTATTTTTCTTATTCTTGTCGAATGAATTTTTTTTAGCTACATTTACACCGATGAACACGCAGGAGCAATTGCTCAATGTTGAGTACAATACAATGAGCCAAAATAAGCAAAATTAAGACACTCATATCATATCAAGACCTTTAAAAAAAAATAAGTAAATAGCTATTTTTCGTATTCTTGTCGAATGAATTTTTTTTAGCTACATTTACACCGATGAACACGCAGGAGCAATTGCTCAATGTTAAGTACAATACAATGAGCCAAAATGAGCCAAATTAAGACACCTATATCTTTTTAAGACCTTTAAAAAAAATAAAATAAGTAAATAGCTATTTTTCTTATTCTTGTCGAATGAATTTTTTTTAGCTACATTTACACCGATGAACACGCAGGAACAATTGCTCAATGTTAAGTACAATACAATGAGCCTAAATAAGCAAAATTAAGACACCTATATCTTTATAAGACCTTTAAAAAAAATAAAATAAGTAAATAGCTATTTTTCTTATTCTTGTCGAATGAATTTTTTTTAGCTACATTTACACCGATGAACACGCAGGAGCAATTGTTCAATGTTAAGTACAATACAATGAGCCACAATAAGCAAAATTAAGACACCCTTATCATATCAAGACCTTTAAAAAAAATAAAATAAGTAAATAGCTATTTTTTTTATTCTTGTCGAATGAATTTTTTTTAGCAACATTTAAACCGATGAACACGCAGGAGCAATTGTTTAATATCAAGTACGATACAATGAGCCAAAATAAGCAAAATTAAGACACCTTTATCTTTTTAAAACCTTTAAAAAAATAAAATAAGTAAATTGCTATTTTTCTTATTCTTGTCGAATGAATTTTTTTTAGCTACATTTACACCGATGAACACGCAGGAGCAATTGCTCAATGTTAATTAAAATACAATGAGCCAAAATAATCCAAATTAAGACACCCGTGTCATATCAAGACCTTTAAAAAAATAAAATAAGTATATAGCTAATTTTCTTATTCTTGTCGAATGAATTTTTTTTAGCTACATTTACACCGATGAACACGCAGGAGCAATTGCTCAATGTTGAGTACAATACAATGAGCCAAAATAAGCAAAATTTAGACACCCTTATCATATCAAGACCTTTAAAACAAATAATATAAGTAAATAGCTATTTTTTTTATTCTTGTCGAATGAATTTTTTTTAGCAACATTTAAACCGATGAACACGCAGGAGCAATTGCTCAATGTCAAGTACAATACAGTGAGCCAAAATAAGCAAAATTAAGACACCTATATCTTTTTAAAACCTTTAAAAAAAATAAAATAAGTAAATAGCTATTTTTCTTATTCTTGTCGAATGAATTTTTTTTAGCTACATTTACACCGATGAACACGCAGGAGCAATTGCTCAATGTTGAGTACAATACCATGAGCCAAAATAAGCAAAATTAAGACACTCATATCATATTAAACAAAAAATAACAAAAACTTAGAGTTTTAGAAAAACTTGTTATAACAACCCGAATTAGTAAAACCCAAATAATCGTTAAGAAATTAACTTTGTCTAAGAAACCCACTTGTGTTAGTATAAAACCCTGAGCGCTTTCGGCAAGAACTGCCATCTACAGAGGGAAACCCACTAGCACAGTTACACCTTATCTGCGATTTGAGACTTGCTCAACTCGAGGAGAAGATGCAAATGTTTTTGCAAAAAAAAAAAATTTGCATCTTCTCCTCGAGTTGAGCAAGTCTCAAATCGCAGATAAGGTGTAACTGTGCTAGTGGGTTTCCCTCTGTAGATGGCAGTTCTTGCCGAAAGCGCTCAGGGTTTTATACTAACACAAGTGGGTTTCTTAGACAAAGTTAATTTCTTAACGATTATTTGGGTTTTACTAATTCGGGTTGTTATAACAAGTTTTTCTAAAACTCTAAGTTTTTGTTATTTTTTGTTTATTAAAATGAAATACCACGAAGTCACGAGTAATCTAATTATTTACTCATATCATATCAAGACCTTTAAAAAAAAATAAGTAAATAGCTATTTTTCGTATTCTTGTCGAATGAATTTTTTTTAGCTACATTTACATCGATGAACACGCTGGAGCAATTGCCTAATGTTAAATACAGTACAATGAGCCAAAATAAGCAAAACTAAGACACCTATATCTTTTTAAAACCTTTAAAAAAAATAAAATAAGTAAATAGCTATTTTTCTTATTCTTGTCGAATGAATTTTTTTTAGCCACATTTACACCGATGAACACGCAGGAACAATTGCTTAATGTTAAGTACAATACATTGAGCCAAAATAAGCAAAATAAAGACACCTATATCTTTTTAAAACCTTTAAAAAAATAAAATAAGTATTTAGCTATTTTTCTTATTCTTGTCGAATGAATTTTATTTAGCTACATTTACACCGATGAACAATCAGGAGCAATTGCTCAATGTTAAGTTCAATACAATGAGCCAAAATAAGCAAAATTAAGACACCGTTATCATATCAAGACCTTTAAAAAAAAATAAAATAAGTAAATAGCTATTTTTTTTATTCTTGTCGAATGAATTTTTTTAGCAACATTTAAACCGATGAACATGCAGGAGCAATTGCTAAATGTCAAGTACAATACAATGAGCCAAAATAAGCAAAATTGAGACACCTATATCTTTTTAAAACCTTTAAAAAAAATAAAATAAGTAAATAGCTATTTTTCTTATTCTTGTCGAATGAATTTTTTTTACCTACATTTACACCGATGAACATGCAGGAGCAATTGCTAAATGTCAAGTACAATACAATGAGCCAAAATAAGCAAAATTGAGACACCTATATCTTTTTAAAACCTTTAAAAAAAATAAAATAAGTAAATAGCTATTTTTCTTATTCTTGTCGAATGAATTTTTTTTACCTACATTTACACCGATGAACACGCAGGAGCAATTGCTCAATGTTAATTACAATACAGTGAGCCAAAATAAGCCAAATTAAGACACCCGTGTCATATCAAGACCTTTAAAAAAAATAAAATAAGTAAATAGCTATTTTTCTTATTCTCGTCGAATGAATTTTTTTTAGCTACATTTACACCGATGAACACGCAGGAACAATTGCTCAATGTTAAGTACAATACAATGAGCCAAAATAAGCCAAATTAAGACACCCGTGTCATATCAAGACCTTTAAAAAAAATAAAATAAGTATATAGCTATTTTTCGTATTCTTGTCGAATGAATTTTTTGTAGCTACATTTACACCGATGTACACGCAGGAGCAAATGGTCAATGTTAAGTACAATACAATGAGCCTAAATAAGCAAAATTAAGACACCTATATCTTTTTAAGACCTTTAAAAAAAATAAAATAAGTAAATAGCTATTTTTCTTATTCTTGTCGAATGAATTTTTTTAGCTACATTTACACCGATGAACACGCAGGAACAATTGCTCAATGTTAAGTACAATACAATGAGCCAAAATAAGCAAAATTAAGACACCTATATCTTTTTAAAACCTTTAAAAAAATAAAATAAATAAATAGCTATTTTTCTTATTCTTGTCGAATGAATTTTTTGTAGCTACATTTACACCGATGAACACGCTGGAGCAATTGCCTAATGTTAGATACAATACAATGAGCCAAAATAAGCAAAACTAAGACACCTATATCTTTTTAAAACCTTTAAAAAAAATAAAATAAGTAAATAGCTATTTTTCTTATTCTTGTCGAATGAATTTTTTTTAGCCACATTTACACCGATGAACACGCAGGAACAATTGCTTAATGTTAAGTACAATACATTGAGCCAAAATAAGCAAAATAAAGACACCTATATCTTTTTAAAACCTTTAAAAAAATAAAATAAGTATTTAGCTATTTTTCTTATTCTTGTCGAATGAATTTTATTTAGCTACATTTACACCGATGAACAATCAGGAGCAATTGCTCAATGTTAAGTTCAATACAATGAGCCAAAATAAGCAAAATTAAGACACCTATATCTTATTGAAACCTTTAACAAAAATAAAATAAGTAAATAGCTATTTTTCTTATTCTTGTCGAATGAATTTTTTTTAGCTACATTTAAACCGATGAACATGCAGGAGCAATTGCTAAATGTCAAGTACAATACAATGAGCCAAAATAAGCAAAATTGAGACACCTATATCTTTTTAAAACCTTTAAAAAAAATAAAATAAGTAAATAGCTATTTTTCTTATTCTTGTCGAATGAATTTTTTTTACCTACATTTACACCGATGAACACGCAGGAACAATTGCTCAATGTTAAGTACAATACAATGAGCCAAAATAAGCAAAATTAAGACACCTATATCTTTTTAAAACCTTTAAAAAAAATAAAATAAGTAAATAGCTATTTTTCTTATTCTTGTCGAATGAATTTTTTTTAGCTACATTTACACCGATGAACACGCAGGAGCAATTGCTCAATGTTGAGTACAATACAATGAGCCAAAATAAGCAAAATTAAGACACTCATATCATATCAAGACCTTTAAAAAAAAATAAGTAAATAGCTATTTTTCGTATTCTTGTCGAATGAATTTTTTTTAGCTACATTTACACCGATGAACACG